>CM072512.1:79522443-79709943 GCA_036898135.1 Oncomelania hupensis | reverse complement strand
CCCGCGACCTTCGAATAGGAAACCCGCTCACTGTCAACTGAGCTATGAGGCCACCCTAAGATGATATAATAAGCAATCGTTGCCCAAACTGAGCGCTAAGTTATGAGTTTTAGGTGCCTCTTCTTTGAAAGCTAAACGAATAATACTGTGTCTTATTATATATACACTCTTTCGCCAAGGCGCTATTTTATTATTAATTTTTTTATATATAGAATCAACCTTGGTGCTATCAATAGGCACCATACTCAATGAAATGTTGCGATTTATATCAAAACAGTACTTTTGAAAGAGGATATTTTTTGGCTTTTTTTTCTCTCTGTGGATTTGTGAATTTGAAAAGGATCTGTGATGCTGGAATTTGTTATCTTTGGGGCTGGTTAAATAAGGGGATAAGACTAATCAACAAAGCTTCTTCTTTCTCTTCCTCTTCTTCTTCTTCTTCTTCTTCTTCTTCTTCTTCTTCTTCTTCTTCTTCTTCCTCTTCTTCTTCTTCTTCTTCAACTAGCGAAAGAATTGACAGCGCTTGAAAGCATCAAAAGAAATTCTGGAAATCTCAGTTTAATTATAGGCCAATGTCACGACTCAGTTTTCTAAACCACCGGTAGCGTAAATACCTGCAGGCAATCCGCAAGTGGCCATTTTGCTCGGGTTCAAACCTATTTGTATAAACATGTAGTCTATATATTTTATATTTTTGAATGAAACGAAATATTAGAGAAGGAAGTATGCTTTCGTATGCTAGCAAATAATTTATATTTTATAATTATTTTTCAATAATCATGAAGAGAAGTCATTTATGCATCATCAGGTTGGATTCTTTGATGCCATAATATAAAATATATATATATATATATATATATATATATATATATATATATATATATATATATATGTATATATATATATATATATATATATATATATATATATATATATATATATATATATATATATATATATATATATATATATATATATATATATATATATATAAAATTTCCTATATACGCTTGCCAAACATGGATCCTCACAGCAGATCTACAACGAGGAATACAATACATGGAGATGAGGTGCTACAGAAGACTTCTGGGCATTTCCTATACCCAGCACATCACCAATAACGAAGTTCGACAGACCATCCCACAAGCCATTGGACAACACGATGACATGCTCACAGTGGTGAAGAAACGGAAACTCCGATCGTAGGGCCACGTCAACAGAGCATCAGGCCTTGCAAAACTCATCCTTCAAAGCACGGTGCAAGGAGGCAGAAGAAGAAGGAGATAGGAAAAGAGGTGGGGGGTGACAACATTCGAGAATGGACTGGTTTGACACTGAGCGAAGTCATAAGGGTTGCTGAGAACAGAGAAAGATGGAGTACGCTGGTTAAACGATCATCTGCGATGCCACAACGACCTTTGAGTTACGGGATAGAATAGGATATAATTTATAAATGGAATTTGATCAATTGTTCTCAATGGTTGTAAAAGGGGGGTAATTCATAAATAACAATTAAATTGTTTCCAATAAAGGGAAATAATTTTGGAATTTCGCTCTTTTCAATTATGATAAAGGGAGGTAATTTATGAATAAGCGTGATAATGAATAGAATTGAGAAGGGTAATAACGTGCACTTGGATTCAAAAGAGTGTGTGGGTATTTTTCCTATGTTCGTTGATTAATAATGCAGGAATCTACTCTTGTGTATGTTGTCTAGACTTAGTGTACTGGTATAGGCATCTCCACCTTGGAGTGTGTGATGTGGCTGAGCTTTGACCGGAACCACCGATAGCCTGTGTACAACCTGAGCACCTAATGGAACCACGCTGGTCGCTGACTGCCATCCAGGGAGACTTTAACTTAGAAAGTCCGTAAAGGAAATGTTTGTAAAAAATTATTGCCCCATAATATATTCTATTGCTCAAGAAAATGAACTTTAAAGAATGTCAGTTGCCGGTTGTATAAAGCCACTTGTATAAATAGATAAGATAACATAAGACAACTTTATTATCCTTTTTCAAGAAATTATATATACTTAGTTGGAGTGGCATTTTCTATTATCGAGAATCTTGTCTAATTTGTAGCCACCAAGAAATATTATTATTACTGTTTAAAATATTATTAAGCCTTTGTGTATAATTAATACTGCGGTGTACAAATTAGATAAATATTGACTATTCTACAGCCACTTGTGACCTTATGTAGGCTGTAGCAAGGAAGACTCTAAAGAGAAATTATTATCTCAATCATTTCTTATTATCGTTTGTATATTAGTTTAGTTTTCATTATAGTTAAGTGAGATTGTGCGTACCGGTGGGTTAATTAGTGATATAAATATATAGATTAGTTTGTCTGTGTGAATAAACTTGTTGTAATTGATCCCTCTGGTGTTTTTGTGTTAGATTATTTGGGGTGATTGTTTCTCGTGTGGCTACACACATTGGTGTACCCACAGTTAAGGCATTTGATGTGACTGACATTTATCTTATATTACATGTAAGTCATTTTGTCGGCCGTCAACTGTTCGTCTAAGAAAATATAGGGATTGGAATCAGAAGAAAATGATAAATTATTCCCGCATTATAAAGTTTCTGACCAACCAATAAAAAATAAAAAAGTCAATGAGAAATTATATGACAATATTTTCCCCTTAGGTAATGATTTAATACTGTTACAGTTTAGTTAAAGTACAAAGTACGAATGTTGCAGCGTACAAGAAACGCCGTACAGTTAAGCTAGTTTTTGCAAGGATGTGTTTAGTTTTGCTTATTTTTCGTGACAATGAGTGTCACGTGGGGTTTATGGGTTACTGGGCTCTGCACAATGGAATGCTGTAACCCTCACGCTTTATTCGATGGGAACTGCTAGTTAGTCACCCTGTGAATTACTTTAATAAATTTATTTGTTTAGCTCGGTCTGTGTTAAGGCTGGGGTACAGAGATAGATAGAAAAATGGTAAAAGATCACTGTCACACTAGCTTTCACTCGGCTATGAATCATATGTAGTCCAGCCACTTGATAACAGTTAAAATCACACATTTATTTCTTCTACTCTATACAAGATCTTCTAAGTACTAATCTACCTTAAAATGTCATGAGTCAATGCAAATAATTCGATCGCTGATAGTCTATGCAGCTGTTATGTCTTCATCGGGCAATGGCTTCTAGATTTCATGAAGATTGGACTACTGTGGTCCGTTTTACTACAGTTCTGAAGAGTGGACTACTGTGGTCCTTTTGCTATCAGTTTGGGTGCACTTTTGCTTATGCACTTAACTGCAGTATGGTGTGTTTGAAGTCCTTCGTTGAGGTAGCTTCTGGTAAAGGTTGTGGCGTCGTGTAGTTTGGTCCCTTGCCACGCTGTGGGGTCTTGCAGGGTGTTTCCAGGGTTGCTCCCTCAGTCTTGTGCTGTAGGGGCTAAACAGCCAACTTGGTTTTCCTGTGGAGTTGGGCGCACGGGATAGCTCGCCTGCTCGTCTGTTTGACAATGTCAGGCTCGTGGCTACTTGAGTGAATTCTAAAATTCACAAGTCCTGTTTCCTGGTCTATGAGTGAAGATAGTTCTCTGCTCCGGTCTAGCTGTGTAGACTTCGGTGTCTTTCATAGCACTGACTTAAGCTATGCTAGGTTTTGACCCAGTCAGAACCGGCTCTAACCGCTCTGCCTGCGTCCCATTGGTTAAAACTTTCAGATTCAAGGCCCACAGTGCTGACGTCACTAACTGCCTGCGTCAAGCAGGCAGTGTGTGTACATCCTATACTGTAATCAGCTGCTGTGTAATACTCTAACTTTCTAAAGTTACAATGACTAAACAAGGCTAAATAGTAAATAGGCAGGGTAAAACTAGTCATTCGTGACAATGAGTTTCTGTACTATGGGAATTTTCGTTGTCATTGCAATAAAGATGATGTAGTGGGCGTTTGTTGTTCAAATCGACCCCTGAACTTTGCTGTTTCGGTTTGTTTTCCCTTGTAAATAAACAAAGGCTGTTTACAACCACGGCAAGGGAAGTACGTGAAACTTCTTGATTCCTCCAGATCTTGAATTTATTTTATTAATATTTTTAAAGTACTTTTTCATAGGTTAATTTAGGGCCTTTCCTATACCCAGCACATCACCAACGACGACGTCCGACAGACCATCACACAAGTCATTGGACAACACGATGACCATCTCACAGTGGTGATAAAACTAAAACTCCGACGGTATGGCCACGTCACCAGATCATCAGGCCTTGCAAAAATCATCCTGCAAGGCACAGTGCAAGGAGGTAGAAGAAGAGGGAGACAGAAAAAGAAGTGGGAGGACAACATTCGGGAATGGACTGGTTTGACTGAGCGAAACCATCAGGGTTGCTAAAAACAGGGAAAGATGGAGTGCGCTGGTTAAAAGATCATCTGTGGTGCCCCTACGACCTCCGAATTACGGGATAGGATAGGATAGGATTTTAGGGTTCAGTTTAGATTTTTTAAAGTGTGTCAACACTTACTGTGAATGTTAAAAGAATCTGTGACATTGAATTTGTCAAGTCCAGCAACTTTAAAGTGCGCATGCATGATGCGCTGTACATAAAACGTGTTAAACGAACTGTGAAGTCAATCACCATACCCTTCAGTGATCTTGTTAAGCTCTCCTCGTGCGGATCTTACGTCAATGAACTGGTAAATTGTAACCTCAGCTTTTCAAGCACAAAAAAAGTTGTATAAGACTTATCATTTAAACCCTGGACATCTAGTCCACATCTCAGAATTCGTCGTCTTCTTTCATCTATCCTCTCCTGCCCTTGAAGCCTATTTATCCAGACGCCACAAGACACATCGACAATCACTGTGTTAAATGTAATTATTTATTTATCTAGGACTCTGAAGACGTCGTCAAGAACTAGAAGGAGGAGGCAAAGGAGGAGGAAGAGATGAAGATGTAGGAGGTAGATGATAAAACGAAGAAGCGCGAAGAAGGGTGTCCATCCCATATAGTACAGAAATAGAAGAGTACATTAAAAAAAAAAACTCAAATTGATTTAACCTCACATTGATTCATTCGATCCCTTTTCTTTGCTTGCTATACACAAAGTTGATAAACTGTAAGGGATAGACAGGATGTAAGTGAATAAAGAGTGGGAGCATTTCTCGAAACGTTAACAGCCCGTATCAGGCAATAGTCTGAATGGGATTCTGGAGCCCCGCGACGGGCTTCAATTCATTAGTCCACGACAGTCGCTGCCAGCATGACGCCACCACAACCCCGGTGTAACCTTTCAACGTTCGCCGTCCTCTCCCTAATAAAAGAAGCCACTTAAGGTGCTGCTCGACTAACAGCGTCTTGGATGCTTCGCACTGGCATTAAGTTCCACCCCACACTGAACATCACGAGACCGCTGGAGTGCCCCCATGGAAAGGTGGCAACAATTCATAATATTATAGAAAGCACATTAAGCTTTCGGTTTTCTCAGACACTCGGTGTGTCAACTCCACACTTTGCATCAGTCTGTGGGAGTGCCGTGTTCGTATTCCACTCCACACTGTTGTTTGATGTAATTAAAATTGATTGAATTTAATTAAAATTGCGAAATGCGCTCAAAGGAATCAAATGGGCTACCTACTACCGTGCCACCTGAGTGGCCCCAGATTTTCAATTCAATTTGACTATTTCAGAGAAAACAATTATTTAGGTAATAGGTTTTCCGTGGGTTTCTTTCTGTTAGTCCATCCATGGAAGTCTAATCTGAAAAGACAATGAAAAAACCATTGGTTGTGTAAACTTCACTCCTTTCTACAAATTTAGTTTCTCAGATTTGAGTAATGTCTGTGCTGTCTAGAAAGTTACACTGGGTCCATGGTGTAGGCTACTCCCCATGCTGCCAAATCTTGTTACAGATAACGGTGAGGGCGTCGATCATTAGCTTCTCCTCCTGTTTGAAGCAATCCCACCGATATGTTGTCCACTCCCCTGACTTCCCCTTCTTCAGCGATTGCACTGCTGCCTCACCTTCTTCTCGGAGAATTGGGAGGATTTCTTCTTCTCTGTTTTGGGGACATGCTAGAACTGATGGGTCTCCGTTTGGTGTGTGGTTATTGTAATATCAGAAATGTTGGCGACAAAGATGTGGTAACTCAGCTTAGCGAAAAACAGATAGCATTGAACAAGACTTGACGTTAATTTATCAGCTCTCTAAAGGAATGTTGGCAGTTATTATATTAACCTCCTTGAGACGTTCACTCCCCATACAATGACCGGTTCACTGGATGCCTAAGAAGCCACGTGAATCATGTCACTCTTAGATCTACCCTGGGTCTCTCCCTTGACACACGAGGTTGAGACGTAACAGATAGTGTCCCAGAAGCAGGACAAGAGAACAAAGACATCCGAGAAAAGATTCACGTAGTCGCGAGAACGAGATGATTGGTCGGAGATGACGTAGATATTTCTTCGTATCCCCTGTACACCCCTCATTAACCGGGCAGTCATAAACGAAGCATAGAATCACGAGGGTCAAAACATGGAGCGAACTTAAGTGAAAAAAAAATCCTCAGTCATCACCAACAGAGTGATGGACTAGAGACGTTTCACGATTCCCAGAGACTTTTAGTAAGTTCAAACTAGTAGTTTCTAGTATTTGTATGTTTATATATTATGTTGATTGCCATGTATTAGTATGTTCGTGTTATATGTATTTACATAAACCGATTATTGTTTGTGACATGTTGTGCATATTGCTCGATATAGATATCATAGTGTGCTCATGGGAAACTCGGCAGGTGTCTGATGCTATAGACTCCTTGCAGAGGGCACCACATACCAATATTATATCTGAATAGAATATTGTAGCCAGAGTTCTGGATTTTCCAGCTCAGCTTTGGGACGGTTTGTGGAGTCAACGCCTAACGCTTGCTCCCGTGGAAAGAAGGAGATCAACTCAAATCTACCTCGCCACGTCCGGCCCCGTAGCTACCAGACTCGTCCGATCATTCTGAGAGTGACCAGATTCCCTCAGAATGACCACCAGACTCAAGCACTCACAGAAACTGAGAGCTAAGTCCCTCTCAACTGCAACTGATGTAAAAAAAAATATTCGGAACAATATTAGACCATCAAAACATAGAAATGCTTAGCCCGTGATGAAGAAGTACTGCTAAAAAACTTTCCCAGCACATCGAACAGTTCTAGTTATTAATTTACATTTAATTAAAGTCATGTTAGAATTTGTGTTGAACATATAAAAGTTTAAATCACATACATACGACTGGTGTGATTCTATTTGTATTGCTGTGTGTCCACTAGCTCTTCTTTCTTGAGACCAAGTAAACTAGTCTTTTGACTAGCAAAGATCATTTCTTAAAGTGAGCCAATGATACTTTAAACCCGAGAACAAATATAAATTTTTATGTGACCAAGCACCGTGATTAAGTCTCTCACATCGCTTAGGAATCTTGGTAAAGAACGACTGATAGAGATAGCTAAACGCCTCATCTATCTACAGATCTTAATCCCCTTGTAAGATTATCATATCTTCTCCAGGATATCATCACAGTTGTAACGTTCAGAGCAGTACTCTGTCCATCTATTCAAGACTTCTTGTTCTTCTGCAAGGCATATGCCAGACTTGCTTTGGATCGTGGAGACCTTGGGCTGGTTAACACTTGTCAGCCGCCTCAGTCTGGTAGGCCTTCTTGCTATTGTTCTTGTTCAGGCTGTTCTCTATTTCCTGGCACTGATCTTCTATCCAGTTCTCCTTCGCTGTGCACATGCCTTTTGGATGTCATTGTTGATTTTTTGGTAGTCATCAGCTCCCTGTGAGGTGTTCTTTTTCATATCTCTTAATTTATAACACAGTTCCAAAAGTTCAAGTGTGATCCATGGTTTCTTCTTTCCTTTAGACGGTGCTTGCCAAGGATCTCAGTGGTGGCATCTGTCACAGCTGAGTTGAATGTGGTGGTCATGGTGTTGTATTAGTATTTTATATTTTGTATTAATAACCACTCATAGAAGCAGAAGCTTAAGAAATCAAACCATGCAGAATGGTTATAACTTTTTTTTTTTAACCCGTGCAGACCGACAGAAAGAGTGACAAATTGACGAGGCCTGGTGTAGTTGGTTAGTTGCCGGTTTTCTATGCTGAAGGTAGCAGGTTCGATTCCCGCAAATGGCGAACTTATGCGACTTAGGTACAAGACTATTCAGATCCCCGAGGGTTTTCTCTGGGTACTTCGGTTTCAATACTGATAATGGATGCAGTCAATTTAAAATTTCAAAATTAAAATTCCGAGTTCCTATCGTCTTCTTATAGCGATCTCCCTGCCTTTACACCACATGTTTGAGTGATAGATGTGATTGTTCTGTATGTGAGAGTGTGTGAAACATGTGAGAGTGTATGAAGGTAGAGATCGCCGCTCTTTATCTTGGCTGGCGATTTGGGGAAAAGTTAGTATATAGCATCCATTATTATTATTATTATTATTATTATTATTATTATTATTATTATTATTATTATTATTATTATTATTATTATTACTATTATTATTGCAAATCAAACAAAAACAGGTAAAAAAAAAAAACGTTTCCCCATATTTTTATTTTTAGAATGTAGTTTTTGTTTAAAAAAAATTGTATATAAACATTTTAATCCACAGTCAAAGCGCCATATTCACATCAATCAAAACATTCTCATTTGCTTACACAATCCACAATACAATCAACTGTTTCGCTAACAACAACAAATAAGATTGAACAAAGAACCGTCATTCAATTTTCCCAATAACAAATTGTTCGTTTTTACTTTCACAACAAAAATAATTAACATTTTTGTACAGTACATAAAATCCATTGGAGGCAAAACCACATACACACACAAACAAACACACGCACGCACGCACACACACGGTAAATCACACAATCTCCAGTTATCTGTGTAAGTCAAACACGAAAGCATAGATATAGTTTTCACCCGGGGGTATTTTGTTGCCACCAACAAAAACAAAAAAAGAATGCCACATAAGCAATATTAACCTCTTGAAATCATATTCTACTAAAACTTCAATAGTTAGTTATTCATTGCTTACAGGGTCCAGCGGACTGCAAAGAGCCGAATCAGGACCACAAAATCAAGACCACAACTTCGCTGGAAGAGGACTCGCCCCCAATCCGCATAAAAGATATGCCGAAAACAACCCTAATAATAACACTGAAGGCACTCCGCCAGCCGGTCACTTTACAATAAAGACATCCCACGCAGGGGACGCTAAACCAGTAGTAGAGGTATATGAAACAAAGAAAGATCGAAAATTAGAAAGGGACTAACTTTGGCCAACTTATCTAAGTTACAAAACTTCCGTGATGTGAAAATCCTACGTCAAATTTAATCCACTACCGCGGGTGATCAAGTTTGTTTGGTGAAAAGTTTCTACACCTAGATTTGCTACCAAACACTCTTTTCGCTGGTGATACCTATCTACCGTTGTCATGGAAAGTGAACAAGAGCGGATATATAAAATTTCCCAATCTTAATCCTGAGTTCGAGTGAAAAGTTACTGAAGGACGCAAAGCACAAAAACAACTCGCGAGAAATAAAAAGTGGCACACTTTACAAGAAGCAAAGTGTGACAAACGTCTGATTAGTTAGTTAGTTAGTTATTCATTGCTTACAGGGTTCAGCGGACTGCACAGAGCCGAATCAGAACCACAAAATCAAGACCACAACTTGGCTGAAAGAGGACTCACCCCTCATCCGCATAAAAGATCTGCAGAAACAACCCTAGTGGTAACACTGAAGGTACTCCTTCGGATGAAAGTATAAACCGAGGTCTAGTCTATGTGTCGCATACATTCCATCATAACGGACTGTAAAGATCCTGACGCTCAGGTCCTAGACGGGTGAGTGCCGGTAACAAGAACACACCCAGCATGCACTTGGTCCTTCTCCCTCATCCCTGGCTGGCCAGGATAGTGCTCAGTTGTCCGGGCGTCAGCCCATGCGCCCAAAGGCTGCGGATGGGCGTCTCGGGCGGATTGAGTTAGATCTTGTATCGGCCAGCGCCTAGAGTCTGGTCAAGTACGGCGAGATAAGTGCGCTATAAAAATCCTCAATAATAATAAATAAAATAAATACTCCACCAGCCGGTCACTTTAAAATAAAGGCATCCCACGCAGGGGACTCTGAGGCTATACTCTAATTTATCGAACATTACATTACATTACTGTGATTACATGATTATTGCTTTAGGTCCAGCGGACTCTTCCGAACCAAATCAGGACCGGACAACACCTGATCCACATAAAAGATCTGCTGAAACAACCCTAGTGGTAAAACTGAAAGCTCTCCACCAGCCAGTCACTTTACAATAAAGACATCCCACACAGGGGACGCTAAGGCTATACTATAATTTATCTAAACCCCGTTTACAAAAACAAAATAGAATACAATCAATATAAATTATCAACAAAACACATGCATATAAAATGCCTACATTGCTAAATAATATCATAGGAAGCCCTAGTGACCACCTGGCAGAAAGCGTCCAATATTCCCAAGCTGATCCAACAGACCTCAAACACAAATAAGGAGTCTTGTTCCGGAAGAGTTTTCAAGAAAAAAGGTAGGTGACTGGTCTAGCGAAGAAGAAGATAGTATAGCAGATTGATAGAACAGAGCAGGAATGAGAAAGAACAAATGAGAAAGACAGCGACAGTGGGAATTTAAAGCACTAAATTTCCAGAAAGTGGGGATACTATTTATACTGAAACCCCCGGCACCCCAACGGGGGAATTTATCGAACCCCCGTTTACAAAAACAAAATAGAATACAAACATCATTCGTTTACAAAAACAAAATAGAATACAAACATCATTATAAAATTATTAACAAAACACATACATATAAAATGCCTACATTGTCAAATAATTACATCATAGGAAGGCCCAGTGACCATTTGGCAGAGAGCGTCCAATATTCCCAAGCTGATCCAACAAACCTCACATACAAATGCAGAGTTGACAAACGTCTGATGTTCAGGGAGCTTGGAGCAAGCGAGAGAGAGAGACAGACAGACAGACAGAGCGATGGAAAGTGTGCGACTGTCTATACCTTATTATTTCCAGCTCTTACGTAAATAAATATATACTCAATATATAAAATCAATTAATGTGTGATATCATAATAGCTAAGACAATACATTTTGAAGAACTGAAAAATTAATAAACACAAATATAGGCAGCAAAATAAACCCGTGTAAAAATAAGAACTAAATAATTGTATAAAACGCAATGCCTGAGCTGTAAATTAAGAAAGAAAAAACAACAACGAGCCTTTGTGAATATTTCTAATAATATCTGAACACATATCACCTTCATGCCAGATATTCAAATAGAAAACAAGGGTAAAGGTAAATTTATGTTCACAATGTATATTATTTATTATACTATGTGATAATGTTTTGTTGTTTCAAATGAGAACAACAAAACTAATACTAATATGATATGTATCAGTTAAGCTTAATACGAACATTTTTTGAAATTTTCTCCCCATTATTCAGAAACAATGAAGCAATATTCTGAGAGGAAGGTTGCTTGGAGAAATCTGAACCTCGCAAAAAATAAAAAGTTACACCGCATCTGTCCATAGAACTACTCAATGATATGTGATGTAAAGGATTTGTTTATGGTCACATCAAAAAAGATCTATCAGGAATGACTAGAACGAGTGTGATTAAAACGGCACCCTGTTGATATACATGTCAAAAAGTAATGTTATTAAGAATGTATATTATAAATTAGTTTATTATGAATAGTAGAGGAAGGCATTGATCATGATATGTTAAAATGTTTCTGAAGTAAAGTCATTACGTTTCTCTTTCATCTTACACAATCGACTTCAACATAAGAATTGAATACTGAAGAAAATATCTGATGGAACATATATATATATATATATATATATATATATATATATATATATATATATATATATATATATATATATATATATATATATATATATATATATGAGAAATTCGCAAAGCAATTTTATTTTATACTGGTCGATGTAAGCATTGTGTAGTTGCAAACACAGAAATATCTGGATGCACAAATGCATGCACATAGACTGATAGATAATTTGCATGCACAGCCATTCAAGCAGACATATGCCCCACACAAATAAAATTTCATTGACCCGGCCATGATTATACAATTTACACGAGCTCATTCCTAACTAAAAATTTGCAAGCCCTAGAGCACCAAGGACTCAAACTCAAAGGTTAACATCATTATAGTGAAATAAACAACAAGTATCAGATTATTTTATTTTATGTTCTTTCATCACACATATATATATATGATATGCAACCTCACAAATTCATTATTCTATTGTCCGATGAAGGTTACACCCATTACAACTCGTATGCCCCTTTGAGAAGACAGCTTTTGAAATTTTTTAAAATATTTATCCACAATCATGTACAGTTTATCACGACTTCAACACATAACAATTTTGGGGTTAAGTATATATAAACTCACACAGCTGCATGCTCGCTAATCAAAACAATCCTGATAAAAAACAACGACAAGAATAAAGGATATTGCATTCCCATTTCTAGTTATGCACATGTAACACTTACTCAAAGCAAGTAAAAACAAGTCTGTACAGCTGGGCTGTGAGCAGTGGACATGAGATCAAATCATCCCAGATCAAGGAAGATTTTCAAGCTGAACGGAAGCATATTTTATTTTAACACAAAATCAAATATCAGTAGTGCACCAAACATCTAGCTGAATTGACACTTGAACAGGGCTCCTCATTACGCCGAGATCGGGTGTAATCACGCCTAAGACCCTCAAAATCACGCCATAGAATCAACAATCAGGCATGAGATGTATGTCTTAAATATATCTATTAGTTCTGAAAACACTCCTGAAAAATCTGTCTACGGCTTGAGAAGATCGTGAACATGGCGTTAAGGCTAGAAGGCTTTTTTGTCTGATTCAGTGTCCGACAAACAGCTGCTTCTTACAAGAGTGTTTATTGCTTTGGAAAGAATTGTATCTAAAAGTAGCACGGCCATGCGACTGAAAAGTTAGCTCGATGTTCATTTGTTTACCTTCTGCACTATCAACCAATCACAAACCTCTTAATATAAATGTCACTACAAAACCATCAATCATGGCGTAGCGATCCTGGTTTAAATTTGGAAATAAAACCAGACGATGTTGTCAACTCGAGTGCTAACAATCCGAAATGTGTGAAATCAAGTCAAGAAAAGCGAACGACACTGATTCAGTTCCGCCAGAACTGGCTTGGAGCGTTCAAATGGATATGCTAAGACAAACAGAAAAACATGATGTTACGCCAATTGTGCAACGATGCAACTCTGCTCATTCAAATTTTTTAAAAATTTAAAATCACTTCCTACCTCGCCTGTATGTAGAATTTTCAACACTCGGCATTCGTCATACACGCAACTAAATATAGCGAACACACAGATGCTGCAAAGGTTCAAGATTGTGTTGGTGTGTATATATGAATATGTGCATGACATGTGTGTGTCGATGTGTAAAAATTTGCGTGTACGCTTTTGTCCATTGTTTTTTGTTGTGTTTTTTGCCACTCATTAAGATGCTTAACAAAAAGTTAACAAAAAATCCTTAAAATTGTAAAATGGAAGTGAGCCCACTCTAAATTTAGATTCATTGCAAATAGTGAACCCTGATGAATATTCCAATTTCTGCAAGAATAGTATTAAAGACACAATTTTTGCTAGCTCACCAACTGTTTCCAATTATACATGTGTATGTATTGAAGTAGGTAGAGAATTAACTATTGGCATTACTGCTAAGAAAGATTCGAATACAGGCTGCTACATGATGGTTTCTTTTTCCCTATGCTAGACTTAATAGCACCAAAAGCTACCAATAAAACAGATAAACACACACACAAAATATGTTTCACTGCAAATAAAATGAGACAAAAAAAGATCAGCGCATCAAGAGGATTTCAAACAAAAATTAATCAGCAAATTAAACAAAACTAAATAGCAAAAACAAAAACAATTCTGGTAGTATTCAATTTTAAGCACATCTGCATGCAACAGTTTAAGTTTTGCAATAACAATGCTACCTTGCATGAAATAAACATTGTTGTTGTGCACTCACCATGCAAATGTCACCCAAAATGCTATCACTCTTCATAGTTAGGTCATCATAAATTTCATTCCAACAGTCTTTGAAAATACTATTATGATGTCCATTGCTTCAACACACTGGTATTTAAATTCATTCATTCCAACTTTGTCAACAAAATCTACATTTTCTCTTTACATACAAACTCACTGTACTTTGGTATTTTTGATTTGTCATGAAAGGCTGGCACCGCTAACTAGTGGGCACACATCACTGCCAACATGCTTTACAATTAATTGCTTGTAATCAATGAATTGATTGTAAAACAAGGGAGAAAAATAAATAACAATAACCTACAGATAATTAAAACCTGACCTGTCACTGTTTCTCTTTAAACTTCACCGTACATTGCTTTCAGGTGCAAAATTTTCATTATTCTTTAACTCTGTTGTAACAGATCAAACATGACAATTGTGGTAGTCTTACTTACTTTGGAGGAATAAAGAAATTTCAAAACAATTGAAGCAAATTATAAAATTTTGGGGTAATTGTAATGCATACAAAACGTTTGGGGTCAAAAATAAACTTGACGTACAGTGAAGGTTTGAAGAGCATCCCCACTATGACACGCCGAGCCAAAACATTCCATTATAAACGTAGGTAAATATAAACTCAAACACACATGGAAAATATTATAAAGTGCATGTTTACAAAAGGGTCCTATAAAACATACACATATCTATCTACCTCTCTGAATTTTACAGACTGACATCCTCTGGATTTATAATATCAATACAAATACAAAAAGAAATACAAAAAGCTTCTACTTGTTCAACTGGATTAGGCAATCAGGCTATTTCAAAATTTCTCCTCCATTAATTTAAAATAAAAAATATTGCCGTTAGCTTTTCAAATTTAGCACTGCCTATTTTAAGCTGCATATTCTTCATTTTTTCTCCCTCACGTTTACCTTTGAGAAGAGGTCCCAACAGTTTAAGGGGACGTAATTTCCTTACACACCATTCCACATAATAATTTGCAATACTTTCCCTTGATTTGATATGGCCTAACTTTCTTAAGCAAAACCACATACCAATATGACGTGAAATGAAATTTAGAACCAGTTTTATGACATTCTAATAACATTGCAGGATTAAAAAATAGCAAATATATTATAAATAAAAAGGCAATACACACATTACAATACAACAGAGCAAATATATGCACCCGTGCTAATGTAATATTAATTGACATAGCAGAAATTAGAATGTAACATCATGCCTTTTGATTGCAACTGGAATTTGGCAGGAAAATAATTATTACCATGATAAGGTGGGAGTTGAACATGGTACGAGTCCAATCAAATGGATTGCATTATGTATTTTTTTTTTTTAATCAATCGTTAAAATATGTGATCAAACGACAAAAATGAAAATATCAGTCAACATTCCAAAACAATATTATTCAGTCATCACAGTCACTTCATCACCAACTCCACTGTGTAGATCCTAGGTGAATGTGTCAAGCACTAGTCACTCACACAAAATTGTTCTGGGGAAAGTTTAAAACTGACAATGAAGACAATGTTGGTATATTACTTACTATGGACCAGTGATGAAAATGCTTTTTTTGTAATATTCACTATTCTGACGGAAGATCAGATATTAATTAATACAGCAGCATACTGGTCACATCAAGTGGTTATCATCTTTATGATACAAAGGCAAGTTGAAAATGGAAGTTAACATCTCACAATTATGAAAATGCTGTAGTTTGTGAACACGCATCTGCTATTCTTATGTCAAATGCAATTGAAGGTATGCAGTTTCTTAGTACTGACACCAAAAGTGTGCTCAATTTGCACCTAAAACTGAATGTTCAAGTTTTATATCCGCTAGGTTTTTCACCTATAGTTTGACACTAATAAGCACAACCTCCAAATCCAAAGAATCTGTAGTCAGTTGATTCAAGGGCTTCAAGTCAGCAAGCTGCTAGAAGAGTGTTCCTTCTTAACATCAGGACAAACATTATGGCAAGTTTCAGTCATGCTGCTTTTAAAATGGCTGAAGAGTCATTCTTAGAGTGCAATGGAAAATGTCCCCTGTTCGAAAGAGGACTTTTGCGTGTTGGTTGCTGCAATGAACTGGGCAAGTTTAATTCGGCAGGATATATTTCTTATGAACACTTAATTTGAAAGTCATGTTTTTCACTCTGGATCTCGCAACTTTCACCATGAAAAATTATCTCCTCCAAATAACTGATACCGTGTTACAGAATATTCATTCCCCAAAGGTCATGTTCAAGGACAACAAGAACATGCCTCCACAGAGAACTGTACATGGTTTGTCAGTCACATACAAAGGATCATACACAATTCGCTGTATTCCAACCCTGTTTATCTCCTCATAAGACACCATCTTTCATCAGACAAAGGACGAAAATCCTGTCAAAGGGGTCCTTGCACCGGCCACATTATTCACCACCAACTGTCCATTATTGAGGCTAAAAGCGTAATGACTGCTGTCTGCCTCACTGTCTGTGTATGCGTACGCTGCATTAGGGTTGGGGAAGCGCCATGACTGTCGAACATTATCATTGTTGGCATACACAGTGGAGAAGGCAGGAGGTGGTGGTGATGATGGGACTTTGTCACTTTCTGCATCACTTTCGTCACTTGGCTGAAACACAAAACAAGCACATTTTAAATGATATGAGGCACGAGGTAGCAATCAAATAACACAAAGTAGTTCAAAGGGTGTCACCAAAACAACCGGTGAAAATACTTAACGTGGTTATAATAAGTTCAGTGTGTTGCACAATTTTGCTGGCCACACTGGTTTTTCACATGCTTGTTTATTTGCACACATAAACTCTACAATGCATGTAAAAGAATGTTATTTACTAGAAGGTGATTAATTTTTATCATAAATTTTAATTAATTCATTAATTTTGTTTTTAATAGATTACATCTCACATCTATATTAACATAATAGATTAAGAAATTAAGAAATCACTAGTACAACTGAGACCCAAAGGCTAGAAGCAACTGGAACATGGTGAAAATGACCGTAGCACTAAGCATTCAACTAACGCGAGGAAAACGAAGATGCTTGGGACATGAGCTGAAACTTGGGACACCTATATGACTTACTGCTAAGATAAACAGCTCCCAGCTCAGTTATCTTTCTTCTGATGCACCATTTCAAAACCTGAGGTTATTAAACATTTTTTAAAATGTTATTCTCCGACCTGTTTACCCCCCTCGGGTAAAGAGCAGAAGACGAGGACCCAAAAAGAGGAAGATTCTTTCAAAAAACCAGAAGATTTTAACATCGGAGTAAAATGTGTTTTTACAATTAAAACAAAGCAGGAATATTCGCTAACGATAATGTTTAGAAAGACACACTTACAACCGATGGTTAGTGAAGCAAAAATACTAACGTGCACATGAAAGTGTAAAGTAGTTATGTCTTTTTAGATTTCAGTCTTTTTTGTCTATAAATTAAATCTTGTAGTTGTGGAACAATAATATTTAAGTGTATTAGGGACTGCAGTGTTATTTTACATTTAAATAAAATAAAGTAAAATTGTCTTTCATTCTGATTTCCATTTTTTATTATTATTATTATTTACTTAGCCTACTTACTACAGGTCTTTTTTTGCCTGGTCTTTTTCAGTAACAAATGCAATGAATCTATTGGATAATATATCTAGCAATGAATAATACATTTATAGTATAAATTAGAGTTACAATTTGGATGACAAATATTGAACTGTAAGGGAGGTAATTTTATGTTAGAAACAGATTTGATTTCAATTATTTATATCATCTTACCTCCCTTGATTATACATTGTTCTAACGTGCTGGCAGTGTTTCTAAGCACAAATCAAAACTATATAAAAAAAAAAAAAGGTGAATAAGTAAATAAACTAACCGAAAAATGTATTTTCTGTTTGTCACATTAAAAGCACTTTAAATATCTGTAGAAATAATGTTGACAAGGGCCTGGGAGCTAATGAAATAGACCACCCATGTCAAATCAAAACTAAAAAAAAAAGTCACAGTCAACTGTCAAGCGATAGTCAAGGGACTTAAAATATGAAATGCTTTTTATAGGGCTGCCAAAGTAATGCACTAAAAGCACCTACAATTATTATTATATGCCCCTACAAACCCTGATAACAAAAATATAGGCCTATTCATTCACATGTGTTTGTTCAACTCATGGTACTTTGCACGATATTTTTGCAAATTTTTTTTCTTTGGTTTACTGGGGCCCTGACTGCCACTGGTCTGGTCATCAGATGAATCCTCGCTGTTCGTTTTGTTTTTCTCCCGCTCTGCCATTTCGATATTGCTCAAGTACACACTAGGCCTACTACTAGTGCTATAGATGTACGCAGCAGGAATCGCTCACCAAGAATAAAACTAGTCTGAACCAGTTTGTAAGCGCGCAGAAGTAAGCATGCCCGATACAGTTAGTGTTAAGAGTAAACATCGCGCTAAATTGATCCACGTGCTGCACACTTGATTCAGTACCCACATCGGAAAGGGCGCAAATAGCGGGAAAAAAAAACAAAAATTAAATAACCAAAGCGCAAACGAAAAAAAAAAAAAAAAAAAAAAAAAAAGCAAAAGATTATTGCCCTGAGCAGGAGGTCGGAAGATCGAAAAATATAGCGGAAGAATCTTCCGCTAAATTCGGAAGGTAAACAGGTCTGTATTCTCGCAGCGAACAGAAATGTTATTCCCCACTGTAAAGGCAGATCCATGGCTTTGCCACCTACAGTAACTTACCTCAGTGGAATCGCCAAGCTCTGATGGTTTATCTGTACAGGAGGAACTGGAGGTGTCATCAGGTATTGGTGGTTTGGCAACAGACAAGTTGTCATCGTCATCTGAATAAGCTACACTTGCTGGGCTTGGTCGGGGAGGTGGCCTGAAATGCATCAACACATGGCGTAAAGAATAAGCTGTTCAAAGCAGCATAAACAGTGAAAAACAGGAATGGTAAAATCACAAACAAATAAACAAGCAGTTTTCAAATACAGAAACAAAACTCTTATAAGTAAAATAGAAAAAAATAATAGAACTCAAACCTACAAAGTCATTTTATTCTGCCATACACATCACATTTTAATATATTTGATTTATTTTGGTTAAACAAATTTTCCTGTTGATCTTGTATGAAACAAGAAATCAAATTGTTGATTGCAACCGATATATTCTAGAGAAGAGCTGCATGTCTTACCTGGCATAAATATTTTTGACTGATCCATTCCTGGGCCGAGTATTGCGTTGTGATTGCCTCATCTCGTATGTTGGGAAACCACCTTCCTCTGGTTCTGACGGCTCCGACACCACAGTTGTGGTCGTCTGAGAACGCTTCATGTTGTCTAGAGAGAGAAAAGATACAAAATTATTGACAGCAGACCATTCTCTCTCACACACACAACAGAAATGAGCCTATTAGGCATTATTCTTTCCCAATCTGTATATGGTAAATATTTATTTTAAAAAATAGCTGAATATAAATTTGTGTCAACAGCTTCTGATCACCTACACTGCTCCTAGGCAAACATAACATACACTTTTGCAAGTATCTGTACACCCTCCTCCCACCCCCACAAAAAGTATAAAAGAAATTATTGTAAAACAAAATACACTGACAATAACCTAAAAAAAAAAAAAAAAAAAAAAAAGAATGACCTTATAAAACAGCAAACCACTTACTCTTTGCTTTTCTCCTTCTTGCCATAAGACAAAGCAGGGAGATGATGACCAAAATGACAATGACCCCAGTCAAAGCAATGATGACAAGGAACCACCATTCTTTGTGGAAGGGCTTGGC
Organism: Oncomelania hupensis; assembly: GCA_036898135.1. NCBI lineage: Eukaryota > Metazoa > Mollusca > Gastropoda > Littorinimorpha > Pomatiopsidae > Oncomelania > Oncomelania hupensis. Next base: position 79,689,982 of record CM072512.1, on the reverse strand, counting down.
TACCAGCGCCACTTCTGCAACGAGAATATTATTAAACAAACGTGTTAACTTCCATGTGTATATAAAATAATGTAAATGTAACAAACAAAAAAAAAAAAAAAAAAAACTATACACAGTTGGTACAAGTCAAGAAGAGAGACAGATTGCACAATGCATAAAATCATTAAACGAAAATGCTGTCTTATGGTCAATGTGCTTTGGGTGATTTGTGTTGAAATATTTTATGCATGCTGGGTGAGCTTGTTAACAAACCGTACAAATCATACAGGTAAAAGAGACAATTGCTCAAGAAATCAATAATGAAAACAAATATCTTGAAAATGATCACTAACCAAAACCGGGTGTGACAAAGCGATCTGACATAACACTGGGCAGACTGATTCCGTTGTCGTTGATAGCTATAATGCGGAAATAGTAGCCCGTCTTTGGGTTCAGGTTAGTAAGGGAGATGTGAGCCTGGGGCACTCCAGTTATCAGTTGCTGTAGTGTCACAAAATCTGCACACGCATGAACCATTGAAATGATAGAAAAAAAAACAATTTCTACTAATTCAATTCGCTGCACAAATAAATATCACAATCCTGTAACATCAACAATTCTGCAGAGATAATCAAGCTCTCAGCATGAACATTAGAATTCTTATGCACAAACTGTCAGAAACTGCCCATGTAAACTCCAAAACTCATACCAGCAAAATATATCAGTTAGAAAAAAACTGTATTAAAAACTCTATTAAGTCTATAGTCTTAGAGAATCAATTCTCATTTGATATTAAATGTTAATTATAATTCATCCCCTCTCCCACACCCCCTCCACCTTCATCCCCTCCTCCTCCCACCAAAAAACATTTCTCTCTCCAAACTAAAGGGAAAAGAGTTAAAACAGCATCCTACCAGACTGAGCTTCACCGTCTTTCTTGTTTTGGATAAAGTAGCCGTATGTTGTTGAGCTACCTGCAGGCCCGTCTGTCCACTGGAGTAGCAGTGAGCCATCCTGCTGAGTCACACTGGGCTTGCTTGGTGCTGCTGGCGATCCTGAAAAGCAAGGTCAATTCTAATTCTCTGGTCTATAAGATTGTTAAGCTGATTATGTAGGAACATTGTTCATTCATTTTCCCATTCATTTGTTTATTCATACAAATGACAGTGCTACAGCGATTATTCTATTTGAAAACTACAAATAATGAGAAGCAGTAGATAATCATTTCCTATACCTGGTTGAGGTCCAGTCTTGACCTCTGCTTCCCGAACTTCCCCTCGGCCCATGGAAGTGTTGGCCGATACACGAAATGTATAGTATTTGTTCTCATCCAGCCCTGTCACTACAACTCTCGTCTCATTCGCACGTGGAAAGCGCTTCGGAGGCAGTGGATCCCCTACAGAAAAAGAATATGATGAATCAATCTTTTTTTTTCTCTCAATCTATTATTTTGTTTAAGCTCATTGATTAGAAAGATGGCATAATATTTACAACATATGTGATCAAAACAAGTTAGCAAACAGGAACTGTTTCTTTAAAACAGCAACTTTCGTTAATTAGTTTGTTCCATTTAATTTCTGTTATGGTTTCATCAAATTTTTTTTGTCTTGATTTTTGTCATCAATATGTGACTTGGCTATTTTATTCAAAACTTCCTTCTTGAATTACATAACTACAGGGGTTTTGCTCGCACTTCAAGCTTGGAATCTCTGTACACAAACTTACCAGAAAATTGCATCCACCGTTATACAGATTTGTGTTTACTGTAAAAAAAACAATGTACATTTGCAAAATTGTATTTAATAAGTCCAAAAATAATTATGAAGCTAGGCAATCCTCCATCAGTGATTGCCAGAAAAGAATAATTATAAAACATATAAAAACAAACAAAATCTTACAGGGCTGCCGGTCTTTGGGAAAATATTCCATCTCATACAGAATAATGTAACCATTTGGTGTGGCTGGAGGTTGAAAGCTCACGGTCACCTGTTGCATGGTAATGTTGGTGAATAACAGGGGACCAGGTGCACTTGGAACTGAAAAGTATGTTTAGCAGACAATGAAAGCAGCAGAAATTGCAGAAGATGGAGATCTATAAAATCTACAACAACAAAATTGAAGAAGAAGAAGAAGAAGAAGAAGAAGAAGAAGAAGAAGAAGAAGAAGAAGAAGAAGAAGAAGAAGAAGAAGAAGAAGAAGAATCATGAACATTCTGTTCTTTCCTGATGATTTGATTTTGAAAGCAAGGAGATGAATAAGCTCTGTCAGTGTTCTTTCAATTACTGAACAATTCAAAAACAGGCAAACATGAACAAGAACAAAGATCTTAATAGGCACAATTTGTAAACAACCAAAAGCAAGCATGCAACTACAAATGATTATCAAGGTAATAAAAAAATTAAAGGTCTTGCAAAAACACAACAGTTAATACTGCCAACATGGTTTCTTACACAGAAGTATACCATAATCTCATAAAATTAGGAAAGCCAGCCTGCACAAAAACATGCAAGAAAAAAAAAATTATAGACTTGAGTCTGAAAGTACCCACACTGATCAAGTGATCAAAATCAATTCATTATGAAGTTAATACTCAGCTTAGTTACAGCTACATTTTTAGCTTTCTATTGCAGTCAGTTAATTTGTTTGTTTCATTTATACTTATGTAGTTTATTTAAATAAAATAATAAATTAAAAAAAAACTGTAATTAAACACATAAACCCATGCACTGTACAAAACAAAATGAATAACATGAATGATACATAGCTAACCCATTTCTGTGTATTAATGTGAATTACTACACACCCCCTTCAGAAGTGCGAACAACAACAGGGTGGCTGCGTGGGCCTTCCCCAGCCAGATTATAAGCTTGAACAGACACGAAGTAGAATGTGAAAGTCTGTAAGCCCCCAAGGAGGATGCGAGTGTCCGCTGAGATCCTTTGCTGTTCTTGCTCAACGTTGCTAGAGTTCTTGTAGAACAGCACCTGTCAACAAAACGTCTAATATGTACATAATATGCAACATTGTTAATCACAACAAGATTCAAGAAATTAGGTAATGAACAGTCACATTTCCTTTTGTAAAATGAGGAAAATAAAGCATCTTGAATCTTGAAACAAAAACTTTCACTCAAGGTAAGCAGACAGAGAAGACCAATTAACACACATGCTCAAATAGCATGAAATTACAGCAAACAATCGACCATCCTCAAAATCCTGATTTTGCTTATCAGCTTTAAATGACACAAACAAATAGCGCCTGGGAGCGACAGCCTTAAGGAATGCAGTTCCAAAACTCTGGAATCTTCTGCCAACAGCTCTGAAGAATTCTCAAACTTTTGTGATCTTTACTTAAGAAGAGATTACAGACACACCCTTTTTCACAACAGTAAATCGGACAATGTTTTTCAAACACCACTCTCTTTTTATTCTGACTCTAGACACCTAGCTCTTAATCCTTATCCCCACAGTTCTTTTTTCTCTGTCCTATCATTTTCCTTTTTTATATTTACTCTCCTTATCTGCAATGAGCATTCAATAACTGGATACCAGTGCGGTATAAGTGAAAATCATCATCATCATCATCATCATCATCATCATCATCATCATCATCATCATCATCATCATCATCACAATCATCACCACCATAACAACCAACCATTATTTCTTATGGAACAATCCAGAGGGTAGGGTTCTTTTCCAGTCTTTTACTAAAAAAGCAGGAGTCAATGTGACAAGAAAAAAGGCAAACTAATGAAAAAAATACTCAGCATATCAACATACCTTGTAACCAGATAGTCCACCGTTTTGAGTTTCAGGTGGAGGTGCCAGCCATGTGACTTCAATGGAAGATGCACTCTTGTTGACGACTTGAACACTGCTAGGGCTGGCCATTGGAGCTAAGTAAATATTAACACGATATTATAACGACTTTGGTCATATTATACAAGAACTCGCTGCACCAAAATAGATAAATAAATTTTTATTTCAGTCAATGGGTTTGGGTCATATCAAAATAATAATAATAATAATAATAATAATAATAATAATAATAATAATAATAATAATAATAATAATAATAATAATAATAAATTTCATTTTAAAATGTACACCTTTCCCTCATGAGAAGCTCCAAGCACAGTTACAGTAAGGAGAACAACAATGCATACTCTAAGAAAAAGATGTATAAAAAAATTAATAATCACACAATGTAGTTTTAAAACAAAGGCAAACCAACTCTTTCCCTCTCTCTTTCACTCACACACATACACGCACGCACTCACATATGCACCACTTCATGTTCAAGGCATCATAACAGCAGTCATATTTCAAGTTCGAGCCCAGGCCGGGGCATTGTGTTGTGTCCTTGGGAAAGATACTTTACTCCCGTTTCCTACTCCTTCGGATGAGAGTATAAACCGAGGTCTAGTCTGTGTCGCATACATTCCATCATAACGGACTTTAAAGATCCTGACGCTCATGTCCTAGATGGGCGAGTGCCGGTGACAAGAACACACCCAGCATGCACCTATAGGTCCTTCTCCCCCATCCCTGGCTGCCCAGGATTGTGCTCAGTTCTCCGGGCGTCAGACCATGCGCCCAAAGGCTGCAGGTGGGCGTCTCGGGCGGTTCGAGTTAGATCCTGTATCGGCCAGCGCCTTGAGCAGCTCTTGAGCTGGAAAAGCGCTATAAAAGAACGATTAAATAAATAAAATAAATAAAAATCATAAAATACAATACAATAAAACACCAAGCACAATAAAATTATCAATCTCATATGTGCATTCCATACAGAAGCGAAAAAATGCAATTACATTAAAGACCATATCGAGCAACTGTTACAAAGTCAACTATGACGATGACTACTATGATGATGATGACTACGATGATGACGATGAAGACAATGATGATGATGACAATGATGAAGATGACAATGACAACAACAACAATGATGATGATGATGATGACCATGGTGCTGGTGAAGATCAAGATGGGCACTGCAAAAAGGTTGAGGAGAGGCTGACAGGAAAAGTGTGGGTAGGGTGGAGAATTATTTCAAGAGGTGCTCGTGGAAGAGATGAGTTTTCAGTCTAGTAGTCTCTTTTGTTTAACCTCAAAAACATACAAACTAGATTGTGTAATACATGCTGCAGCACAATGAAAAATCTATTACGACTATCCTTATAAGTTATATGTATATTTATCACACACATAACATAAACACAAAGGATCAAATACAGCTAATTTTTAAAAAAATCAAAGGCTCGGCCAAAAAGACTACTTGGGACAGCAAATCACTAAGCCAATAAGCAACATTAAATAATCACAATTTAACAATATCAAACACAAAGACCATCTGGGTGTTTAAGGAAGTGTTAATTAATTATGGGGATTCCAGCCAAATCAAATACAATGACAACACTAGTCATAACGTTAGTTTCCCGATAGAAAGGGATAATAAACTGAAGTAAAAAAAACAACACATGTGAACACTAAGTGCTGTTGATCAGAAAGCAGTGATATAATTACATTTTCACACAGTTCTGAGCTGAACACTTCCAACACCTTCCCTTGACTTCCTTATCTTTAAGCTATGCTTTAGTTTTTGCTCAAAACGTGACTAGAATTAAGTTATTTCATACCCTATGCCAATGTAACTACAACCTACAGAGTAATTACTCCCAAAACTAAATTCTCTGTCTTACCTGCTTCACCAACATAGATAGTAGCTGGAGTGCTTGGAGGCCCTCGCCCTTTGCCATTGACGGCTAGTACTTGGACTTCATAGGTCTGCGATATGACTAGGTTGGTTATCAGCAACTCATTTGTGCCAAACACAACACTCTCCTCCTGAAAGTCTTGTTGCTGTACCTGCCTGTATTGGATGGTGTAGCTCAGCAGTAATCCATTCCATGTTTCTTCTGCTGGGCTCTGTGCATGAGGATAAAGTATAGTAGCAGTGGGATATTTGTACGGGTAATTCTAAAATAATACTACCAATGATAATATTTATAAACTTTATTTTGTTCTGATGCCCGTTTTTATATAACTAAAACTACAGGAAGTCAAGAAAATTTCAAATATGCCCTCTCATACTCCAATTACTTTCTTTCCAAAGCTGCGTTTATATCACCTAAATCTAAAAGTCCACGATTCTATACTTTGATGTTGTTGCTAACACCACATATGGAACCAACAAGCCTGTACAACAAGCAGCACCAGTGTCTTAATTCGTGACCACACAAACAAAACAAAAAAGTCTGGGTGGTTGTGATGATAAACTCATTCAAGCTAATGCAGACCACAAAAAGCCATGCCTTGAGTGAAATAAATTCAGCCTTCATGAAACACTATCTTATACAAGAAGGTCTTTCAAAGTTGACCTGGCAATGAAAATCTAAAGCCGAGTAATTCAAATATGCTGACAAAACATCCCTAATAACGCTGAAGAAATGTTATCAATCATGCACCATGTCAATGTGGGAAGAGAAATAACTGAAGCAAATGGACAAATGTCTGCTTAAGCAATTAATAAAGACCACCAAAGTAGTGAAACCTCAGTAAAAATGAGCAGAAAGTTATGATAAAGGAGCAGACCAATGCTGATAGCATAATGCATACAACTGGCAGAGATGCCAAGTACTCTTTAGCTATTCCAATTGTTATCAATCAACAGTCAAATTAACCGAAATTCGCACTCAAAACTAGCCTCAACAGATTTTGTGGCCTGTTCTCAATCTATGCATGTTCAACATTTGCTGCCAATTTGTATGTGAACAAATTGGTTTGTAACTCCTGATGAAACATTTTAGAATCTGCATAGTGCATTTTATCTCATTCAACCTTTTAACTCCTTCTAACAATACATGCAACCAATATTCTGCATGCCACAAATCTCCACACAAGCAAAGTAAACACCAAACTGAAGCTCTTGCAGTACACAAAGCCACACCCCTTTCCATCAAATTTGCAACAACACTGCCATTGCCTGTTACAAAACAACATCAAATACAGGGTCCTGTGAAAAATTAAAGCAATTCATACACTGGTTTACTTTTTAAAAAAGTATACACCATAAAATCAACTACAAATGTCCAAGCTTTAAAGTGTAGCAATGTTTACACTGCACAGTCAAGTGAACCACAAGGATTAAATAGCAAAAATGTACCAATTTCTAGAAAGACAAATTCCGGAGAACACCAAGGACCACTGCCAAGAAAATTGTATGCCTGAACTTGCACGATGTAGGAAGTGCGAGGAATTAAATCTTGCGCGATGATCATAGAAAAGATTTTATCCCCCAGCACATATTGCCAATGCTGTTGTCCTTCTTCCACAAAACGCAGTCTGTAGCCTACTATTTCAACATCATTCCAAGTACTAATGTCAGGAGACTAGCAGCATGCAAGAAATAATTGGTTTTAGTCAAAGCTAATGAACAGGCCACATCTCTTGAATCTGACTGCCTGATACCATTCAATAATATTATTATCAATTAAACTTTGTTATAATAATAATAAAAACCACGTGATTTCTTTAAACTCTGTGCTCATAGTCTGATGCTACCCTACCCTCTTCCTTCCAACCCACCTACCTTAACAAACATCAGAGAAAACAGTAGTATAAAATCATGCACTTTGTCAACTGGGAAACACAGCCGAGACCTTTGCATAAGTGTTAAAATACAAATAAATAAATTGATAAAATAAAATAAATTTCAAGAAAACTAAATGTTTTCTTATATTTACCTTAGTTATATCATAGCTTTATTGCAAAATTATACAAAACAAATTACATTCTTTAGCCGCATTTGATATCTATAATATATAGTCACTTACCTCCCATGTTGCTCTGATGGAAGTTCTGGTTACAGCAACAACACGAAGATTTTCTGGAGCTCCATCTGGCTCTGCAGGAATAAAATCAAAGAAAGAAAATAAGTAACCTGAGCTCTATTACCTATGTTCTATTCAAACCAAGAATTACAAAATACAGAATCCTTTATTTTTCAAATACAATTAAAAGATCAAGCATTAGTTGTGTGTCAAAGAGTTTTAACCACTTTAAATATCAACATCATTACTTATTTATCATTTTTGATGTTGCAATAATAATTTAATTTCCTTGTTTAGAATTTTCGAATGCAGATGAATGCTGCATGGAAAATCTCCTTGTAATGTTAATGGGGATGATAAGGGATTCTGTATATTGTGTGTATTGAACAAGAGCAGAGAAAGGATTTGCATATTTGGATTTAAAGATTCATTTAGATGCCTTGTAAACTGGACACATGGATAAAGGGTATTCTCGCATTTTATTTGTATACATATAATTTTGTTAAAATACAAAATAAAAATATAAAATAAAAGGTAAGATGTCTAGAGATCAATTATACTGACTATCAGATTGTGTCCTGACTTCAGCAGAGGGTTCACTGTAGTCACTCATGCCTACGTCATTGGTGGCAGCCACTCGAAACTGGAAGAACGAATTGGGCCTCAGGCTGAAAAATAATGTAACCCAATCAATTATCATGATATAGTGAAAGGATACATAAAATACCATCAACTTTAAACACAAAATGGAAACATTTGGCGTATAAAATGTTTCAAGCAGTCATAAACAATTGCTCACATGAAAAGGAAAAGAAAACAAAACAAAAACAGAAACAAAACAAAAACAAAGTCAACTGACCCTGTGACAGCAAAAGATGATGCAGTTGGAGGAATTCTGACTGGGAATGTTGTCCAAGCATTGTCCCTCATCTTGTACTGGATGGTATAGTTCCTGACTGGGCTGTAGTTATCATTACCAGCTTGCCAAGCTATGGTGATGTTGCGAGCTAGAATTTGGAGGCTCCCTACAGTTGGCTTGCCTGGCTGATCTGGACGACCTGTGTGACATCACACATATTATTATTCTTCACAATCATGTCATAAAAATATGTGCATGCACCATTATCAAAGGGTAATATTCATAATATGTATATAGATCTATAAATCAAGACTTCCAGTTCATTATTTTAAAGTGAGCTTGTGCCCTAGATTAAAGTGTAAAAAGACAGCCAGAGACAATCTGCAAACTTGTTTCCGGAGAGCTTTTACACCAATAATGTGGACAAATAAAACCCTTTTTAAATCATATCATCAAAAAGTTTGAAAAAAATAGTCTCATCTTTGTTGCATCCCCAAATATTGGGCTTCCTGATTCTTAATATTTATATTAGCCAAACCATTTGATTTAAAAAAAAAAAAAAAACAGGTTTAAGTCTCCAAACTAATTTTTTTTCATGGAGTCAAAAACAGAAAACGATACAAATTCCCTTTATTGTACATTTAAAAAGATTGGAGAATAATTAAGATTCACATTACTGCATGCATGCGAGTCAAAATTCTAAACTTTAACATTCCTTTTTGATACCCGTCCTTACCTCTGTTTAACATAGTCAGCACTAATACGCTCGCAGTTTCTCCCCAGCCAAGTTGAGTCTTGGCTGTCACCGAGAATATGTAGTATGTCTCTCTCTGAAGCATATCCACCGATTTCTCAAAAACGTTGGATCCGAGCTCACTTTGCACTTCTGGTGTGGTGTCACTCTGCTTGCGATAGGACACTCTATAAGCAGTGATGATACCATTGGGCTCACTTGGTGGGGTCCACACCACCACAGCTGTTGTGTACGTCACGTTGGGAAAGTAGATGATGATGGGAGGACCTGGGACTGCAAACAAACAAAACAGTTCAGCCAAAACAAAAACATCTACCCACTGTTTCCTGAAGTATTTGTACAAACAAAGGTCACTGCCTCATTAATTGATTGGAGGTGGAACATTTTTGCCAGGTTTATTCCCTGAAAACGTACTATTTAAGCGTAATTTTGAAAATTCAACCAACTAATATATAAAAGATAAAATAAATAAATAACTACACATTTGTGTAAAAATCATGGCATGTTTTAAAATAGAAAATACACTTATTCACATTTTGTAAGAAAATTGCACTCCAGTATCCACACTGTGAGCTAAAATCCAACTAGAATGGCAAATCCCCTACAATTCACAAGCTCCTTATGGAACTTACAATATTTAACATGAAAATGACTGCCCAGAAACAAAACCAAAATGAAACTGTGGCATTAATATGCAAAATAATACTGATTTTAATTTTTCTATGCTCTTGACCTTGAGATGTTCTTGGCCTCCAGCTACAAATATACCCATGTAATATCAAATAAACTACAGCCTGCATGTTTGATCAAATTACCCAATATTGTTGCATACTATGGGTTAAATAGAGCCATTCCACTGTTTGATTACTTATATTTTTTATGTTTTGCAAGGCCTAACACGACCTTGACCTTCAAGATCCACGGAAAAACAGAACATATATGAAAGATCAATCAATCATCTCTAAATACAACAAGTTCTCATAATTTAGGGTCAAGGTCACTTCAAAGTATCTTTACTAACAGACTTTGGACAGCTCCAGTGACCTTGACCTTGGAATGAGGTTGATGAAATGTGCATAGGATGTGTCTCATTGATATCTATCCACACCAGCTCAATTCCTATGTGAGCAGCACTTTTCAGTGCCTCTGCGTTTCACATGCTGCGGGCTATTTATAGCTTGCCTGCACCCCTCCTTCCAGGGAAAGGAAGCATCGGCGAAGCTATTTATAGCTAGCCTGGTTGACCTAACCTCAAAATCTGAAAAGCTTTGGTTGAGCTGCTGTGTATTAATCTAACATTTGTTGACACTGTGACTTTGACCTTAAAGTGAAGTCATTCATTCACTGATCATTTATGAGGTCTCATTGATATACACCATCTTACCAAATTTGGTTGTGATAGTTGAAATAGGTTCTGAGATATGAATCCACTTGCAAGTTTTGAGCATCCAGATGGAGGACAGACCGACGAACGAACCCCTCTTTTTTTTTTAATGTCATATTTGGACTTTTTATGACTCATCTCGCAAAGATTAGCAAAAATATTGACAAAATTTTTTGGGGCGAGTATATATCCAGAATAAATTGTGCATTCACCATAAAACATGTCATTTTTGCACAAATGATAACAGAACATGTATCAAAATGTATATACATGATTCTTTTAGATCAGTACACATAAAATTGTCATCTTAGAATTGGATACAATTGTCATATTAGAATTGGCTGCCATTTTGGAAATGAAGTAAAACATGTGCGTCACATGTACCTATGAAAATTACTTTCACAGCCGAAGCACAGTTTTACAGCTGAAGAAAGGTAACAAACCAATTAGGAATTATTAGTCTTGCTCTCAATTGTTACTCTCCCATTAGCAGTTGGGTTGGTTAATACGGACACTAGCAATCTTTCTATGAGGTGATCCTCCGGCAACCATACAAATGAATCCCTCTTTCTATGACGCACATCTCCTGCAATGAGTCAATAAATAAATGAAATTATAAATAAAAGAGCAATAGCAATGAGCACATTACTTCAGAAAATAAAAAAAAAGTGTTATTTACCATCTTCATCAGTTTTTTCAATGACCTGGGCACTGAGCCTGCCATCGCCCATGCGAGTGTAGGCCAAAATCTGAATGGAGTAGGACACAAACTTGCGTAGCTGTGTCAAAGTAACGTTCAGTCTATCCTTCCCCTCAACCTCCTTTGTCATAGGAGTCATGCCGTCATCCTGAGGCTTGTACAAAACCTAAAGGAAAAGAGAAAAAGAAAATTTGTCTCATATATTAATATATCTCAACTTGACTCGTTTTAATAGACAAGTTCTGATCATAGTTTAGTTTGAAAACATCTGAACGTGTTAATGCTACAGTTCGTTATTTAAGCTCAGCAAGCAACAGTGAGAGTAACTGCAATATTTTGCTCAAAGCCAAGTCTTTCTATCCATCACGTTGCATAGCTTGAGTTCCCTATCACCGTATTTTCAAAAGTCTGTTCTACTTCTCACCTTATAGCCAAGGATCTGACCATTCTGTTCAAGACGAGGAACTGGTCCCCAGTTGATGAAGATCTGTGTGGATGATATTGCATTTGCAGTCACACTGCTGGGACTTGCATTGGGTGCTGCAAAGAAAAATAGAAACAACTAGAATTTTTAAATCTAAAGTAGCACAAAATAATATACAATGTTATTATTTTTGCATGGCTGATAGTAAAAAAAAAGTATTTTAAATCTTCAGGAAATAACCATTAAAAAGAACAAAGAAACTTACTGGACTCTCTAGTCCTTGCAGTGGCAATGGGCGAGTAAGGTGATGACCCTACATCATTGTAGGAGATCATCCTTATCTGGTAGTCCATCCATTCTTGCAGTCGAACCAGAATGTAAGAGTCCAGGTTGATACCATTCTCCAGGAGTATGGTGGTCCAGGTGGCTTCTTGCACAGAACTGACACCAGCATCTTCTTTATCAGTGCTCCACATGCGATAGTCAATCTTGTAGCCTCGAGGAACACCATTCCATTCTTGGCTTGGTATAGGCTAGAGCAAAAGCAAACATCTTAACTTTATTATTTTTTGGGAGCATGAGATCTTCATCTATTTCACTGCAGTTCATGTTTACAATCCATTTCGGTCAATTTTCTTCCTTAATCTTAATACATAAAAAAACAGTATTGTATTATAAAACAATGTTCAACTCTACTGCGGTACACATTTCTTTATTAATCTTGGACATTATAAACAATTAAAATTTAGTTTCACAATAGTTCCCGGACACACAAATCCAAAAGCTGGAAACGCCATCAAGCGGTCATCGTGATAGAAAATGGTCTATAGGCACTGTACTTAGCGGAAATTCTACGAAAAGACACATGGGAGTGAGCTATGCAGTGCTATTAACTGCAAAATGGTCGTTACAAGTGCCCTGAACTTTTCTTCTTCAGATTCCGGAAGGATGAAACAAGGTATCACAAATAATTGAAAACTATGCTTATTTGTAGAGTAACTGGCCGTTTTGCCATCAAACTGTATAGGTCTACGTGACATAAAACTTTCTCAATAATGATTATAATGTTAAAAAGAACAATAATAATAATAATACTTTATTTGTATTCACTTTTTGTTGTCTGGCAACCAATGTACATTGTAGTGTCAATAATATAAGCTATATCTATACTGTTTTTAAACTTGACCATAAAATAGGCCTACATCTACTGCACTGCTGCTTCGCTTCTCGTTAAAATCTGGTCAGCTAAAATTTTGTCTTGTATAGCCTTTCTCGAATAATAAACGATAGCAAGTTCAATTGCAGTCTTTCTTCTTGAGCTAGGGTTATTAGGCATAGGAAATAAGTACCAAAGCATGTGGGATCTATGCCTATGCAGTATGCTGTCATTGCCACCAGGGATTGAAAACGGTGTTCAGTGCATATCGATGAATTTGGCATGAGTTTGATTAACAATCAGCATAGCAATAGTGCATTTTTACATTGGTAATTTTTGCCCTCTGGATGAACTTTTTGGAGTGCTATACTATCGGTTTTGGGTCATTATTTTGGTCTTGTGCCTTGTCATTCTTAAACACTCGGTGTTTGTTATCCATCTGTTTACTAAAAAGATCAAAGCCATTGGGTTCTTTCTTGTTCAAGCAGATCTATTTTTATGCTGGATTTTTTTTGCCATCTGGAGGAACTTTTTCGAGTGCTAGACTATCGGTTTTTAGTCACCAGTTTGGTTTCATGCTTAGTCATTCTGAAACACATCTACATACCTCTGATCTATATATAAACCATTTTTTGCACTTATATTCTTGTACATTATTTTATAACCCAAAAGAATAATTTACTTATTGTTTCACAAGCATCTGTGAGTATTTACTGCACATTTTGGGTCATTTAATTTTAAAAAAAATGACAGTTTAGCCGCACTTGACACTCGAGGTTTGTTTACTTGTCGCTATGCATCGGATTGCCTCCCCTGAGTTTTCTAATACAGTGGAACCTCCGGTATCCGTCTCTCTGGTATACGACTCCATCCGTTATGTGACCTGAAAAGTTCTGACGGATTCACTTCCAATAATAAATTACCTCTGGTATGCGACAACCTCGGTTATGCGACCAGCGACCGTGTCTTAAGCCCCTAATACGAACGTCTTAGGGCAATTTAAAAGAGGATATCAGTTAATTTGTTGTCTGTACCTTTCGTTTTTTTCTCTCATGTTAGTGTACGCATGCTGTTGTCTGCTATTTCCGGTTCGCAAATAAGGGACATTACTCGCCTACACTGGCTTGTCAAAATGGCGTCGCGCAAGAGGAACATTTTTAGTTTGGCAGAGAGGATGAAAGTGATTGAAAGAAGTGAAAATGGGGAGAGTTGTTTGTTTGAAGACCCAAATTCAGCTCATCATAAAGGATAAGGAATCTGTTAAACTACGATGGGAGAGTGGAGAAAGTGGCGAAAGGAAAACATCGAAACCGAGAGCTCCTGCACTGACAGACTTGTATGAACGCGTCTGGCAGTGGTTCGACTGTTTTGTATTTTTGAAGTTGTGAATAAAAGACAAAGCTAAAATTGAAACATGTTTTATAGTTTCCTTTGTCAGAGAATACATGCTGGTGGGTGTGAAAATTATGACTACCTACCCCTTTGAGCCTGACCCCCCCCCCCCCCCCCCCCCCCCATTCCCACCCCTTGTTTCCGGTATAAGACCACCTCTATTATAAGACCATTTTTTCTCAGATTTTGGACGGTCGCATACCGGAGGTTCCACTGTACAATGGCCGCTTGGTGCGCTTCGAGCGGAATTTCATCATTTTTTTAATAGCAGTCTTTCGGAATGATCCTTCTTTGTGTTAACTGAATATTCTTTGTTATAAAACAGGTTTGCGTTAGAAAACAAAGTATATTCCGCCCACTCTACTTACAGCCCAGCTGACTCTGTGGGCTGTTGCGTTGAGAGCTCGCACAGTGACATTGCCTGGTGGTTCACTAGGAGCAGCCTGTAGTGTCTCAAACTCCCTGGTCGGATCACTGGGCAAACTTTCACCAACAATGTTCTTGGCAATCACACGCAGCTTGTACTTGGTGAAAGGCTTCAGGTTCTGGACCCAGATTTCACGAGCCTCAGGATCTGAAATTCTGTAGATCTCCTCAAAATCCGCTATGGCTGCAGTTTTTGCCTGTACAATCCACAAGGTGATGGATGTCTTGCCATCAAAGCCTGGGAAGAACTGAAGCAGCACTGTGCGTGCACCAATGTTGGACAAACCCAGGTTGTTGGGCGGGGCAGGCAATTCTGAAATAACAAAACTTGTTTTGAACCACAACCTGATGAAAAACAATCCGATTATGAACAAACATGATGAGATAAGAGAACCAAAGATTACTTTCTTTCACATACGCACGGGATTGTACACACATAATTTTATCATAATTATAATATAATTATAATATAATTATACCTGGTGGGACTCCAGATTTGATGTCCGCACACACCACAACTCCAGCCCCTCTGCTAGTGTTGGCACTGACACAAATAGTGTAGTTGGTGACAGGCACTAGTTCTGTAACAGTGTACGATGTCAATGACTCTGGAAGTTCCATCTTCTTCTTTTGTTCCTGCGTGTCCTTCTTTTGCCACTCAAGTGTGTAACCTGAAACAGGAAAAAAAACATGAGTAATACACATGCCTACAGATGTGGGGGATTTAAACAAACAAATATGCCACATAAAAGAGCCTAGAATGAATCAACGAAAGGATTTTCAAAATGTTTACCTGTAAGAATCCCGTTGATTTCTAAGGGTGGAGACCATCTGACCAGCACTGACCGATCTTGAACATTACCGAATGTTAAATTTTGAACAGGTCCAGGCACTGCAAAACAAAAGAAATATGTTGTGGAATAGTCCGCTTTCTTCCAAGACATGATGTACATTAATTTAATATTACATTGCCATTTTTAGGAGCACCATTCACTTCTGTAATTTAAAAACCAGTTGGAAATAAACACAATTTACTGTTTTCTTTTTTCATAAAAAAATCATTCTGATGATGAAACCTGAAGTAAACAAATAAAGCACAAAATTTCTTTTAAAAAAATTGTGATGAAGGGCCTTTTTTAAAGTGTGGCATGATCTGCATTGGCAAATACACTATAATGACACAATACCAAATACTTTTGACCAGTTTTCCCAAATCACTGTAAAAGTCATATTAATTAATCATTTCAGTCATACAAGTTATTCGTTTTTAAGTTTGAAGTAATCATATAGAACAAATTATACCTGTCTTGCATTCACTCAAAATATGCACAAATATATAACAGAATAAAAAGTGCATTTGATATTCACCATCTTCCAAAGTGCGAACAGATACAGCATCACTGAAGGGACCTAGTCCAGCAGAGGTTTTGCATGAGACAGTAATGACATACTCTGTGTACTTCTTCAGCTGATAGATACGAGACTCCTGTTTGCCTTCTAAGTTGTTGGGGTCAGAGTC
This sequence comes from Oncomelania hupensis, assembly GCA_036898135.1. Taxonomy (NCBI): domain Eukaryota; kingdom Metazoa; phylum Mollusca; class Gastropoda; order Littorinimorpha; family Pomatiopsidae; genus Oncomelania; species Oncomelania hupensis. Next base: position 79,673,555 of record CM072512.1, on the reverse strand, counting down.
CACATCCAAGCTGCGCACCAACACACCGCCTAGCCGCATTTCGATAGTGTAACCTCGGTTCCTCCCATTGATTTCTCCTGTGTTGGGTGGATCCCACTGCAAGTAGACTGTGGTGGAGTTGCTTGAAGTAGCCACTAAGTGTTTAGGAGCATCGGTAGGTACACCTTCCCTTGTCCATATATAGAACTCACTACTGAAGGCACCTGCCCCTTCCTCATTGTACGCAGCAATGCTGACAGCGTACTGTTTGTACCACAGTAAGTACTGGATAATATGAGAGCGGCGAGAGGGCCCTTCCACCTGCATTAAATAACAAAGCCAATCAATAACTCACATTCATAAAGAAATACAATGGTTAACGTTTCTTAACAAAATCTTTTACATGCATAAAAATTTCATAAGAGGAGATTCAGAACTTGCAGCAATATTGTTATGCTGATCACAATGATCATACTTTTTTGTAGGTCATCTGTTCATAACAGTGTGATCATACCCTGATTTCCTGTCGAGTATCGTTTGGCAGATTGTGGATTTTGTAACGCAGTACATAGCCTAGCAAGTCCCCATTCCACGTGATCTCTTCTGGAGGATCCCAGGTGGCAACAATGTCATTCCTGTCACCTTGATTGCAAAAAAAGTTCCTAGGTGGGCTGCTGGGAGCTGCACATGTAAACCAGCAACATCATAAATGAAATAATCAGTTAACACAGTTATAAAAGTAATAGTAATTTATTTCTTTTAAAGATCTATGACTTTCCCTAAAAAAGAAGATCAATTCATCCATTCACTATCTGCAGTCACAATAACATTCAAGAAAGGCAACAGTTACATGACAGACAATCAGGTAACCTCATTCATATAAATTCCAAAATACATTCCCTCCTCACACTTATTATGATTAACCAACTGACAAGTTCATGTATTCATAGTCACTCACGTCGTGTGGGCATTTTGATAGCTGGATTTGGCATGGGCTGGCTGGCATTGCCTTCTCCAACTCTGTTAACTGCTGAAATGCGGAAGCGGTAATAACGAGAGGGACCGAGGCTGGAGACAACACGCTGCGTGACATCAGGTGGGACAATGTCTTGGTACACCTCCCACGGCACTCCATCGTTGTTCCCATCTGTCACAAAGAATAACATCAACTTTATGAAGAGTGTCATACTTTTTTTTCTCTCAATAACTCACTTTACAAGCCATATACTTTAAAACTGTAGTAATCATCACAAGATTTGTTTACTAAACAATGTTCCAACTCCAGATAACAAACTAAAATGATCACTTCTGAACATTTTAAAACTGCTCTAAAATACAAATATACACAACATAGAACATACTTGGATTTTCTTGTCTCAGCGTGATGATATACTTGATGAGTGGACTGTTGCCATTAAATGCCTTGTTCCATCGCACAATGACACTAACATTGTCTGAGTTCAGAGTAACACTGGTTATAATGGGGGCACTTGGAAGCTCTGAAACAAGTTTAAACAGGTCAAAATATCATAAATATTTTTAAATAGACAAAAGTTTAACAATGCATTTGTTATAAATAAATAACTAAGTAAATAAATAAAAATAAATAAATACTACAAATCTGGAAAACAGAAATATAACGCATAAGGAAGAATTTACCAAAATAAAATATTTCTCAACATGAAACATTTCTGTACATACTAGACTATAACCAATAAAAACAGATGTAAAACATAACTTTTTTTTAAAAAATGCAGCATCTTATGCATTTTTAGGTTACATAAAAAGGGTGAAAATAAGCAAGTCTACAAATAAGGAAGTAAAAAAAAAAATCCTAACCGATGACATTTAGTGATGCGATGCGGGTAGCATTGCCACCTTTAGAAATGACGTTACACTTGTAGAGACCGATGTCGGCTGCAGATACACTGTTCACGATCAGCGTGCCATCAACCAAAATCTGGTAACGACCTGCGCTGGTCAGTTCCTGTTCCCTCGTCATGTCTGAGCTCTTGTAAAAGAACCATGTCCACTGTGGTTCCGCATTTTCATCTTGCACAATCCCACACTCAAATGAAGCACTGGTACTAATAATTTTTGTCTGGTTCTGGGGTGGCCGCACAATTTGTGTTTTGACTGTTCAAAAAACAGAACGATTTTTTGAATATCTGTTACACCATTAGACAAAAGCAATAACAACACACAGCAAAACTACCTATACACTATCAGCAGCAGTATTTAAAAAGAAAAACACACAAGCTGCCTAATTTGAAGATTTTCCTTCAACATCCTTTCTAGTCAAGTCAGTGATCGCGCTAGATATCTTTCAAACAAATATGACATGTCATAATCTGACCACAATTAATGCTCTCACGAAAATCAGTCAACCTGCCAAGGATACAAGTCAAAGGCAAACAATGACTATATCAATATTTATCAATGCCATTGACATGTGGATATTTTCTGTCGAAGAAATTCTTCTGCGATAGTTGTGATGGTGAATGTTACTCCCTGCAATAAGTTAGAAAAATCTCTTTTGTTGCCCCTGGGTGTCTCAAAACTTTGCGTCAATGTGTGCGTTGTGCTTTCAATCACGGGCTTTATTGTCGACAGATTGATGTCATCTTTCTGACAAGTGAGATTCAGCCAATCGATGACGGGAATGACATCCGCCAACATGTAGTTAATCGCCCCCCCCCCCCCCCCCCCCCCCCAAATTTTTTGTTGTTCCTTCAGTAGTCCAAGTGCCTAACTCTCCCACGCTGACTTTCTTCAAGTGCAAGAATAAGGGCTAGATACGTTTGTTTCACAGCCTCGGCAGTCTTCCCCAAAGCTCAGCCACCACACACTTATTTGGTGTTTCTGACATTTGTACTCCACTTCATCAAGAGCATCACACAGTTGCTTCAATCTCTGTGTCTGATCACCCAATGATCTGTACAGAGTGCACAAATTCTACAGGCAGTGACGATAATCTGCTACTGTTTCCACTTTGGTTGTTGCATCTTTCGTGGCCAGAGCTGTCCTTGAGCAATGCAGTGCACATGAATAAGCTTTGCTCATTTTTCCTTCATTCGAACCCCAACACCTGTGATTGGTCTAGTCATCAATGATGCTCTATCTGAATCTAACCCAGCAAGTCGAGGTTGATCTTCATCGATGTCCCATTCCCTCAACACCTCTACAACTTTTCCATGCACACAGTCTGCAGTACCACAATTGATGGTATAATTTCCTAGTCGCTTGTCATCACTCTTCCCAAAAAAAGGTAACCTTCAGGAATGTGAAAATTACCACATCAGCCTCATCAGCCATCCCAGCAAGGTCCTCCTGAAAATAATACAGGGTGGAGAACAACTGAATCAAGAAATCTCTGAAATCCGGCCGGGGCCCAGGGGCCAAGCCCCGGTATTCGCCCCCTGGAAGAAAATGAATTTAGAAACAAAAAACAACAAAAAAAGAATGTTTTATGCACATGTCTTTCAAAAACGTTAAGAATCTTGATTTGTAGGCCTAACAAAGTTTGAGGTCCACCACTGTTACACACAAACTCCACATTTCAAATTTTACTGGGCACACGTTTGTCTATTTTTTAGCTGTAAACAGGCAAGAATTTTTATAATTTTAGAGATATTTAGGGGTACGTTAGTAAAAACACCACATCTTAGGTATTAGTGACTAGTGTCTAGATTTAAATGAAATAAAATGCAAAATGAACAGAAATAAATTCTATTTTGATTATCTACCTTTTTATACTTCTCTTGTCATGTCTTGTTTTTTATTACTCCATGTGTATACAAAAAAAGTTTTAAAAAGTCCAAAAAAGCCCCCTCTTCTTCACTTTCATGCCAGTCTGAAAGATCGTATGCATGCACACTACTGACACTAATTGTCTAATGTCAGTACCGATCTCTTCCTCCGACTCCAAGTCCATTTCTCTCACTTTAATGTCTGATAAATGGAAGCCTGTAAACTCCCCTTCATCAGTCGAAGAATCCAAACCATCCCTTTTAGGCACACACACAAGAAAATTTGAAAAAAAAAAAATCGAAAAAACGAACGCATCACAGAGAAAACTTGTGGAAATGCAGTCAAATGTTTTCACAACATAATAAACCGGAAGTCAATTGCCGGAAGTCTCGCAATCTTTCAAACAACGCGAGAATATAACCACATGGTTGATACGGACGCTTTTGGACGTTTTGCCTGTTTAGACCTTCGGCCGCTTTTGGCCGTTATGCCCAGTAAAGGGTAGCCCCTCAGCTTCTCACACTCGGAACTCAATATTTTTTTCTCGGAAATGCAAATGCTTTCCGCGGATTCGCGGAGAGTTCTCCACCCTGATAATACTTAACAGGTTGAAACCCCAAGCTGAACAAATCATAGCTGAAGAGCAAGCAGGATTCAGGGCAGGGCGAAGTACCACTGAACAGATTTTCAACCTCAGAATAATCTGCGAGAAATACCTACAGCACCAACATCTATATCATGTGTTTGTATACTTCAAAAAGGCGTCTGGCATGCAGCTCTGTGGACAACAATAAGAGTGTACAACATCAGCCCTAAAATTATTGAAGTCATCAAAAGCCTGTGTGACAAGGCTACCAGTGCATTCCTCCACAACAGCGCCATCGGAAACTGGTTCAGAACAACAATCAGTGTGCATCAGGGATGCCTACTCTCTCCAACACTCTTCAACATCTTCCTAGAGCGCATCATGTCTGATGCCCTTGCAGATCACGAAGGCACAGTCAGCATAGGGGGAAGAGCAATCTCCAACCTTCGTTTTGCGGATGACATTGATGGATTGGCTGGAGAGGAACAAAAACTTAAACAGCTGGTACAGAGGCTTGACACCAACGCCAGAGCTAATGGAATGGAAATAAGTGCAGAGAAGACCAAAATGATGGCCAACAACACCTATGGCATCAACATGGACATCAAAGTCCAAGGCCAATCCCTCAACACAGTGCATAGCTTCAAATATTTAGGAGCCATATTGTATCAGACAATGGGTCCCGACAGGAAGTCCTCTCCAGGATCGCACAAACAACTGCTGCCCTGGAAAGGTTGAAGCCAATTTGGAAAGACAGGACCATCAGTCTACATTCCAAGGTAAGGCTGCTGCGCTCCCTTGTCATCTCCATCTTCCTTATGTTTGCGAAACATGGACCCTCACAGCAGATCAACGAAGAATACAAAGCATGGAGATGAGGTGCTACAGAAGACTTCTGGGCATTTCTTATACCCAGCACATCACCAACGACGAAGTCTGACAGACCATCACACAAGCCATTGGACAACACGATGACCTGCTCACAGTGGTGAAAAAATGGAAACTCCGATGGTATGGCCACGTCACCAGATCATCAGGTCTTGCAAAGACCATCCTGCAAGGTACAGTGCAAGGAGGTAGAAGAAGAGGGAGACCGAAAAAGAGGTGGGAGGACAACATTCGAGAATGGACTGGTTTGACACTGAGCGAAACAATCAGGGTTGCTGAGGACAGGGAAAGATGGAGTTAGCTGGTTAAACGATCATCTGCGGTGCCCCTACAACCTCTGAGTTAAGGGATAGGATAGGATAGGAATTTCCTAGAAACACGGTTTCGGGGCTACCATCTAAAACATTGTGTGCAAAGACAATGAGGTTTTTCGTCCAATGTACAGTTAACTCATTGTTGACGCACCTAAAAATGGTAACCCGCACTGTCATGACGTATATAATTTTACATTAAAAAAAAAAAAAACATATTAGAATTTAGACCATCTAGAGAGAGAGAGAGAGAGAGAGAGAGAGAGAGAGAGAGAGAGAGAGAGAGAGAGAGAGAGAGAGAGAGAGAGAGAGAGAGAGAGGAGAGAGAGAGGAGAGAGGAGAGAGAGAGAGAGAGGAGAGAGAGGAGAGAGGGGAGAGAGAGAGAGAGAGAGAGAGAGAGAGAGAGAGAGAGAGAGAGAGAGAGAGAGAGAGAGAGAGAGAGAGACCTATATATTAATGTTATCTATGTATGACAAGGTTATCATGTGTACTTCCTAGCCTTGTCATAAGCTAACATGCCATCAAAATATGACAACTGAGCTGGTGTGCGATTTTCCAGTATAATCGCATGCCGGAAGGTCATTTTTTTAGGTTTTAACATGACCTTGCGATACCAAGCATCATCAATGTTTTCCATAGGACAATCGCAACATTGGATAAATATGACACCCGATACCTGTCACAACAAGCTATTAAACAATGCAAGCGCACAACCACGCACACCAGCCATAGGTTTTTATTTTTGTACTCTTTATTTTTCCCAGGCAAACCAAATGACAATCTGTACATATGACCGAGCACCCATTTTTTGAATTTCAATCTGTAAAATACCAAAAATTGCTGGTAAATGCAATCCCTGCAATAGTGCCACAGCATTCACACTGTAAGAAAAAAAACAAGACTGATGATAAGGAGAAGGAGGTTGATGATAAGAAGGAGGAGGTTTGCAGTAAGGTGCAGAACTCCATGAACTAGAAGGGCAAAGCCCATATGACTCACATGCTCCTTGTGGAACTCGTAATATTTAACATGAAAATGAGTGCCAGAAAAAACAAAATGAAATGGTGGCATTAAAATGTAAATACCAACTGTAATATTTCTATGCTCCTGACCTTGACCTCTGGCTCCAAATACGTTCATGTACATGTACTATCAAATAAACTACAGCAAAAATTGTATTAAAAGGTAAAGGTAAAGGTAGTCCCATAGCCTTGTGTCCGTAGGGGAGCGTGATGTTGGAGATCACACTTATCTTGGGCCAGCGTAATGAGGGTGATGCCCAACTCTCTCCCTCGCTGCTTTACCTTCCCCACCCTCAAGAGAGTAGGTACTCAATCACAGTTGAGTCAACTGGGGGCGTTGTTGTTTGTCGCTTCACACCTTAGCGGTCACCCATCCAAGTGCTAACCGCACCGGACGGTGCTTCACTTTCGACACAGTAGTGAGTGCTCCAACCACTGCACTATCCGTATTGTATTATTAAAATTTAAACAAAACTGTGACCTTCGGATGATCTTGACATTCAGTGGCCTTGACCTTCAAGTCACTTCTGATGCATTTAAAATCAAATAACCCAATGTTGTTGTATACTGTGGGTTAAATAAACAACATTCGAGAATGGACTGGTTTGACACTGAGCGAAGCCATCAGGGCTGCTGAGGACAGAGAAAGATGGAGTATGCTGGTTAAACGATCATCTGTGGTGCCCCTACGACCTCAGGGTTATGGGACAGGATAGGATAGGATAGGATAAATAAACAGCCATTCCACTGTCCGATGACCTATTTCTTTATGTTTTTGCAAGGCCTAAAATTAAGTTGAACTTCAATATCAACGCAAAAACTGAACACATATGAAAGATCAATCTGTCATCTCTAACTACAACAAGTTTGGACTTAATATCTCTCATAGTTTAGGATAAAGGTCACTTCAAAGTACCTATTCTGACTTTGGACAATTCCAGTGACCTTGGAGTGAGGTTGACCAATTTTGTATAGTATGTGTGTCTCGTTGATATATATACATAAGTTCAATATTAATAACCAAGGAAAACATTTTTAATTTTTTGACAAACATTTGTTGACCCTGTGACTATGTTCTTGAAGTGAAGTCATTCATTCACTGATCATTTATGAAGTCTAATGGGTATACACCATCTTACCAAGTTTTGTTTGGGATAATTAAAATAGGTTCTGAAATATTAATCCACTTGCAAATTTTGTACAGACAGATGGCGGAAAGCGGACAATTTTGTTAAAAATGTCATTTTAAAACTATTTAGGATTCATTTTGCGCAGATCTGCAAAAATCTGGAAAAATTTGGGGAGTGGGGGTGGGGGTGAGTATAGGGACTTACATTTCTATGCCTGTGAGTAAAAAACTCATGTCCTGTACATGCACAAAAAAACAAAATCACATAAAATTATATTTATCTTATGAGTGCAAAACACCTTTAAGTTACTCTTAAAATAAATTCAAGAAACAGGAACACAAACAAAATAATATAGTGCACATACTGATAACTGTGAGGCTGGATGATGCAGAAGCCTCTCCCTTGAGGTTTGTAGCAGTGCACTTGTACACTCCGGAGTCAGCTTTCTGGACAGAAGTGATCACAAGAGTACTAAGGTAATCTAGCTGGAATCGTCCCCCTATCGCCACTGGAACTTCTCCATTGCTTGTCACTGCACATAAATGAGGAATGGGATAAAACACAAATCCTCCATAGAGACATCATCACAATGTCACCAGCGATAAAAATGCAGCGTACGATGAAACGTTTCTGAGTTGAAGTCTTAATAGCAATATTGAATTTTCATTATGCAATGCAAATCAAAGGAGTATCATAAACTAATTTTTTTTTAAAAACACAAAAAGAACCAATGCATTGTAAGAGTCATCCTCCAAAAAACAGTTAATGTGGCCCACTTTCACTCACTCATCGCTCCAGTTCATTTTCAAATTCATACTGTGTGTTGTCCCACTGACAAAAATAAGCTTACAACAAAAAACACCTCTTTCAAAGGTATAGTTTTAATAAAAATTGTAAACTTCTGTTTGTTTATGTGTTAATATTAGTTTGCGATATGTAAAGAAACGGAAACTCCGATGGTATGGCCATGTCACCAGAGCATCAGGCCTTGCAAAAACCATCCTGTCCAAGGACGCAGAAGAAGAGGGAGAAAGAAAAAGAGGTGGGAGGACAATATTCGAGAATGCTGGTTTGACACTGAACAAAGCCATGAGGGTTGCTGAAGGACTGCCTTCTGACAATATCTAAGCTTGCTGGCTCGCCCTCACTTTGCGTGTTTTATAGACAGAGAATACACATCACAGAACATAAGTAAAAAAATTCAAAGCTGAGCAGTGGGCTTGAACAACCAGTCCCCGCCATATAATGTTTTAATGTTACAACAATGTGAATTTCATGGTAAACTTGATTTCGTGAAAAGCAAACAAATCCTTTGAAGTGGGCCACTTTATGCATTAGAAATTATTTAAAACTTGGATAAGTGCAATACAAGAACACCCTAAATTCTCGTCCAATCACACATACACACACACGCTTTAGTGTTACTACATCATAAATGAATAATTTACCTTTTCTCCACACAACCGTAGGAGTGGGGGCTCCACTGACCCCACATCTGAACCTTGCTTCTGACTCCTCTACTTTCGTCATGTTAACTGGTGGTTCGATAATTTGAGGTGGTTTACCTGGCAAAACACACACAATTTCACTTTCCACAAGCACAGAAATTAAATACCTTTAAATCTGCATCTGAAAATGACTATTTCTATACATCCACAGACACTTATATATATACTCATCCTCAGTTTCTTGCCATTAAGATAAGTGAAGGGGGTGGAAGTAAATGACACTGCTAACAACGGCCTCCACTGTTTGTTTCCTGTTTATCAAAGATTACATACAAAGAGGAAAAAAACAACTATAAAAGCATATCCCCTGACAATAACACATTCATCATAAATGTTTGAGAATGAAAGGGGGAAATAAGATTGAGCATGCAAAAGTACAGAGCAAAATCAATCACAAACATTTTATCCAACACTCTTGGCCGCAACATAATAATATTCATTTCTTTATGAACATTAACAAAAGAGGTATACTGATGAGGTTCAGAATGCAGAATATTAAACCTTTGTTGGGCCACTGCTGAGATGCACACATAATTATGAAAGCTTTCTGGCTTTTAAGTTTAGTTCAAACTCATACATACTGTTGACTTTTAGTGTGACAGCAATATAAACTTCTCCTGCTGGATTGTACGCAAAACACTGGTACTTCCCTGCATCAGGAAGGTCTAGGCTTGTGATTGAAAGACTACCATTTGCATGCACCATGTGCCTGTTAACAACAAGAAGCAGTAATCCAAAAATTATAACTGAATAAGGATGGTGATGAGGATGGTGATGAGGATGATAATCAGGAGGGTGATGACAGTGGTAATGGGTTGGTGGTTATAATAAGCAAACCCTCAAACTGAAACAAGTTATATAATCACATGAGCAAATATAATAATACAACATTAACAACAATAATAAAAAGTATACGCTTCTAAGTAAAAATGTACCTTGCAGATGCCAGTGCAGATACTTTTTGACCATTGAAATACCAAGTTAGCGTTGGTTGCGGCACACCTGTGGCCTGACAGTGGAACATCACAGATTGGCTGAAATCTCGCTCAACCAATTTCGGCTGCAAGGAGCTGATTATCTGGGTGGGCACTAAAAAAACAATCATGTTCATCTTGTAAACTTTTTTTTTAATCATAAAAGTATTTAGTAAATTAACATTTACTGCAATTATATTGCGGGCCAAAAGCATTTCATGCATGTACTTGCACTACCTTTCTCATTGATGTTTATTGCTACTTTTTGATGGGTTTACTTCTTTTTGTTAAATCATCAATGGGGTTTAAACTATTCTGAGATGATAACAGTTAATCAATGAATCACCATATATTAAAAAAAAATATGTGTAAGATTTTTCGAAATGAAGCATAATCCAGTCATATTTGAATACCTTGTACAGTAAGATTAGCTCCCCTTTGTTCTGATGAATATGAAGACACTGAACCTTGTGGTGTGAGCACTCCCTCACAAAAGTATGTTCCAGAGTCTGATTCTGTCAAAGACTTCACAAACAGGCGTCGCTGCCATTGTGTTTGGAAGTAATATTTGTTCAAATCAGCCACAATGAGAGTTTTAGTGCCATTTACTAGCTTGTACCAGTTCGTCTTGAGGTTTGTGATTGGTCTGAAAACGACAAACGTAAATGGGCATATTTTAGAACTAACATAATACATTTTTTTAAATAAGTCACATAACGATAAAAACAAAGATTGCCAGTTCTTCTTTTAAAAAGATTAATAATAATAAAATAAAATAAAATTTATACCAGAAATTAAGTTTGCCATGAAATTTTTATGCAACTGAAGTACTTCCAACTGCACTTAAAAACCTTCATAGAGGAAACTAAACCCCGCTTACTCAAGTAAAATTATATTTTAAAAAGAACTAAATTGTCTGTCAGTGATTCTCACAACTGAATTTAATTTGTAATGTAATCTAGTGACATTGTTAGTGAAATAAACATTTCCTTAACTGGAATAATTACCATTATATAGAGAATAGAACTTTCTTTACAGATATGCATCTCTTTCTATACTCATACCACACACCAATAACCCATCCATCCATAATCTGTTTCAATCTGCACTGAGATTTTATCGAGAAGGATGTGGTTGGCAGAGTAGGTATTTCAAATAATTAAATTTTACGACCTAGCTTCTGAAAAATTCAGATTCCAAAGCAATACTAAATTTGTGCGTTTGAAGAAAACAGTTTTGTTTACAACTTTTAACGGCAAACGATGCATTAAAGCAGCTTGAAATACTCTAAGGAGCTGACCAGATTTGCCCTGAGCAGGGGCCTGTCAGATCTTGCTGACACCATGTCTGGTGTTTAAAGTGACATATTAAGAGAACATGCACGGGAGGGAAGGGAGGGTTGGGGGGATCATGCAAACAAATAGAAATAACCGCTTTCTTTCAAAAAATACAACGAACTATTCAAAGATTGAATAAAAATAATTACAACAATATTATTGGGGTTAACTCCAAACATGCACTCAGCACTTACATACACTTTTAAACAACTATCATACCAACATTGATTTTTTTTTTAAATAATGAGGAACAGAAAAATATTGACTATTGGTTATGAGACAGGGTTTAATCTATATTTCTGAAAGATGGTAGTGTACATGTATTTATTTTACTTAATTAATTTTCTAAATGTCTCTTTCAAAAATGTCCTACCTCCTTTTTTAAGACACCTCCAATTTAAGACCTTGTTTTAATGGCAATTTAAAGGTCGTAAAACTGAGGTTTTACTGTATCAACAAAACAAAATGCCTACATTGCTAAATAATAATATCATAGTCAGCCCTATTGAACATTTGGCAGAAAGCGTCCAATAGTCCCAAGCTGATCATCACGCACAAATGAGGAGTTTTGTCTCGGAAGAGCTTTCAAGAAAAAAGGTAGGTGACTGGTCTAGCGAAGAAGAAGATAGTACAGTAGATGGATAGAACAGAGTAGGAAATAGAAAGGACAAATGAGAAAGACAGTTACAGTGGGAATTTAAAGCACTAAATTTCCAGAAAGTGGGGATACTATTTATACTGACACCCCCGGAACCCCCATGGGGTAATATGTAATGTATGTCTGCTGGATGAGAAGAAGATAGAGGATATGAAATAATGAGAAACAAATGTGTACATTAAAGTCAAGAAATACTAATTTTGACAAAGACAAGACAAAACGATACAATGCAAATCTTCGAACTAAGCTCTTCATCAGGCTGACAAAACACAAGAGACTACAAAACAATATTTCCCAACAGAACTCCAAGAAAGAAAGAAATTTTATTTAGAAAGGAGGCAGAAAAAAGAAGCAATAATTATAACAATAAGTGAGTGATAGTCAAAATATTAAAAGCATTGGAAGTTTTAAAATAATTTGAGTAGAGTTTAAGATGAAAGTAAATGCAAATTATGCAATAGGTAGTGTACTAGGTAATAAATACAAGATAAAAAAAACAAATTACATTTAAAAAATTCAAATTAAAAAAAAAATTATAAATAAAATAATAATGAAAGAGAGTTAAACACATTGGAAGGGAATGATAGATGGAGATATAGGGGGACGAGATATGGAGCAGGATGGGGGGAAGGAAGGGGGAGAAAGGTGTGCTGAAGCAAAACAGACTCACTTTAAAGGACACGCAAACACACAGCAACCTACAACCACACCCTCCATCCTCACCCAAACCCACCCGTATTAGTGAAGCTGACCCCAACAACAAGCCAACCTGTCTGACGATCACCGCCAAGGACCAAATCAACCCCATCAGGCCCAACACCACCACCAGCGCTACACAGAGGTGCCCACAGGGTTTAGCAGGCAAGACACTAACCAGTTTCCACCTGCATCGCCACCAAATAGCTGGTATTTGTGATTAGAAATTAGTGCACTGCATCCCAAACCTTTGACAAGGATGGGGCCGGGGTGGTTATAGAAGTGCACAAAGCTCAGGCTTTTTCATTAAGACCAGCTGGTTGTCTGGCATCCAGACTATCAATGAAGTAGGATTCAGTGTCCTTCCTGGCTTTCTCATCACTGGTTTTCATGCGCCGAAGACCTCTGCCTTCAGCACCTTTTTCTCCCCATTCTCTCCCCCCCACCCCCCCACCCTCATATCTCATCCCTCCATATCTCCATCCCCCCACCGACTCCATATCTCATCCCCTATATCTCTATCTACCCTTCCATTCCCATGTTTTGAACTCTTTCACTGTTTCAAAATTGTTATTATTATTACTTTTTAAAAAATTATTATTATTTTGTAAAATAATTTGTTAGAAAAATTGTTTACATTGTTTTTCTTGTTATATTTATTACCTTGTACACTTTTGAATGCTAGCAGTCCTCTGGGTTTTTTTCCCAGAAGATATTAAAGATGAGGACAAGTAGAAGTGAGAGGTAAGGATCTCGTGTAAGCTTACATGCAATGCCAAGAACTCAAATGTTAGAAAAAGAAGACATAAAACTTCCACAAATCAAAGACAACATTCTGTGAAGGGAAGGGTGTTTGTAACCAAACAATTAAGCTTGAAACTAGCTTGCTAGCCTTTACACAAAAGGCCAACCATCTTTGCATGGCCTAATGCTCTATCCTTCTTTGAGCACAGGGCTGTCTGTGAAAGTAAACATTTACATGGAAAACACTGCAGAAAAAACTCCTGCTGACATCAGCGGAGGGGCACACATTATTCAGAGGCAGCTAGTGGTCACATTCATAGCTCATCCATGACCCTTCCCAAAGATGAACCAGAACGTAATTATTTCAAGTATATCAATGCAAAATAATCATACAGCCAGCATAGAGTTGCTATAATAAGCAGAATGCAGTGAAAGAAATCTTTGCTATGGGGCTTTTTAAAAAATCAATTCACAATATTTATTATAGTAAGTTGATTATAAGACTGTGTACATGCTTTTGCTTGTGTGTGCTTTTATTTGTGTGTAGTTTTTTTTGTTGGTGTTTTTTTTGTTGGTGGTTTTTTGTTTTTTTTCAAATTGAACAATTCATGTACTGTCCCACTTCCATACACACATCCTTGCAGGAAAAATATAGGATGATGAAAAGTACAGTCCATTCATAAAATCATTTACCTTGCATTAATAATACATTCCAATTCCTGGTCATTTCCAAACTTGACAAAGGTATCCTTTGGTGGCACTACAAACTCTGGAGGAATAATAGAAGGATTGTTGTTGTCTGAAACAAACCCAAAAAATATATTATTCAATTTAAAAAGTACTTAAACGGGCAAACATATTACCATTCACAAGTTTACTAAAATAAATAAATAAATAGAAATAGTATAATAATGTTTTAAGGGAAACATTTTCACTAAATGTGCAAACAATATGTGTACATTTACTGCACCAACAATATGCTTTGTTAAGTCCATGAACATAAATGTACAACTTCAAACAAAGTAAATAACAGAAAAAACTGCCTTCAGTGTGCCAGAGAAAAATCTTCATTCCAACATATAGTTTAAACTTCATGTTATTGTTAGAAAAAAAAGGCTGTCAAATTAATGGTTGCAACAATGATTTGACATCCATATAAATTCCGTATGTGACTGGATGCCACTGACCATTTAAACCAGAAATATTTTTTTTAAAGTTCAGTCATCATCGTTTTAGCAATAGAAATACTGTTAACATTTCTTACAATTCTGTATGTGACTGGATGCCCTGACCTTTTAAACCGGAAATAATTTTTTTAAAGTTCACTCATCATCGTTTTAGCAATAGAAATACTGTTAACATTTCTTACAATATTGCATACGTTTTTTTTTTGCTTTTTTTTTAAATTAAATATATACACTTAACTTCTTTTTTTAAAGGATGCATATATTGATGTTGCTATTGGCATTGCCCATAGCTACTGGTTTTAGTGGCATTGTAAGTCCAAGAACTTAAATGTTCAATGCGAAATCGATGAACAGCATGCAATCTAAATTCTAATGTTACTATATGTTCAACCTTTCTTCATTGTGAAATGAATGAGTGTTTGTAATAATAATAATAATAATAATAATAATAATAATGAATATTTCTTACATGATCCTATCCTATCCCGTAACTCAAAGGTTGTAAGGGCACCACAGATGATCGTTTAACCAGCATACCCCAACTTTCTCTGTCCTCAGCAACCCTCATGGTTTCACTCAGTGTCAAACCAGTCCATTCTCGAATGTTGTCCTTCCACCTCTTTTTGTCTCCCTCTTCTTCTGCCTCCTTGCACCCTGCCTTGCCGGATGGTCTTTGCAAGGCCTGATGCTCTGATGAACTGGCTATACCATCGGAGTTTCCGTTTCTTCACCACTGGAGTCGAGCATGTCATCATGTTGTCGAATGGCTTGTGTGATGGTCTGTCGGATTTCGTTGTTGGCGATGCGCTGGGTATAGGAAATGCCCAGAAGTCTTCTGTAGCACCTCATCTCCATGCTTTGTATTCTTCGTTGTAACTGTAAGGGTCCATGTTTCACAAGTATTTAGGAAGATGGAGATGACAAGGGAGCGCAGCACCCTTACCTTGGAATGTAGACTGATTGTCCTGTCTTTCCAAATCAGTGATGTCGTTTTCGTCGGCAAATCGGCCATTCACCGATATAATTCCAAAATGTCTGTAAGAGTCTTTTCTGATCGGCCTGCTGTCCTAAGATTTTACGCCTCAATCGGCCACCCTTTGTCTGTTTTTTTGTGTGCTTGTCTCATGTCTGTTTCATTGTTATTGCTTCTGGCCATATTAATTTCATATCGGATAAATAAAGATGTAATGAGTTATTGTCGAACATCGCCTATCGGAAGTGCCAAGCAGACGACACATTCATCAGCAGAGAGAGTTAGAGTAAGTTCCCATATGGCGAACGGCGTGCTTCCGGCAATAAAACTTTTCGTTTACGAAATGCCGCTGAAAAAGAATCCGAAACTTATCAGTGGCCTCTTGTTTGGTGTTGGAAAGAAGTTAAAATGATGGCCGAAAGATTTTCAAAATGTCCTAAAGGTTTGTGACAGAGTCGGATAAATGGCCTATGCTGAAAATTTCTAGCAACACCACTGAAATGGGTGTCAACCTTGTCAGGGCAGCAGTTGTTTGTGCAATCTTGGAGAGGACATCCTGTCGGGACCCATTGTCTGATACAATGGCTCCTAAATATTTGAAGCTATGCACTGTGTTGAGGGATTGGCATTGGACTTTGATGTCCATGTTGATGCCATTGGTGTTGTTGGTCATCATTTTGGTATTCTCTGCACTTATTTCCATTCCATAGGCTCTGGAGGTGGTGTCAAGCCTCTGTACCAGCTGTTCAAGTTCTTGTTCCTCTCCAGCCAATCCATCAATGTCATCCGCAAAAAGGAGGTTGGAGATTGCTCTACCCCCTATGCTGACTGTGCCTTCGTGATCTGCAAGGGCATTTGACATGATGCGCTCTAGGATGCGCTACATGATCAAATCATTTAAATGTAAGTCAAAATGAATACCATGCATACATTTCTTCCTGTATTACATAGCCTGCTATGCAAAATACAAATGGCATGTAAGATTAAAGTAAATACTAATGCATTTCATAGACATTGAAAACAGTGCAATTCATCATCCTTACAGAAAATTTTATCAATTGCAATGTTTTAAATATATTTAAAAATAGAAGAAAAATTACAATAAATTTACATAAATAAAATAAATCAATACTGTAATTAAATAAATATGTAATACTGTTCTCAAATTCTAATGAGCTAAACGTTTGTCTGATTATAGTGATAGTGATCAACATTTAAAATTGAATAAGCACAACTATCATCTGATGCAAGGATATCTTTTTCCCGCCCTCATGTTCTCTAAACAGGAAACTTCAAGTAGGTGTCCCAATATTAATGTTTTTGAACATCATGTTAACTTGTGACACTGACAGTTTTAACAAGTCAGGTTAAAACATTTAAACACTATCATAGTCATAAACATAATTTTGAAGTCATAAACATAATTTTGATTACACATCATACAAAACAGATAGTACATATTATCTGTTTATATACATATATATTATCATGCTAGTGCAGTTATATGTACAGTTAGTACAGTTGTACGGATACATACAAGTAAATGTAAAGCAAAGCTGAGCAGAAAGAGCAAAAAGCAAAGACAGCAAAATATTAACTAAGTTACTAAGCAAGCTAAAGCTGGTTACAACATATCAACAGTAACTTTCAATGATGTTGCGTTACAAAATATGACTGAATCAATGCAATAGAATAATAACACCTCTCTAAAAGTTATATACTGCATTATATTTTCTCAATAAAATTTGATAACTGTTTTTAAAATTATATCACAAATGTTAATACTTACAAATTAGTATAGATATTGAATCTGTTTAGCTGTTAATAGTAGTGTATAAACCAAGTTTCAAAGAGGAGATCTAATCAACATTACAGAGCTTGTTTCTCAGTAGAAAGTCAGACATACTCATACCTGTGGAATTTGGAGCTGAAATAACAAATTGCACCATAACGATAAACAAATCAATAAAAGGAGGTGTGTTTTTTTTAAACAAAGTGATGATATTGGTATGTATAGTAACAGTTTGTGGAGCATAGGAATGCTGCTGTACTATAGTATGTAATAACAGTAGTGGTACATGTTGCTTTCAGTTTAACATTTGCAGAGTTGTATTTGTCTACTCTTGGGATTTACATCACCAAAAGACCGTATGGAAGGCATGAAAAAAAAAAGGAATCAACCAACTCAATGCAAAGCAAATTACACCACATTTACTCAACAATAAAGAATAGAATTTAAAGCTTTATAAAGCACAATAAATGAAGCACAAACAGAAGACGTATTACTAACAAAGAATTCTTTTAAAAGGACTTCAGGAATGAAGGGGACATCAGCTATTTTGAAAACTTATTACAATTGAATTATGCTTGTAAATGTAACATATACCACAATTTGCAATATGCAATAGCAGCCAGTGAACACCTAATAAGACACAAGACATAAGATCTTATTGTTCAAAAGCATGGAAAAGTGCTTTCTGACAGTGGGAAAGTTTGAAAAAAAAAATCAGGGTAAATGTTTTTATATATATTATATATAACGGTAAGAACGATCTGTCGACTCTCATAATCCACTTACATTCAATACTAATATTTTATACTGACAAATATTATTATAAAATATATACAATTAGTTACTGCCTAAAGTAAGATAGATATTAATTTTATTATATTATTATATTTGTTGATTTAATTACAACAATCAATCACTAATCACTACTTTACTCTTGAGACTTGTTCTAAATTCGTACTTTGGAATTTTAAATTGTACATGACTATATATGTAATGTAAATAACATCATTTAAAATATTATTAATTACATGTATTGATGTTTACTTGAGCTGAATTCACAAGCTAAATATAAAATATGTTATTAAATCTGCATGGTGTTGCAAGTAATCCTTCATGTATTGTTTTGCTGGAAATGTACAAGCAAGATGTTAATGTTGCTTTGTCAGGTAAGCTCTCTCTCTATCTCTAACACACACTTCTTCCTTTTAACATGAAATTAAAACAAAGTGTGCTATATTAACAAGATGCCAAGCCATTCATATGTATTTCCAAACACTCACAGTCACACAAATGGATGAATTTTTTTTCAAAAGTGTCAATTTTTTTTATGGTGTTGTGACTCGGCTTTATCATAACAAATTAAAATTAAAACATCAAATTATAAGCCACTATATCTTCAAGCAAAAAATTAACAAAATCGGCTCAGCCAGGTTTTAGATACAGTGTAAAATTAGTTCACCAACAACATCTATATCATGTGTTCGTAGACTTCAGAAAGGCATTTGACCGAGTCTGGCATGCAGCTCTGTGGGCAACCATGAGAGTGTACAACATCAGCCCTAAAATTATTGAAATCATTGTTGTTGTATCAATTTTTATTCATCAGATTAACATAAGTTGTACTGATTATTGAAGTCATCAAAAGCCTGTATACCAGTGCAGTCCTCCACAACAGTGCCATCGGAAACTGGTTCAGAACAACAATCTGTGTGCGTCAGGGATACTCTCTCTCCAACTACTATTACTACTCACTCTTCAACATCTTCCTAGAGCGCATCATGTCAGATGCCCTTGCAGATCATGAAGGCACAATCAGCAGATGACATTGATGGATTGGCTGGAGAGGAACAAGAACTTGAACAGCTGGTACAGAGGCTTGACACCACCTCCAGAGCCTATGGAATGGAAATAAGTGCAGAGAAGACCAAAATGATGACCAACAACACCAAAGGCATCAACACGGACATCAAACTCCAAGGCCAATCCCTCAACACAGTGGATAACTTCAAATATTTAGGAGCCAGTGTATCAGACAATGGGTTTAAATTAGACAGGATGTCCTCTCCAGGATTGCACTAACAACTGCTGCCCTGGTGAGGTTACACCCATTTGGAAAGACAGGACCATCAGTCTACATTCCAAGGTAAGGCTTCTGCACTCCCTTGTCATCTCCATCTTCCTATATGCTTGCGAAACATGGAACCTCACAGCAGAACTACAACGAAGAATACAAAGCATGGAGATGAGGTGCTACAGAAGACTTCTGGGCATTTCCTATACCCAGCACATCACCAACGACGAAGTCCGACAGACCATCACACAAGCCATTGGACAACACGATGACATGCTCACAGTGGTGAAAAAACTGAAACTCCGATGGTATGGCCACGTCACCAGATCATCAGGTCTTGCAAAGACCATCCTGCAAGGCACAGGGCAAGAAGGTAGAAGAAGAGGGAGACCGAAAAAGAGGTGGGAGGACAACATTCGAGAATGGACTGGTTTGACACTGAGCAAAACAATCAGGGTTGCTGAGGACAGGGAAAGATGGAGTATGCTGCTTAAACGATCATCTGTGGTGCCCCTAAGACCTCCGAGTTACGGGATAGAATAGGATAGGATAGGAAGGTAAAATTAGTTCAGAAAATGGTGAAGCACAATGACCTTGACCCTTGAGAAATTACAAATACGAATGATCTAACAGGCTTAGCAATAGAAAAAATATCCACTAAGTAAAAATTATGAATATCGGTTCATCTTGAGATAAGACAAAAAGTGTGTTTTGAACAAAAAAATGAAATTCACTGCAATTCAAAATGGATTAACCGACTGACCAACAACCAAACTGCTACTGACTGATGGTTCATGATTTGAAGTACCTGTCAATCAAAACTGAACAAAATCACTTTACCCATTTTTGAGATATTGAGCACAACGTGTGTAGCAACAAAATGATTTCAGTGACCTTGACTCTTGCTCAAGGGCATAATATATATGATGGAACAGGAGGCAGGCCACTAATTGTTCCTATAAAGTTTTATCAAAATCCATTGAATGGTTCTTGAGATATGGCATCCAACTGACCGACAGTAGGGCCATTGATAGACCAACTTTTGGCTTGTTCTGATTCAAAACTATTTCAAAGTATTACCAAGTAAGTCTGGAAATACAAAAAATGTACAAACTATCTAGAAGTGTATGAGTTTGGCAGTCTAGCAGTAGCATTGCAAGACACACACAAGAAGTGCAAAATATGCAAGTTTTAAATACATTATGGCATTACTCTCGCATAATAACTAATTAAAATAAAATTAATGCCCCAAAATGAAATGTTTCACAATGTGATTTAAATAAGAAAAGGTGTAATAGTTCACATTTATTGCAAAGTTTATGTATAGCTACTCAACATGTTGATTTTGAATTTGTTGATAGTTTTAGTCTAACTAGTTAGCCAAGAATTGTCCAATGTGCAATGTGTTTATCAACACCCATTCTACGTCTCACACACAAACAGTCAAGTTGGAGCAAGCCATTAAAACACACAATAAGAATAAATAGCACAACACCAACTTAAGTTTTATAAAGTATTTCAATATATAAACTACTACATGTAAAAAAAAAAAATATATATATATATATATATATATATATATATATATATATATATATATAAATATATAAATATATATATATATATATATATATATATATATATATATATATATATATATATATATATATATATATATATATATATATATATATATATATATATATATATATATATATATATATATATATGAGTCATTCTTTGCTATTGGAGACTATGGGGGGGTTGGTCACATTAAATCGTTTCACAGCCTAACCTAGCTATGTCTTAAATTATTATACACTTGCATTCACTCAATAAAGAATGTCTAAAAATCATAAAATCAGAATCATTTGTTAATTTTAACAAATATTGACATTATACTAGAATAATTGCGGAAAATGAGTCTCAAAATGGCGGATAAAATGGGAACGCTGGTACTATGTAAATGCATTCAGATTTATTTGTTGCTTAAAGCTCTTATCTTAATAAAACTATTGGTTTAATTTATTCTAATAAAGTCAAATTACACAGGAAACACGGTTTGAAAGCATGTTGTGTTGTCTGAACCAAATTAATCGTGCACAAAATGTGCGTATATTGCGTTTCGTCTGTTGTCACACTTCTACTACAGTAACTTGCTTTTCGTAATTTTCTCGATTTCAGTTTCTTGTTATTGTTTGTATGTTCTAATATGTATGTAATAATGGTGATATTAGCAGCTTAAAAGCTGTCAGTGTTGTGTTGTTCAAGTTATTTCGACTTATTTGTTTAGCGTTGTCACACATGACATGCAGGTTACGTCCGACGTTTGAATTCCGCTAAATATTTTATAACACGATTATTTGAAACGAGACACTATTTTTCAAGTACTTTTCCATTTAATAAAATAACCTATGGCGTAGAACACAAGATTTTTTCGGGTGTGTCTGTAGACCACGTGATAAAGCTTTTTCAATGACGTGTCACGCACACTTTCACCGGAAACGCAAATTATTTTCGTGCTTGTTCTTTGAGTTATATGCCTTATCACAGTAACGCATGTTAAATTATAAACACTACAGGTGTTTTTTGCTGAAAACTTTAAATTATTTACACTATTTATTTGCTGAAAACTACTTATAAAACAAAGAAATTGAATAAATTGTCTTTTCTTTACTAATAACCATAAAGAGAGAGGAAGAGAACTTGGTTTGTACGCTAATTAAATCTCTCATTGCAGTGTTGGAATGTACTTGATATACATTTATTCTTATATTCTTATGTATTATCATGCTGACATAAATAAATATCTTAATTTGTATCAGTGTTCTTAAGTTCTTTTTGATTTGACTTTGTGTTGTTTTGTTTTTCCTTGTTAGAATTATCAATTGTGTTCATGTTCTTATAATAAGATATATTCCTTGTCACTGTAACGCAAGTTACTTTAAGATTATTAACACTATTTATTTGCTGAAAATAAATAATAAAGCAAATAATTGGAATAAATTGTTGTCTTTTCTTCACTAATTACCAGATGCCTTATTGTAAACTTACAGTGGAGTCCACCTATAACGAACCTTGGAATAACGAACACCCGCGATTAGCGTACTACCATCCATTTCCCGACACACTCCCTTCTTTGTCTGACTATTTAATCCCTTCCTATAACGAACAAATCCAGCTAGGCAAATAACGAATCTCCGCTTGTAACGAACCCTTTGTGTATACCCTTGGCCTACTTTGCCTCAATTGGCTCATCGCCAATAGCGAACAGCAGCAGAAGCAAGCCAGTTCGTACATAGGTCAACCAGGCCTTGAAGTCATAACTGTCATTGGCTGCTATAAATAGCCTTGAATGAAGTCACTGTTGATAAACTTCGTAGGCCTAGATCGATCTGCGTACTGTATGTTGTGATGTGTACTCATCACCGGTGTGTACTTCCGTTTACAGTACAAATCTCTACAGCGAATCCCGCTTGTAACGAACCCGAAATTCCCCCCCCCTTGAGATTCGTTATACCCGGACTCCACTGTATTTATCTCATTTTTAAACTTAAAAAAAATAAAGTTGATGGTGTACCGAAACTGGAGTTACGTTGTCACATAATTCAAACCTTTCAAAATCATTATTTTACTTATTCAAGAAAACAAAAACTTATACAAAATATAGTAAGGGATGCCTACTTATAAAAAAAAGTAATTATATAAATTATAAAAAATTATTATTATAAATTAATACTTTTTTACAAAATATGTCACGCTGTAATGCAAGTTACACCTTCACACGTCTGCACTACTTGCTCCTGTATTTTAGAAACCGAAAGCAGTAGTGATTTACTTTTTTATATATTTGAAAAATATACACTTTAATGTTCATTTAAGGATATTTTTAACATATTCAGGGTGGAGAACAACTGAATCAAGAAATCTCTGAAATCCGGCCCGTGGGGTCTATGGGCCAAGCCCCGGTAGGGGGGTCCGTGGAGGCAAAGCCCCCTTGAAGAAAACGAATTTAAGCAATTTTGAAAGTAACTTAGGGCCTCTCCTGAAAGCAAAAAGCACAAAGTAAACATGAATAGAAACAACAAAAAAAAGAATGTTTTATGCACATGCCTTTCAAAAAAGTTAAGAACCTTGATTTGTAGGCCTAACAAAGTTTGAGGTCCACCACTGTTACACACAAACTCCACACTTCCAATGCAATAGGCTTCTTCAGTTTTGTCACTTAAGCAGCAACTCAGCTTCTCACAATTACAGGAAAGTTATAATTTGAAAACCACATATCTGATATCAATTCTTGAAAAATAACAATCTCGGAAATCTTTTTTTTTTTTTTTCTCAAAAATGCAAATGCTTGCGGATCCGAGGAAAATTCTCCACCCTGCATATTTTACAAAGTTTTAAAATTTGGGTCAATTTCCCACTTATTGTCTCCAATAGCAAAGAATGACTCATATATAAAATTAAAACGTACTGCATTTAATAAACCTGAACACTTACTTCTGACATTCAGAGTGTAAGGGGAGCTGAGACTGGAGAAACTGGTGGGAAAATAATCTACTTTGGCTCTGTAAGACTTGTTCATGCTGAAGTCAACAGAAAGCAGCACAAGGTTGTGATCCAAAGTAATAGAATGGTAGGCATCAGTGTCAGGTAGTGGGCTACCATTTTCCTCCCAGGTCACATCCAGACCTTTCTGGTTGATTGGAGGTAAGGGCAGCACAACATATTTTCCCTGTTCTACATCCACTGTCTGTGGCCCTGTCTGTGTGAATGGAGTCAGGCCTATCAGAAAGTAAAAACAGGCAAGACCGTAGAATTACAAAGCAGATCAGTTTAGTTTTATTAACACGATGTACAAAGGGGTCATGCTGGCACTTCTAGTTTTTTATCATGACAGTGTACAAATATATTATAAATATCTCATAATAAGAACTGTGTCCGCTGTCAGGAAATCTGCATCCACCATCAAATAAATGCATAAATTAGCTGAAATATATTATAATAACAAAATATTATAATGCATGCAAACTTTTGCTGACTGAATAAGCATGCCCAGGTCTCTGTAAATGAATGTGAATTCAGTAGTACCTTCAAACAATCCTTCTTTATTAATTACAAACCAAAAGTGAAATAGGAATAACTAGACATTTATTATAATTCAAACCTATTTGATGCACATAAATTTGATATATTTGAACCCTTTGAATGCTTAATTATAACGACTTATTTTGTGATACATTAGTGTGACAAAATATGCTAATGACAAGTTATTGTGAAATTTTGTTCTCTAGCAATAAAACAATATACAAGTGATTGAAAAGCTCAAAACATTAGCTGTTTAACATTCGTGAATTAGGAATAATAACCCCCACCCCACCCACATAGCTGATTAAATTACAAATTTTAAAAAAATTTGAACAAGTAAACCTTAATTAATAGGTGTTTTTTTTCAAGTAGCATATTTTGTGAAGAAAATTAAATTGCCTTTCAGAAATGTATAAGTGTCACCCAATTATTTCTAATACTATTCAAGCCAGAATTTTTTGGTAATTGTTTAAATCATGAGCCAGATTTGCCTGGCAAATGGCTGTATTTCAGTACAATTCTCCCTTGGCAGCAAAATGGTTAATTGTGTTTTATAGCAATGTTCCAGCTAAAGGGCTGCTCAAGGAGCTGGCTGATACAAATCTAACTTAAGCCACCTGAAGTGCCCACTGGTAGCCTTTGGGCACATAGCATCAAGCAACAAGTTGGCACTTTTGGGAAGGTCAAGTTAAATCTATCCTGTTCTCAGCCAATGCCTTGAGCTGCTCAGTGAGCTGGAAAGTGTTATAAACAATTAATAATAATAATAATAATAATAATAATAATAACAATAATAATAATAATAATAATAATAATAATAATAATAATAATAATAATAAAACAACAGTAACATAAAAATACATTTCCTTTACAATATACAGAGGAATTAACAGCAATGAATGAAGATATTCTTTAGAAACACCATTTAAATTAAAATAATGGAATAAGAAAGTACTTACTTATAACCTGAATGTTGGCTGATGTACTCAACTCTGCTCCCAAGTAATTAGAAGCCAGACAACGATATTCGCCTGCCTTTTCTTGAGTGAGGTTTTGAATTCTGAAAGTGTTCGTGGATTGGTTTTGAGAAATGAACTGGCCATTATGTAGCCAGCTGTACAAAGGCAGGGGGTTGCCTAGTGCTCTACACTGCAGAGTTTTTCCTGAGCCTTCCCCCTCCATCTGACCAGCAACTGGTTGGTCTGAAAGTTCTGGTGGATACTCTGTTACTGTTGACAAAAAAAAAGCATAAGGATTGAAATAAATTATATTAAATACAAATGTGCAAAATAACATTTTGTAGATTTTTTTTCTCTCCAAAAATAACATACCAACTGTATAATATAAATTATAATATGTAGTAGTAGTAGTAGTAGTAGCAATAGTAGTAGTAGTAGCAGCAGCAGCAGCTTTAGGAGAAAGGCCATGAAGCGTTTTAATGTCCTATCAAAAGTATCATTGTCATATGTACTTGGGTCTGATTTGCATGCAAGTTTCCTATGATTTTGTTTCATTCATTATAGCCACAGAATAATAATTTAAATTTTGGAATTTTGTCAACTGGTTTTAAAAAGAATTAATGTTAGTTTTTGTTTTTTTTTAATTTTACTTTTTTAGTGAAACAGGAAGGTTGTTCCAATAAGTAGCATCCCAGTTAGAAAAATAAAACTTCCTAAGGTTAGTGAACAAACTTACAATGTTGAATAAAAATCTGTCCTGTATTATATGGTCTGTCACATGGTGGTGAAGCAAAGATCGAAGTCTGACTAGCTCAAATCATCAAGGTTATTATAAATTTTGTACACCTGAATCAAGTCACCTCTTAATCTATGGCCTAGTAAAGAGTGCAAGTCAAAGTACTTAAGTCTGTCTGAGTAAGTCATGTTGATGGCGTATCTTCACCAGTTTAGTCTCTCTCTCTCTCTCTCTCTCTCTCTCTCTCTCTCTCTCTCTCTCTCTCTCTCTCTCTTTCTTTCTTTCTCTCTCTCTCTCTCTCTCTCTCTTACACTGTTCTGGAATATATATTCGGGATCAAATGAAAAGGATTTATCGAGAGTAACCCCCATATCTTTCCTTTCTTCACATCTCGTTATATGTTGAACATAATTTCCTACATCATTTCATAATTATTTTCAACCACCATGTCATACTTTGCATTTGTCAACATTACAAATACAAATTCGATATGTTAGACCATTCCTGTATCCTTATCTTTTTATAAAGGTTTATTAAATCCTACTGTTTACTTTCACATTAAATTTATTTGACATCATGATCATATATCGTAATATTAATATTTTGAATAGCTTGTAAAACATACATGTAGATCGGTGAAAAATATGGAAAAGAAAATAGGTCTGAGTATACTTCCTTGAGGAATGCTACTTAGGACCTTCAGTTTGCCTAAAGTAGTTTCACCAACTCTCATCACCTGTCAGCTAAAACATTTCTGACCCAGTTGCTCTATCCTTCCAGACACTCTGTATGCCTCCAACTTCCAAAGAAGTCATTTGGGCAGCACTGTGTCAAAAACCTTTCTAAAATCTATGTAAATGATCAATAATAACTTTTTGTCGTCGATTAGCAAAGTTATGTCTTTTAAGTTTTATGACTTGAAAAACAGTTCCTTCCATAATAAAGTTCTATAGTAATATCTGTTTTTAAATTTATTGTGTTATACTTATGTGAGCAGCTATTGAACTGGAAAAACACTATAAATCAATAAGAATGATTAAATTACAAAAAATAGTAATTAAACTTGAAGGGCAAAGCCCATATGACTCACAAGCTCCTTATGGAACTTGCAATATTTAAGAAGAAAAAAACCCAACAAAATGAAAGAGTGGCATTAAAATGCAAAACAATATCAACTTTCATCTTTCTATAGTACTCTTGACCTGGACCTCAGGCTCCAAATACCTATCCTATCCTATCCCATAATTCGGAGGTCGTAGGGGCACCACAGATGATCATTTAAGCAGCGTACTCCATCTTTCCCTGTCCTCAGCAACCCTGATTGTTTCGTTCAGTGTCAAACCAGTCCATTCTCGAATGTTGTCCTCCCACCTCTTTTTTGGTCTCCCTCTTCTTCTACCTCCTTGCACTGTGCCTTGCAGGATGGTCTTTGCAAGACCTGATGATCTGGCGACGTGGCCATACCATCGGAGTTTCAGTTTTTTCACCACTAAGATGGTCTGTCGGACTTCGTCGTTGGTGATGTGCTGGGTATAGGAAATGCCCAGAAGTCTTCTGTAGCACCTCATCTCCATGCTTTGTATTCTTCGTTGTCCAGAGATCTGCTGTGAGGGTCCATGTTTCGCAATATATAGGAAGATGGAGATGACAAGGTAGCGCAGCAGTCTTACTTTGGAATGTAGACTGATGGTCCTGTCTTTCCAAATTGGCTTCAACCTCACTAGGGCAGCAGTTGTTTGTGCGATCCTGGAGAGGACTTCCTGTCGGGACCCACTGTCTGATACAATGGCTCCTAAATATTTGAAGCTATGCATTGTGTTGAGGGATTGGCCTTGGACTTTGATGTCCATGTTGATGCCATTGGTGTTGTTGGTCATCATTTTGGTCTTCTCTGCACTTATAAATTTCCATTCCATAGGCTCTGGAAGTGGTGTCAAGCCTCTGTACCAGCTGTTCCAAGTTCGTGTTCCTCTCCAGCCAATCCATCAATGTCATCCGCAAAACAAAGGTTGGAGATTGCTCCAAATACACTCATGTAATATTAAATAAACTACAGAAAAAGTTGCATTATGCCAAAAAAAGAGACCTTGGGATTGCCTTGACCTATGGTGACCTTGACAATGAGATGACCTTGACCCTCATGTGACCTCTCATGCTCATGACATGTATGATCAAATGCTGTTGCATACTATGGATAAAATAAAGCCATTCCACTGTACGATGACCTATCCTATCCTATCCTATCCTACCCTATAACTTGAAAAGCATTGGTGCACCACAGAGGATCGTTTAACCAGCGTACTCCCATCTTTCTCTATCCTCAGCAACCCTCATATCTCGACTCAGTGTCAAGCCAATCCATTCTTGAATGTTGTCCTCCCACCTCTTTTTCTGTCACTCCCTTTTTTCTGCTTCCTTGCACCATGCCTTGCAGGAGGGTCTTTGCAAGGCATGATGATCTGGTGACTTGGCCATCCAATCAGAGTTTCAGTTTCTTCATCACTGGCCTGGGAACATGTCATCATGCTGTCCAATGGCTTGTGTGATGGTCTGTCGGACTTAATCGTTGGTGATGTGCTGGGTTGAGGAAATGTTTTTGCAAGGCCTAAAATGACCTCCAAGATCAATGCAAAAACGGAAAATAAATAATGAAAGACCAATAGATCTATCATCTCAAAGTGCAACAACTTTGAACTTTATCTGTCCTAGTTTAGAATCAAGGTCATTTCAAAGTATACTAACTGACTTTGGACAGCTCTAGTGACCCTGACCTCGGAGTGAGATTGACCAAATGTGCATAGGATGTAATCATTGATCATGCATAAATAAATCATATTCATAAGTTCAATGACAATATTAATAATAATAACTCTTTTTTTTTAAAGTAAAATTTTGTGAAAATTCTCATTTTTTGACTTGCATTTGCTGAACATGTAACTTCAACATTGAAGCAAAGTTGTTCATTCACTCAATCACTGATCATTTATGGGGTCTCAGGAATACACCATCTTACAAAGTTTGGTTGTGATAGTATAAATTAGGTTTTGAGACATTATACACAGAAGTCACCGGCCAGGATGGAGGTACCTCATGTTTAAAGGTTCAATGACCACGTGCTCAGGGCCAAGGCGAGCCACACTGTACTCGTCTTGCACAAATTTGAAAAAATGTTTCAAAATGTTTTTTGGGGGGAGTGGGTGGTGGGAGGAGTGGGAGTGGGGGGATTTGTGAGTAAATAAGACTCACATTGCTATGCATGCGAGTAAAAAAAATGCGTACTTGATAGCTCTATACAGTATACCATAATTTCTGGACTTCAAATTTGTTTCTTAAATTTTAAAGTTAAAAGCTAAAGTGTGTTTTTAGATCAAGATCAAAATTGTGAGAAAAAAAAACTTCCAAAATGTATAATTCACACTAAAGTCTAAAGAGATGACTATTACTATAGTATTTGCTTAGTAATATAATAGCTGTACTTTTACATAACTGTCAATGTCAAGAATCAGAATCAGCTAATGTTGGTCTGTCATTCTGTCCGTTGGTGAGGCGTTTGCCCTATGAACAGATTTGGTTTAAACAGGCAAACTACATGTATAGGAACATTACCTACAGGTTAGTGGCCGGCCTACTGTGACATCATATAAAGTTGCTCTATTTAATTTCAATAACTTGAATAAGGATCAAGATCATTGGGGTCTTGTTGATGTGTACTGTATACTTTTTTGTGTTATACTTATAAAAGTAATAGGTACTTCAACTCATGGTCAATCATTCTATTTCAGTGGCAGGTCAGTCATTGATCAGTTGGTTGGTTGATTCAATTTTACTATTTCATCAAAATTTATAAATTTTTGCTTTATCTCAAGAATAACTGAACCAAAATTATTTTTACTATCAAATACTTTAACCACCTTTTGTTTCCTTGACCTTTGATCTTTCTCAAAGGTCAGTACATAGCTAAGGTCAATTATATTGTTTTGTGCTGTATCTCAAAATTGGCTAAACTGATTTAATAGAAAATAGACCTATGCATCTCTATAGATCAGACAGTAGTGCATCATTCCATGCTTTTACTTTGCTTCAGATTTAGAATAAAGCTGAGTCACAACATCACCACAAAAATTAACACTTTTGAAAATGTTGATTTTCAGAGCTGTGTGTGTCTGAAAGTACAGTTGAATGGCTTGCCAGTTTGTTAATGTGCCATATTTGCAAAATGTGAGTCTAAAAGTGGTGTTACAGCGTTCTAAATTTTCTTGTTAAATATTAGATTTAGAAGCACTATACGTGGCTTACCTCCCTTAGAAATCCTGGGCAAGCACACAATTTTTTTTTGATTCAGCGGATAATTACTAACTTTTTGGTTGTCTTGTGCCTTAATTGTGGATTACAAAGTGGTGAGGATTGAGTTCCTGTCCTTGTTATCGGTTGATGTTTGATGATTGTATCTTGTAAGGACTCCTTTGCTAGGAGCCTAGACTTGCAAGGTGACGTTATTGACAAAATCTTTATAAGAGTTCTGCTTACATGCTTAATTGAGAGCTTTCACCTCAATAATGTAGATTAATAAACTTTTCTATGATAATAAATATCTAGTGTTAAATTAAAAATTACCTCAGACTCATTTTAATATTATAACTGTCATTGTTACTGATGATTTTAATGACAAAAATCTAAGCTGAAGAGAGAGGGGGAGACAGAAATGTTGTTATACGTTCTTTCACATTTAAACTAGTTATATATCATATATATGTATCTATATTTATTAAAACAAAAACAACAACGTCGATACACAACTTCCAAGGCATTTTATATATATATAATATGTATATATATATGTATACAATGTATGAGCACACACACACATATATATATGTGTGTGTGTGCTCATACATTGTATACATTTAGACTATTTAGTTAAAAAACTTTAAAAAAAACTAAACCTATGATCCAATCACAAACAAAACGTGTAATGCAATCACTAGAAAATTCTGCACATCATTAGTCACAAGCCCATTAGTACTACTAAAACAACCCATAGAAGAAAATGAGAACTTACCTTGCGCAGTAATCAAAGACAAGTGAGCCAGCACAATCACCAAAAGACTCCACTTCATTCCCAGTCCTGCTGATCTCCATTTTCGGTACATAATGTCCGCCGTTGAACCATACAATAATAATTCAAATTTTAAGCACAAACTCCAGTTTTGGACTTGGAGTCCTACCACTGCCAATCAAATATTTAGATCAATCACTTGTCACACCTGTTCTATGACTGTTGCCGTATCACGATCTATGAGTATGAGTATGACTATGTCTATGACTATGGTCGTGCTATAAATATAATTCCACTTTCCAGCCAGACGACACTTTTTCCTGTTCATCAAACCCACGTCAAATTCTAAATTGTTATTGATCTCTAAGCACTCTGTATATACGGGTCTCTTCAGTCAAAATGCTGTGCAAAAATTAATCAAACAAGGGCAACGCGGAAATAACTATCAATCGTTCCAATCGCATGTTTACAAGGCCGCCATCATAGATTCGCGTGTCTGCTTGTTGGTCAACTCCGTATGATTTCAGGAAATCCACAGATCGATCGAAGTTCTAGTAGTCTACTAAGTGGGCTGGGGGCCAATAGAATAATCTCTCGTTTCGATGACACAATTATATTTAGAGATAACACAACAGAAGATAACAAGTCGATGTGTTGTTTACAGGTAGGCTACACACTGTCCCAACTCAAGCTTTGTGTTCGAAAATGGCAAGTCATGTGATCTCTTGGGGACATGCTATTGGGTGACTGCCTGTCTCGAACAGGTAGGCGAAGGAGGGGGAGTGGTTTAGGGGGTTAGACATACCGGTGAAATGACGTGTTTCTGGGGACAACCCACGAATCAAAAGCAATAGTTACAGCATAGTCGATTCTCTAAATAGGTGTTACGACACGGCGACAGTGGACGTTATTATATGTACCGTTTGATATAACACAGCGGTAGCTAGATGAATTCTGTCACGGTTATAGACCGTCAGCCAATGTTGCACCATGATAATTGTTGTGCTGTTATATTCCTGTTATAGTTGCCGTATGGACATGCTGGGTATGGCAACACTTTAGTCACCTGTATAACATTACATTATTATTGCTTTAGGTCCAGCGGACTCTTCCGAGCCAAATCAGGACCGGACAACCCCCAATCAGCATAAAAGATCTGCTGAAACAACCCTAGTGGTAACACTGAAGGTTCTCCACCAGCCAGTCACTTTACAATAAAGACATCCCACGCAGGGGACGCTGAGGCTGTAGGCTACTCTAATTTATCGAACCCCCGTTTACAAAAACAAAATAGAATACAAACATCATTATAAATTATCAACAAACACATACATATAAAATGCCTACATTGCTAAATAATAACATCATAGGAAGCCCTATAAGTGACCACCTGGCAGAAAGCGTCCAATATTCCCAAGCTGATCCAACAGATCTCACACACAAACAAGGAGTCCTGTCCTGGAAGAGTTTTCAAGAAAAAAAGGTAGGCCTAGTTGACTGGTCTAGCGAAGAAGAAGATAGTATAGCAGATTTATAGAACAGAGCAGGAATGAGAAAGAACAAATGAGAAAGACAGCGACAGTGGGAATTTAAAGCACTAAATTTCCAGAAAGTGGGGATACTATTTATACTGAAACTCCCGGCACCCCAACGGGGGCTAGGCCTGCATAGATAAAATCTCTGCGTATAGTACGTTTATTTTATGGCTGGTTTTAAAGTAAGATTTACTTCTAAGTTTGAGAGAGGGGCCGGGTTCCTATTTTCCTATTCTATCCCGCAACCCGGAGGTCGTAGGGGCACCACAGATGATCGCTTAACCAGCATACTCCATCTTTCTCTGTCCTCAGCAGCCCTGATGGCTTCGCTCAGTGTCAAACCAGTCCATTCTCGAATGTTGTCCCCCCACCTCTTTTTCGGTCTCCCTCTTTTTCTACCTCCTTGCACTGTGCCTTGCAGAATGGTCTTTGCAAGACCTGATGATCTGGTGACATGGCCACACCATCGGAGTTTCCGTTTTTTCACCACTGTGAGCAGGTCATCGTGTTGTCCAATGGTTTGTGTGATGGTCCGTCGGACTTCGTCGTTGATGATGTGTTGGGTATAGGAAATGCCCAGAAGTCTTCTGTAGCACCTCATCTCCATGCTTTGTATTCTTCGTTGGAGATCTGCTGTGAGGGTCCATGTTTCGCAAGCATACTATAGGAAGATGGAGATGACAATGGAGCGCAGCATCCTTACCTTGGAATGTAGACTGATAGTCTTGTCTTTCCAAATTGGCTTCAACCTAGCCATGGCAACAGTTGTTTGTGCGATCCTGGAGAGGACTTCCTGTCGGGACCCATTGTCTGATACAATGTCTCCTAAATATTTGAAGATATGCACTGTGTTGAGGGACTGGCCTTGGACTTTGATGTCCGTGTTGATGCCATTGGTGTTGTTGGTCATCATTTTGGTTTTCTCTGCACTTATTTCCATTCCATGCGCTCTGGAGGTGGTGTCAAGCCTCTGTACCAGCTGTTCAAGTTCCTGTTCCTCTCCAGCCAATCCATCAATGTCATCCGCAAAACGGAGGTTGGAGATTGCTCTTCCCCCTATGCTGACTGTGCCTTCGTGGTCTGCAAGGGCATCTGACATGATGCGCTCTAGGAAGATGTTGAAGAGTGTTGGAGAGTGTAGGCATCCATGACGCAAACCGATTGTTGTTCTGAACCAGTTTCCGATGGCGCTGTTGTGGAGGACTGCACTGGTAGCCTTGTCATACAGGCTTTTGATGACTTCAATAATTTTAGGGCTGATGTTGTACACTCTAATGGTTGCCTACAGAGCTGCATGCCAGACTCGGTCAAACGCCTTTTTGAAGCCTACGAACACATGATATAGATGTTGGTGCTGTAGGTATTTCTCGCAGATTATTCTGAGGTTGAAAATCTGTTCAGTGGTACTTCGCCCTGCCCTGAATCCTGCTTGTTCTTCAGCTATGATTTGTTCAGCTTGGGGTTTCAACCTGTTGAGTATTATTTTCAGGAGGACCTTGCTGGGATGGCTGATGAGGCTGATAGTGCGGTAATTTTCACATTCCTGAAGGTTACCTTTTTTGGGAAGAGTGATGACAAGCGACAAGGTCCATGGTGTAGGCCACTCCCCACTCTGCCAGATCTTGTTACAGATAATGGTGAGTGCGTCGATCATCGCTTCTCCTCCTGCTTGAAGCAGTTCCGCGGGTATATTGTCCACTCCCGCTGACTTCCCCTTCTTCAGCGACTGCACTGCTGCCTCAACTTCTTCTCGGAGGATTGGGAGGATTTCTTCTTCTTCTCTGTTCTCTGGACATGCTAGAACTGATGTCAGTTCAATTGTTCAAAAAGCTCAAAGTCCCAGACCATCACAAATGGCTTTTTCAAGGTTCAGATTGCACCATTTTGCATCCTTGAAAAAAATTTTTCGGGGACCCCCCTAGACCTCCGGGATCCCCCATAGAAGGCTCGGTGCTTCGCGCCGTCGCTGAATCTGTAACCTACCCCCCACCTCCCCCCCCCCTCGACTTTTCCCAGGTCCGGCCCTGAAAACAAAATAGAATATTAAATATAAATATAATTATAAAATAATTATTTATAATTATAAAATATCAAGAAAACGCAGGGCCGAACCTAATTTTTTCAGGGGTAGGGGCCCAAATTTATATTAATTTATATTAGGGTAGTAGTGAAGACGCGAAGCGCCGAGCCGATGGCGCGAAGCGCATAGTTTGCTAGGGGGGTCCCGGGGCATGCTCCCCCGGAAAATTTTTTGAAAAGGGAGAAAAAATGGTGCAATCTGGTGCAATCTGAGCATGTAAATTGCAAAATGTTGGTGCTATAGTTTGCCACTGATTTTTGGGATAAATTATCTTTAAAAAAGTGTGTGTGTGTTTAGTGTTTTCGTTTGTTTCTGCAGAGAGACTATCGTTTCTGTATCACTTGTTTTTATTTATGTGTGTGCGTGTGTGTGGTTTTCTTTTCTTTTTTTAAAAAAAATATTTTTCCCCCACATTTTTTTTCTTTTTTTTTCTTTCTTTCTTTTTTTTTTTTTTTCAAAAAAGGGTAGGGGCCCGGGCCCCTCGGGCCTCTAGGGCAGGTCCGGCCCTGAAACGCATACATATACAATGCCTATATTGCTAAATAATAATATCATAGGAAGCCCCAGTGATTTGGGCAGAAAAGGCGTCCAATATTCCCAAGCTGATCCAGCATGTAATTAACAGACCTTATACATAAATAAGGAGTTTGGGAAGAGTATTCAATAAAAAAAAAGGTAGGTAACTGTTCTAGCAAAGGAGATAGTATAGTCGAATTTATAGAACGGGATAAGGATTAGAAAGAACAAAGGAGAAAGACAGCGACAGAGGGAATTTAAAACACTAAATTTCCGGAAAGTGGGGGGTACTAATACTATTTTTACAGAAACCCCCGGTACCTCACGGTAATCTACCTCGAGTGCGCTTACTAAATATTACAGCCACAATAGAGTAGGTTGTGGTTTTTTCGTTTTTTTTTTTTTTTTTTTTACATCATCAATCTTTATGGTGATTTACGAACGCCCCAATAAGTTATTCTTCCTTCGATAGACTATGATAGAACAGTAAGCATTTTAGTCTCTCTCTCGCTTGTGCTTGAAAGCAAATAGCATACTTTTATAGCCTAGTGTTTTGAAAACCTGCTGCACAATACTTCAAAACAATCATAGGCCTAGTCGACTAAAATGCTATGGCAGCTTTGGAACGCAGGACAATTACATGAGACAGCGAAACAACCTATTATTATGTATCATTTCATGCTCGGTTTAAAGAAAAAGAAAGGTGCGTGTGATATAAGAGTGGGAGATGGAAATGCGCCGTAATACGCAGTTCTAAGACGCATTTATTCATCTACTTATTTATTTGGTAGTTTCCTATTCCACCTTAAATTGTCTCGAAACGAGCCTCAGATTGCCTCTGCGGTTTTCAAAGTCAATGAATTTTCTCCCGAAACAGTTCCCACAACACAACGAGCATCATAAACCATGAGTCTATAGAGAGTTGGTACCATGTCAAGAACGTCCTCGCATCGTCTGATTCCAACCAGACAAGTATGGGAAATGTACTATTCATGAGCTGTTTGAGTAGGCCTACGAGTGGAACATGGAAGCCAGCGAGATGTTCTTTTAACAGAGAAGCTTCGGCATGGTCCCAGAGAACCGAAAAGAATATCTAAAATCCCAAGCAGCTAAACGGAACCAAATCTTTAGTCTTTGAGACGGGCACGGCTATAATATGGAATACCCTCCGTGGAGTATCAGGAAGAAATGCAAACGCATTCCGAGACCTTTCATATCAGGGACCACAGTGACCTCTGACCTCTCTATCCTATTGTTTTCGTCGGAGTGAACCCCAAAACATTTTCCAGTCTCCGCATCGTCTTCCAGATTGGTACATTCTTCAGTTAAATTCTCTGGCCTCTACCTTTTACGTTTAAAAGAATTAACCTCCCATCCCACCCCATCTATCCCACCTCTCCTCTCAATTTTCAGCGCATTTCCTTCCCTGTTTTAAAGTCCTATGTTCAAAATTAATTATTGCATTATTTCCCTTAATACTATTTATGAAAATGTGGCGTTAATAACTGCATCATTCCACTTAATACTATGTATGGAAATGTGGCGTTTACTCATTTAATACACATATTTGAATTATAATGTTATAATCTTTCTTGCTATTATTATCGATCCGATCAGTCATCGTATATAACTCAACTAATTCTTACCATTGCTTATGAAGTTTGTACAGAGATTAAGAGTACAGTTAGTCACACGTACACAATCATAAAATGGCAACTTATTCAAATGTATTTCCAGACACTTACTAACAATCATTGCTGAAAAAACAAGTATTTTTAAAGCAGTAATTGTACTGGGCATGTTCTTTCTCGGTTTTATCCCACAGAAGCAAAATGAAAACCTGGAACGATTGACAACTCCTTGAACTATACGCAATGTTTTACTACATCGTTTATAATTATATTTATCCTAGCTAGCGTATGTGTATATATAGGCTTACTATTAAATGTACCACAATGTGTATATAAGACTAAATGTACCACAATCGGTTCAACCAATTTGAGATAGCCTACACGACAAAACATGTTTAGAAAATGAGGAACATCAGCGACTTTGACCTTTAAGATAGTTCAAATTATGATTTACCTATACAAGGCTGAGCAGTAGGTAAGTTATATCTGCATAGTAAATATAATTAAAATCAGTAGAGTTATTTTGGAGATTATACTAAAACTATTTTGAACAGAAATTTAAATTCGCAGCGACGGTTTGACCCAATGACCGACCAACGGATCGACTCTGAATAATTGACCATGAATTGAAGTACTGTATATCAAAATCATCGAAGTCTGTCTAACCGGTTTTTAATTTTAGAGCAAAATGTGTTTAGCAAGGAATTGACCTCAGCGACCTTAACTTTTGAAGTTAAGCAAATACGATGGCACAAGAGGCTGGCTATTAAACTAGATAATATTTTTATGAAGCTTGGTCAACACATGTTCAGTGGTTCTTGAAATATGGCGAGCAGCGGAGCGACCCACAGACCAATATTTGGCTCGATTTGATCCCCGACTATTTCAAAGAACAAAAGTGTCAAAGCATTGTTAAGCTCCACCTTTTATTGTGTACTTGTAGGTCAATAAGTTATTATTTTATGGTTTCTGAACTCGTCGTTTTCGACCGCAGCTTGACTTTTCTCACGATCTTAGCATAATGCATTGCTTCAGTCCTTAAGTGAATGTGCTCCATTTACTTTTAAGAGTACAATGAGCTAAGCTGTCTTGCTGGAGTGCAGAGGTTGCACAGAGAACTTACTATAATAAGATTTTCACTGGAGCTCTAGAGTGCTTCTGGTTATTACCGCTATCCTATCCTGTCCAGTAACTCGGAGGTCGTAGGGGCACCATAGATGATCGTTTAACCAGCATACTCCATCTTTCTCTGTCCTAAGCAACCCTGATGGCTTCGCTCAGTGTCAAACCAGTCCATTCTCGGATGTTGTCCTCCCACCTCTTTTTCGGTCTCCCTCTTCTTCTACTTCCTTGCACTGTGCCTTGCAGAATGGTCTTTGCAAGGCCTGGTGATCTGGTGACGTGGCCATGCCATCGGAGTTTCCGTTTCTTCACCACTGTGAGCAGGTCATCGTGTTGTCAAAATTGTTGTGTGATGGTCTGTTGGACTTCGTCGTTGGTGATGTGTTGGGTATAGGAAATGCCCATAAGTCTTCTGTAGCACCTCATCTCCATGCTTTGTATTGTTCGTTGTAGATCTGCTGTGAGGGTCCATGCTTCGCAAGCATATTGATTGCCGCTAGAGGTTTTATATATATACCTACCTATATTTGACCTACAGCCTGTCAATCATTCAGTGATCCGTTAGTTTGAGTTTCCAATTATCTGCAAGAGGAAAAGTAGAAATGCTACTGGTGTTATTTGTCTGATAATTATGTGCTTGTCTTTCAGTCTTTCAACCTACAGTGATATCGTTTTCGTCGGCAAATCGGCCATTCACCGATAAAATTCCAAAATGTCCGAAAGAGTTATGTTCTGATCGGTCTGCTGTCCTAAGGTTTTACGCCTCAATCGGCCACCCTTTGTCCGTTTTTGTTTGCTTGTCTCATGTCTTTTTCGTTGTTATTGCTTCTGGCCATATTATTTTCCTATCGGATAAATGAAGGTGTTATGAGTTATTGTCGAACACCACCTTGAGAACCCGACCCAACCCGAGCTGTTATTTTCTTTTATTCCTCGTACGAGGAACATAAAAATATTTGCCCTTGCAAAGGCGGGGAAGCGTGTTAATAGTAAACCCTGTTGCCGGCTACTAGTGCCACGACGCTTCACACAAGTCACTGCCATCGACCTGCACAAAATGCCTGCCGACAATGTAGTCCCGCTCACCACCAAAAGAAGAAGACGAATGGTCAGACGGGGAGAACAAATGTCGTGTCGCCTTATCCTGCATAACCCAATGGCCACACCAAAGGATTCTGCACAGCAGGAGCCACCCAAGTCTAGTCTAACCAAGAAACGTAAGGTAGACAACTTCTCTCCCAAGCCTGAACCAGTCGCCTCCCATTCCGCCACAGATCCCACTGCTCAAATCGAACCATGTCCTCATGGTTTTCCAGTTTGCAACATGTATGTCTGGAACCGACACTAACTACGCCCAGTCAGTCTCCATTCATTGACTTAACAGTGAAAAAACTGCATTCACAGTTACCACGGTCCAGCATCATCATGTTCCCGGTCGCTGCACCTGGGGAGAAGGGGAGGAAGTCCGCTGGCAGTTCGGGTTCCGGGGCTTTGGCCAAAAATCAAAGGCCCGGACCCCTTTCTTCCAAGCCCCATCTGCCTCTCGAAACGGAGAACCGTTTCGGGGGGTTGATGGAA
Source organism: Oncomelania hupensis (assembly GCA_036898135.1). Taxonomy (NCBI): domain Eukaryota; kingdom Metazoa; phylum Mollusca; class Gastropoda; order Littorinimorpha; family Pomatiopsidae; genus Oncomelania; species Oncomelania hupensis. The sequence goes on along the minus strand of CM072512.1, from coordinate 79,633,648 downwards.
CATGAAGAGATGGACGAGGGTCCAAAAGATAAAGAGACGTAATTGTGCTCTTGGAGATGAAAATTTTAGCATTCTTTTACTTAATTTTTATGTCCATTTTACAATGGAACATCCGAGGGATAAGGGCAAATTATGAGGAGCTCTGCTGTCTGCTGACAGAGCATCGACCTGAAGTGTTGGCCCTTCAGGAAACTCTCCTGTCAGAAAAACATCCTATAGATATTACTGGTTATTCCTCTCTAGATTGTTTATCCTCTAGAGGCGTTTCACTCTTTATTCATAGAAATGTTCCATTTAATCCAATTTTACTTAATACAAGTTTACCAGCAGTTGCAGCTAGAGTATATCTTTTTAAATCCCTCACAGTTTGTTCTCTATATTTGACACCATCAATAAATGTAACTAAAAGTGAACTTGAGAATTTGGTCCAACAGTTACCTCCCCCTTTTTTGTTGTTGGGAGATTTTAATGGACGCTCTCCCCTGTGGGGTAGTGATCGTACCGATTCTCAGGGTAAAATAATTGAAGACATTTTAGACTCGTTAAACCTAGTAACTTTGAACGAGGGTGCTCCAACTTTTTCCTGTTCTAGAACTGCTTCTTTGTCCCACATTGATATATCGATCTGTGATCCCTCCTTACTTTTGGATTTTAAATGGACAGTTTTAGAAGATCTCCATGGCAGCGACCATTTCCCGGTTTTATTAAAACATGATTCAGATAACCTTGAGCAAACTCATGGCAGGTGGAAACTGAAACAAGCTAACTGGAGTCTGTTTTCTAACCTGTCTGAGGCCCAGCTACGTGCTAAGAAACAGGAATTTTCAAATGCCTTAGATCCAATCCAGCTTTACACTGACATAATTATAAACAGTGCCAAGGAGTCCATTCCGCAAACTTCGTCAGACCCTCACACACTTAAAAAACCCTGGTTTGATGATGAATGTAGAAAACTTCAGCAAGCTCGTAAAAAAGCTTTAAGAACTATGTTTTTACACCCAAGCACTGAAAATAAACAAAGCCACCAGCGTTTGCGAGCGCAGTGCCGACAGCTCTTCAAACAAAAGAGAAGAGAATCGTGGAGAGGTTTCTGCTCCACGCTTAATTCGAAAGCGAAACTGTCAAAGGTGTGGAAAGTAGTCCGCAAACTCAAAAATAAAAGTAACAAACAGGTGAGCCCATGCCTTACTGTGCAGGGTGACGTAATCGGAGATAAGAAATTAGTAGCTGATCTTTTGGCTTCTTCTTTTGCTGCAAATTCTTCCTCTGAAAATTATTCTGTCCCTTTTCAAACAGTTAAAACCCGTAAAGAAAAACAACAGTTAAATTTTACCTCCGATAATTCTGAAGATTACAACATTCCGTTTTCATTAGTCGAGCTTGACGATGCTATTAACAAAAGTGCAGATTCAGCAGTTGGCCCGGATGATGTACATTATCAATTTCTCAGACATTTAACAAGGTACTCACGGTCTCAACTGCTGGACATCTTCAATCAGCTCTGGACCACTGGCACCTTTCCTCCCTCCTGGAGAAAGGCCATTATTGTACCCATCCCAAAACCTGGCAAAGACCATACTAACCCGACAAACTATAGACCAATAGCCTTAACGTCTTGCTTATGCAAGACGCTAGAAAGAATGGTTTATTCTCGTTTACTGTGGTATCTCGAAACCAATAATATCTTATCCAACACTCAGTGTGGCTTTCGAAGTGGTCGAAGTACTGTTGACCACCTGGTGCGACTGGAAACTTTTATCCGTAACGCGTTCGTCCAGGGTGAACATGTCGTTGCCATCATGTTTGATTTGGAAAAGGCTTATGATACCACATGGAAATATGGCATTCTTTCAGATTTACAAGAAATGGGTTTGAAGGGACATTTACCTCTGTTTATATCCAATTTTCTAACAGACAGAATTTTTCAGGTTAAGGTTGGGGGATCTTTGTCAGATACGAGAGAACAGGAGATGGGAGTGCCTCAGGGTAGCATCTTGTCTCCCTTGCTGTTTAATATTAAAATAAATAACATTGTTCGTTCCGTTAAACGGGGAATTGACAATTCTTTATTTGTCGACGATTTTGCATTGGTAGCCAAAGGTAAAACTTTGGCATCTGCAGAACGTCAGCTACAGTTATGTGTCAAGGCCGTTGAAGACTGGGTTTTACAAAATGGTTTTAAATTTTCTGAAGCAAAAACTGAATGTATTCACTTTTCCCAGCACCGGGGAATTATTCAAGACCCTACTATTCTCCTCAATAAAACTCCAATAAAGGCGGTCCAACAAGTCAAATTTTTGGGTGTTATTTTTGATCAAAAGCTATCTTTCATTCCTCATCTGAAAATTTTGAAAACTAAATGTCAACAGGCCTGCAATTTGCTCAAGGTTATCAGTGGTACAGACTGGGGTGCTGACAAGAAAACTTTATTGCTGTTATATCGTTCTTTAATTAGATCCAAGTTAGACTATGGTTGCATTGTCTATGGTTCTGCTAGAAAATCTTATCTTAAGATGCTCGATCCAGTTGCCCATCAGGCACTACGCATTGCTTTGGGTGCGTTTCGCACTTCCCCTTGTGAAAGCCTTTACGTGGAAGCTAACGAACCCCCGCTGGAGCTGAGACGTACAAAATTGTCAATGAATTACTATTTAAAATTAAAAACTGATCCTATGAACCCTGCTTATAACTGTGTTTTCAACCCAGATTTTGTTCAGAAATTTGAAGCCAAACCTAACACAATTCCTCCGTTTGGCATCAGAATACAAGCTCATTTGGTAAAAGCAGGCATTGATGTTGCTTCCATCAACGACGATGAACTTCGGACTGACGCTCCCCCATGGAAATTATGTACCCCAAACATTAATTGGCAGTTGTCCGCTTTCCTTAAAAACAATACCTCTGAAACCGTATATAACCAACTTTATTTAGAACAGTGTGCATTATACCCAGGATATGAACAACTTTTTACAGACGGGTCAAAGAAAGGAGATTCAGTTGCTGCTGCGTCTGTCTCCGAGAGACACTTAGACCAGCCTTTGCAACAGCGTTTACCTGATTCTTGTTCTGTTTATACAGCTGAGCTCAAGGCAATTCATTTAGCTCTGAAACAAGTTTATCAATCCAAAAGAACCTCATTTTTAATCATGTCTGATTCATTGTCAGCACTTCAGGCTCTTTCCACGAGAAAGATATCACACCCTTTTCTGGCAGAGATCCATGACCTCCATACACAACTTATTTCTGAGGGTAAAAAGATAGTTTTTATGTGGGTCCCTGGTCACATGGGCATCCGCGGCAATATTGCAGTAGACAGGGCGGCTAAAGATGCTCTGCATCTTGATTTCCCTCCAGAGATTTTTCAGTTTGTGCCCTACTCTGACCTACGTTGTATGACTGGTTCTTATTGTAAACGACTGTGGCAGACTGACTGGTCTAACCATGTCAACAACAAATTATTTCAAATTCTTCCCGATTTGTCCACTTCTTTGCCTGACTTTGCATCCACTCGCAAAGAAGAAACAGTGTTATCTCGCCTTCATATTGGGCATACTTATGTCACCCACAGTTTCCTTTTAAAAGGAGAAGAACCACCATGGTGCTTTGCATGTGATCAATCCTTTTCCGTTCGACATTTCATGTCTGAGTGTGCTGATTTGATTGAGGAAAGGGAAACATATTTTGGTTCCATACCTTTCAAAGAGATTTTTAAAGTATGTAATGGTCAACATCTGTTTCAATTTTTACATGATGTTGGTTTGTTCTATCGCATATAAATTGTATCGACATGTTTTGTTTAGTTTGGATTTTATTAGGACTGAATTTAGTGATTTGATTGAAGAAAGAGAATATATTTTTAATACATCAGTTTTAAAGAAGTCTCTTAAAGAGGTGTCATGTGAAAGTTTGTTTGTGTATTTAAGAGTAACAGGCTTGTTTTTTAAGACTTAAATCATTTTATAATATTTTAAGATAACGTCTCTCTGGTCCTGATTTGGCTCGGAAGAGTCCGCTGGACCTAAAGCAATAACCTTGTATTGTATTGTATTGGTCGCTGCACCACTTGTAGCCGAGCGGAGTATTTGACTCCCGTCTCTCGGCCACCACCTTGAGAACACGACCCAACCCGAGCTGTTGTTTTCTAGTATCCCCCGTAAAAGGGACATAAACATATTTGCCCTTGCAAGGCGGGGAAGCGTGCTGATAGTAAACCGGGTTGCCGGCTACTAGTGCCATGACACTTTACACAAGTCGCTGTCACCGACCTGCATAAAATGCCTGCCGGCAATGTCGTCCCGCTCACCACCAAAAGAAGAAGGCAAATGGTCAGACGGGGAGAACAAATGTCGTGTCGCCTTGTCCTGCATAACCCAATGGCCACACAAAAGGATTCTGCACAGGCTAGTCTAACCAATCAATACAAGGTAGACAACATCTCTCCCAAGCCTGAACCAGTCGCCTCCCATTCCGCCACATTTAAATGATATCATGCTTGGCACTGACTTTGGGAAACTTTCCTTTCTCACTCTTCTCGATCTCTCTGTTGCCTCTGATATCATCAATCACTATATTCTCCTCCAAGGTCTTGAAAACACTTTTGTGATTTCCGGTCTTTTCACTCAATTTGTTTTCTTCGTATCTTTCTGACAAGTTTCAGACAGTCTTCGTGAACAGTGCCAAGTCTTCTCCAGTCCTATTTATCTGTGATGTTCCTCATTGCTCTGTTCTTGCTCCAGTTCTTTTCACTCTGTATACTTCTCTCTCTGATATCATCAAAAAATCACCACGTCAATCATCATTTTTACGCTGACGATGGCCAACTTTACGACAGTGACTCTCCTGAAAATCTTCCACACCTTCAAAGGACTTCTGACTGTTTCACTAACATACAAAACTGGATGACTGCCAACAAACTTCAACTCAACGCTGACCAGACTGAAGCCATACTCATTAGAACCAAACATAAGCTTTCTTCTGTCTCTACTGATTCAAGTTTTCTTGGACAATCCTCCTTCCTTCAAAATTCTTGGTCACCATTGACGAAACTATTGCAATGCATAACTTCATTCACAAAACCTGTCAGTTATGCTTCTTTCCTCTTCGCCGTATTGGACGTACTCGTAAGTACCTCACCACTGATGCCACAAAAAAGCTAATTACACCTCTTATCCTTTCATGACTTGACTACTGCAACTTACTTTGTTTCTGGTTTGCCTGTATTGTCCATCCACCTCCTTCAACGCGTTTACAATTCTACAGCTCGCCTGATGTTGAAAAATATAAGGTCTGATCACATCACTCACTGCTCTTTTTCCATCACTAGCTGCCTGTCTCACACAAAATACTCCACTTCTCGTGCATCAACGGTTCTGCTTCTTCCTACATTTCAGACAGCATCCATCTGTACACACCATCACGCAACCTCCGCTCAGCTTCTGATCCTCTGACTCATGAAGTCTCTCGAACCAAACTTGTTTCTGCCGGATTCCGTTCTTTCTCTGCTTTTGGACCATCTGTTTGGAACCAACTCTCACGTTCTCTACGTAGCAAACCCTCAATGTTTTCCTTCAAATAGAACCTAAAAACTCTTATCCTCTTATCGTCTTATAGATATATCTTTGTTTTTTTCTTCTCTACTTTGGGGAGAAGAGAGGGGGGGGGGGAGCAGAGTGAATATATAGACTCATATTGGTATGCATGCGAGTCAATAAAAACTAAAAGGGCAAAACCCATAAGACTCACATGCTCCTTATGGAACTTGCAACATTTTACATGAAAATGGGTGCCCAGAAAAACTGAAACACAATGGATAACATCTAAATGCGCAGAAGTGAGGCCGGACGCCGGATGGACAGAGGAGAGAGAGAGAGAGAGAGAGAGAGAGAGAGAGAGAGGGAGAGAGAGAGAGAGAGAGAGAGAGTCAAGTCAAGTCAAGTCAAGTCAAGTCACAACTTTACTGACGAAGTCCCCAGCCTGTTCGCCAGAAAGTCACCCAAAACAACAATAACAATAGAAACAATGGTGTAAATAAACAACTAAGTGCCTAGCACCAATTAGGCAAAATAAACATCTCAACACATTAGGTTCAGAAGCAAAGTAACGATGGGACACTATTTCAAAGTGATCGTTTGTGTCCGAGAATTGCATTGCTCAACACGTCTTTTTATGGCATAATAAATAAACATTGCTGTGTTTGTTATAATTTAGTTTTTAAAAAATAAAGTTTAGAGATGGTTGATTTACATTTGTTAATATTTGAAAATATATTTATCTCTTAGATCATCATATTTCGGGCAATATAAAAGAAAATGTATTTCATCTTCAAAGTGAGAGAGAGAGAGAGAGAGAGAGAGAGAGAGAGAGAGAGAGAGAGAGAGAGAGAGAGAGAGAGAGAGAGAGAGATTGATTCCACGCACACAAAAGCAAGAAATGTTATTAATTCTTTTAGCCAAAAATGTATGACTAGATACTTGTGTGTTGAATGATGGCATTAATCTTCAAATAATGTCATGTTAGACTTAGAATTCGTCTTGGAAGTATTATTCTGTTTGGGGTTATCTGTCTGCCAGAAGAAGGGTATTATTTTATTCATAAAACTGGCTCTGTCATTTTCTTAGCCTAAATAACATTTTATTCTAATTTTCTTTTTATCAACATACATCTTGCTTAGATTTGCAAAAATCTGTGGGAAAAAACGTACGTTTTTAGGTAAGGAATACACTAATTTTTTTGTATATTTACAGTAAACAATGTCATGTGTCATATATAAGCTGATAGCCACCCTTACATTTGACTTTACACGTGTATAGACTGGTGACAGCAGTAGATCTGATGTATAATATTCACGATCAGGGTCCCATCAACCAGAATCTCATTGCAACAAGAACTGCTCAGATCCTGTTCCATTGTCAAGTCAGAGTTCTTGTAGAATCACAATTTCCACTCTGGCTCTGCATTTTCAGAATCCAAAGCTCAAAGACAGCACTGGTCCTAATAATTTCCTCTGGGCGGTAAAAAAAATGACAACATACTACTACTACTACTACTACTACTACTACTACTACTACTACTACTACTACTACTACTACTACTACTACTACTACTACTATTATTATTACCCCCGTTGGGGTGCCGGGGGTTTCAGTATAAATAGTATCCCACTTTCTGGAAATTTAGTGCTTTAAATTCCCACTGTCGCTGTCTTTTTCATTTGCTCTTTCTCATTCCTGCTCTTTTTTATCAATCTGCTATACTATCGACTTCTTCGCTAGTCCAGTCTCCTACCTTTTTTCTTGAAAACTCTTCCGGGACAAGACTTCTTGTTTGTGTATGAGGTCTGTTGGATCAGCTTGGGAATATTGGACGCTTTCTGCCAGGTGGTCACTAGGGCTTCCTATGATGTTATTATTTAGCAATGTAGGCATTTTATATGTTTATGTTTTGTTGATAATTTACAATGATGTTTGTATTCTATTTTGTTTTTGTAAACGGGGTTTCGATAAATTGTGGTGAAGCCTCAGCCGTCCCCTGCGTGGGATGTCTTTATTGTAAAGTGACTGGCTGGGGGAGAGCTTTCGGTTTTACCACTAGGGTTGTTTCAGCAGATCTTTTATGCGGATCGGGGGTTGTCCGGTCCTGATTTGGCTCGGAAGAGTCCGCTGGACCTAAAGCAATAATAATGTAATATAATGTAACTAATATTATTAATAATAATAATATAAGCATTAAGAATGCACGCGTAGCTCACACAGACATAAGGTTAGCGACGATGATACATACTTTTAAACAAGTAAAATATATCCTACCCTATCCCGTAACTCGAAAGTCGTTGGGGCACCATAGATGATCACTTAACCAGCGTACTCCATCTTTCTCTGTCCTTTGCGACCCTCATGGCTTCGCTCAGTGTCAAGCCAGTTCATTCTGTTATTATATATGTCAAATGAAATATGTGCACTCCATGCCCAATTGGACGCCCCGGCGTCCAATTAGGCAGGGGGCGTCCAATTAGGCCTCTATGTCAGACCCAATTGGACGCCGGCGTCCAAATAGGCAGGGGCGTCCAATTAGGCCTGCACTTCCTTTCGGGACCCATACAATGGCTCCTAAATATTTGAAGCTATGCACTGTATTGAGAGATTGGCCTTGGACTTTAATGTCCATGTTGACGCCTTTGGTGTTGTTGGTCATCATTTGGTATTCTCGGCACTTATTTCCATTCCATAGGCTCTGGAGGTAGTGTCAAACCTCAGTACAAACTGTTCAAGTTCTTATTCCTCTCCAGTCAATCCATCAATGTCATCCGCAAAACGGAGATTGGAGATTGCTCTACCCCTTATGCTGACTATGTCTTCGTGATCTGCAAGGGCATCTGACATGATGCGGTCTAGGAAGATGAAAAGTGTTGGAGAGAGTATAGGCATCCTTGATACACACCGATTGTTGTTCTGAACCAGTTCCCGATGGCGCTGTTGTGGAGGACTGCACTATAGTAGCCTTGCCATACAGGCTTTTGATGACTTCAATAATTTTAGCCCTCTCCTTTGTACCACTCCCTAATGATTTTACCATCCCCTCCTTCTCTCTCTCTCTCTCTCTCTCTCTCTCTCTCTCTCTCTCTCTCTCTCTCTCTCTCTCTCTCTCTCTCTCTCCCTCTCTCTCCCTCTCTCTCCTTCGTACTCCCTAATGTCTTTACCCCCCTCCCCTTCCTCTCTCTCTCTCTCTCTCTCTCTCTCTCTCTCTCTCTCTCTCTCTCTCTCTCTCTCTCTCCCTCTCTACTTGTGCAAAAGATCATCCCTGCTCTCATATCCCATCTCTCCCAATAAAAACACAACAACGCACATACAAATACACAGAGCACAACAACACCCACTCCTCAATCAAACGCCCAACAAAACATACAAAACCACCAAAAAACATCCCGATCCATGGCAGACGAGACAAAAGTGTATTCATTTCAATATGAGTTGAAAATATATCCCAATAATAACACTCTTAATATGCACCAAGATAACAAAAGCAAAAAACGAGGCTTTACGTCCTATATTTTATAAAAAGTTAAGGACAATAAAATTGGGCTAAAAAGCCCTCATCATACATATTTACCAGACCAGGACTGGTCTGGCGTAGATGGAATAATGAATCTTTCAACTACTCCTTATGATTTTCTTTGCAATGCATGAATCCAGATTTTCCAAGGCAATTTCATACAAGTAAAATAAGAAAAGATTACAAGCCAAAGAAATATCCAACATTATTGGTGTTTTTTTTGTTTTTTTACCTGTTAGCAACCTATTGTCATATAAATACACAATATAAAAATTAAAAAGACGTTTTGATGATGTTTAAATGCTGCCCGAACGACGTATATATTGATGCAGCTATGTATATTACCAACTAGGTTTTCATGACAACATCAAGGGACCCAAACGAATAGCTGTACATTACCTTTTATACAGTTCAATCCCCTGAGTGACAAATCTTATAATGTAAAATCCGTGGTAGATGATACGGCTAAATGCAAATATGGAGTTAATATTATGTTTTTAAGTCCGCTAATGTTATAAATCAGATTTGTCTTTTTCCGATTAACAGCTGGCGATAAAATGTAAGTGATCTCTGGTAGAAGTAACAGGCACAATTATGTCTTATCCTCCCCCCCCCCCCCAAACCCCCCCCCCCTTTTTTTTTTTAAATTTAAGACGAAGACGCAGTAGTAATGTATAGTCCTACGATGTGTGGTCGTGGCGTTTCTGAGAAATTAGTAAACGTATTTTGGGCACCTTATGTAGACCGGCTTTTATCGATAAAACGGTCGTGGAAATATAAATATACACGTAATTCGTGAAATACGCACGATTTTGCTCATTTCATGAAATGCGCATCAAAATGGCGCATTTCATGAAACAGCCAAATTTATTGCCCATTTCATGAAATTCGCACAATTTTGTTGCCCATTTAATAAAATACGCCGTCGAGAATTTGGTAGTCAAACATTTGAATTCCAGATTGCCCATTTAATAAAATACGCAATCGAGAATTTCAGAACGTTGTGTTGAAAATCTTGATGTGTATTAACTCGCATTCGAGCCTTGATGAGTATTCACTCATGCGCTTTTGTGTACTGCTTCTGTGGCTCTTCGGTGGAATTTGCAAAGAAAGTTTTGTTAAAAGTTGAAGATGTTCCTACTGCTGCAAAACTGACCATTCCGAGTGCTGTGCGAGTTCTATCAGTTGGAAACGGACAGGGCTACATGAGGTGTCCAGGGCTGTGCCAGAACATTTTAAGGGGAAGGGGGGGGGTTACAATTGAAGGTCCAGGGGGCTATGCCCCCTGACACTGTCAAGGGGCAGGATCATTTAGTACATTTGGCAAGGCTGAAATCAAATTTCCTGGCATCAAAAAATTGTGCGTAAATAAAAAACAACTGCCTGGTTAAAAAATAGTGGGCCTGATGGCGAGTGTGAGTGACAGAAACAACAAACCAACACCAGGCACAACATGCATGCTGATCAGCTATCTTACACACACGTCCAAACACACACACAGAGTTGTCAAAACCAAACACATACACAAAGTTGACAAAATTTAAAAACAGAAAACTAGATCAATTGAGTCAATCCATAATTTGTTATTGACCATTCCAAATAAAATACAAATTATCATCATTTTTATGTGCCTTTATTAGAAGCCCGAAATTGACATAGATAATGTCAAGCCAGAACGAACATTCAAAATAAGTCACTGACCTCAATCACACTGGATGAGGTTCTTTGGCAGGAGAGCCATCTGCGTTTTGTACCGCCTTGCAAAGCAGTTCACTGCTTCTTCAATGCTGACAGGGATGTCCCGATGAATCTTCATCAGTGCCAGCCCGTTGAGATGCTCTTGGCCCATTGTGGATCTCAAATAATTTTTGAGAGTCCTAATGTGGCTGATAGTCCTCTCACACTGGGCTGTTGTCACAGGCAGTGTGCAGAGGAGTTTCAGAACAATCTGAAGATTGGGGAAAAAATCCCCATCACACATGCTCAGGGCCTCACAAAACTGAAGATGGGGGCTCTTCTCCATCCTTTGCCACCCTTCGCCACTTCTGGACCCAAAGCTGGTGCTCAGCTGCAACCATGTTAGGGTCCCGGAGATCCATTTCCCACAGGTGGCTGAGTGTTTTAAAATCATCTGGCACCTGATTATCTCCTTGGCCATGTGCGAACGTGGCTGGCACAAGAGACAGCCCATCGATGGCCAGCTGCGCGTTCTGGAGCCATTCCCTCAGTTCAAGGCAAAGGTGGTCTAAGAAAGGGATGGCGATCGGACGCTTGAAGTACTCTTCGGGACTTTCCGCTGGGTGGTTGTCCCGAAGAGTCTGGCTACAAGCTCTGCGAGGCACAGCGAGGTCTGTACTGAAATCAGCAGCCATTTCATCAGCTTCTGCAAACCAAGGATTGAACGCAATGTCAATATCAGCTCTGATTGACTCTATGGTGGCGGTCACATCCTTGATTTGCTTGTACGCAGAAACGATCTCCTTGGTTCTCTTCTGTAGCTGGACAGTAAGGCATTTGAGATAGCGGAGACAGTTCCGAACAACAACAAAGGCAACAAGGAAAGTGCCAGTGGTCAGAGCATTCAGGAGTCCTGCTGCCTTAGTCGTCGTCTCGCCATCCCATTCCCATCCATCACTGTCTTCGTACATCTGACCAAGACAAATTCCAGATTTTTGTTGACTGTGTAAGCCTTAAATTAAAGCTAGTAGAAGTGAGAAATTCTTTGGAAAAAATGCTAAGGAGAATATGCACACCAACAATAAAATAATATATAAATTTTAATTATAATTTTAATTATAGTTTAATATTGTGCATGTGCAAGACCCGGAGGTGGCAGAACTATTTCAGGCCACAATTGGAGGGAAATTTGCACCACTGCTCATTTTGGGGGCTGGTGAAGTAGATGTCAACACCATGACCACCACCTTCAACTCAGCTGTGACAGATGCCGCCACTGAGATCCTTGGCAAGCACCGACCAAAGAAGAAGCTGTGGATCACACCTGAACTTTTGGATCTGTGTGATAAACGAAGAGAGATGAAAAAGAAAAAGAACACCTCACAGGGAGCTGATGTCTACCGAAAAATCAACAATGACATCCGAAAAGGCATGCTCACAGCAAAGGAGAACTGGATAGAAGATCAATGCCAGGAAATAGAGAACAGTCTGAACAAGAACAACAGCAAGAAGGCCTACCAGACTGTGAAGCGACTGACAAGTGTCAAACAGCCCAAAGTCTCCACTATCCAAAGCAAGTCTGGCATATGCCTTACAGAAGAACAAGAAGTCTTGGACAGATGGACAGAGTACTGCTCTGACCTTTACAACCATACACCAAATGGAGACCCATCAGTTCTAGCATGTCCAGAGAACAGAGAAGAAGAAGAAATCCTCCCAATTCTCCGGGAAGAAGTTGAGGCAGCAGTGCAAGCGCTAAAGAAAGGGAAGTCAGCAGGAGTGGACAACATACCCGCGGAACTGCTACAAGCAGGAGGAGAAGCGATGATTGATGCCCTCACCATTATCTGTAACAAGATCTGGCAGAGTGGGGAGTGGCCTATACCATGGACCCAGTCGCTTGTCATCACTCTTCCCAAAAAAGGTAACCTTCAGGAGTGTGAAAATTACCGCACCATCAGCCTCATCAGCCATCCCAGCAAGGTCCTCCTGAAAATAATACTCAACAGGTTGAAACCCCAAGCTGAACAAATCATAGCTGAAGAACAAGCAGGATTCAGGGCAGGGCGAAGTACCACTGAGCAGATTTTCAACCTCAGAATAATCTGTGAGAAATACCTACAGCACCAACAACATCTATATCATGTGTTCATAGACTTCAAGAAGGCGTTTGACCGAGTCTGGCATGCAGCTCTATGGGCAACAATGAAAGTGTACAACATCAGCCCAAAAATTATTGAAGTCATCAAAAGCCTGTATGACAAGGCTACCAGTGCAGTCCTCCACAACAGAGCCATCGGGAATTGGTTCAGAACAACAATCGGTGTGCGTCAAGGATGCCTACTCTCTCCAACACTCTTCAACATCTTCCTAGAGCGCATCATGTCGGATGCTCTTGCAGACCATGAAGGCACAGTCAGCATAGGGGGTAGAGCAATCTCCAATCTTCGTTTTGCAGATGACATTGATGGATTGGCTGGAGAGGAACAAGAACTTGAACAGCTGGTACAGAGGCTTGACACCACCTCCAAAGCCTATGGAATGGAAATAAGTGCAGAGAAGACCAAAATGATGACCAACAACACCAATGGCATCAATACTGACATCAAAGTCCAAGGCCAATCCCTCGACACAGTGCATAGCTTCAAATATTTAGGAGCCATTGTATCAGACAATGGGTCCCGACAGGAAGTCCTCTCCAGGATCGCACAAACAACTGCTGCCCTGACAAGGTTGAAGCCCATTTGGAAAGACAGGACCATCAGTCTACATTCCAAAGTAAGACTGCTGCGCTCCCTTGTCATCTCCATCTTCCTATATGCTTGCGAAGCATGGACCCTCACAGCAGATCTCCAACGAAGAATACAAAGCATGGAGATGAGGTGCTACAGAAGACTTCTGGGCATTTCCTATACCCAACACATCACCAACGACGAAGTCCGACAGACCATCACACAAGCTATTGGACAACATGATGACCTGCTAACAGTGGTGAAGAAACGGAAACTTCGGTGGTATGGCCACGTCACCAGATCATCAGGCCTTGCAAAGACTATTCTGCAAGGCACAGTGCAAGGAGGTAGAAGAAAAGGGAGACCGAAAAAGAGGTGGGAGGACAACATTCGAGAATGGACTGGTTTGACACTGAGCGAAGCCATCAGGGCTGCTGAGGACAGAGAAAGATGGAGTATGCTGGTTAAACGATCATCTGTGGTGCCCCTACGACCTTCGGGTTACGGGACAGGATAGGAGGATAGGTGTGTTTTATACTTAATCAGAAAGAAAGTGTGTGTTTGTGAGAAAGAGAGAATTTGAATTGAAATAAATAAGCTATTATAGTTGTGAAAAAACAGAAATAGGGGCGCAGTGCACGATGTCTCATCGCTAGAATCTGGACATTGTGTGTGGCAACTACACCACAAAATGCTGTGCAGTGATATAGAGGATGTTCAGAGAAAAGCAACCAAATTATTGGCTTCACTGAGAGATAAGCCATATCGAGAAAGACTGTGTGCACTGAGACTTCCAACGCTTGAGCACAGAACACGGCGTGGAGACATGATAGAGGTCTATAAATCCTTTATCAGTACTTTGACGAGCAGTTGCCAGAGTTCAAGCTGTCATCCAGCACAACTCTTCGAGCTAATTCCTTGAAGCTAGAAAAAGACAGATATAAGCTGAACGTTTAGGTTAACTTCTTCTCTAAGCGTATTGTCTCCACCTGGAACAGCCTCCCAAATGCGGTAGTGTCTGCTCCTTGGCGAATGCTTTTAAAAGCAGATCGGACATTCTTTGGAAAGACATGCCATCTCTGTACGACCCTGATTGCCAGAAATGATTAATGTAACCACGCAGTTTTTTGCCATTTAGTAAAGTGTTAAGTTTGCAGAACGACGAACAGGTCATGAGGCTTCAAGAGTCGATCAGTCAAGTCAAGATGCTATGTAGGCTACATGTTGTAATTTATGGCCAACAGTTCGAGTTCGAGCAGTTCGGAGAGTAAGAGAGAAGATTGTTTGCCATATTTAGCAATTTTAGTAGCAGGTGAGGAGGAAACTTTTGTCGACGTTGGGTACGGCAATGGATCGGGCGGAGGGAGACGCTCGGGGCTTATTCTGCTCTTTGATCCGATGACATCCTCGTGTTGTGGTGTCGGCCATTTTCTTCAGTCGCAATGTCAAGAACGCCACAGCACGTTCTGATTGGTCTGGACTTATGATTTCATCGCAGAACATGTTCTATCCTCTGATTCTACGATGGATTCGCATGAGGTTTTATTGTAAGCTTATTTATTGTACAACTTACTGCAGTGTGTGACCGCGTAAATCTTATGAAAATCGGTATAGGTCTGACTGGAGCTTAAGAGATGTTCGTGTTTCAAATTGGGTAATCTTTGCATTAGCGCCTGAAGTAACTGCAAAAACAAAAAGGACTGAGTAAAATCTGCATAATTATGAATTCTATAATTATAATGATGTAGTGCCTTTCATCCACGAAGTTTCTGATGTAATTGATAACAGGTAATGTTGACGTCTACCGTCCAATTTATCACTCTCAAATGTTCATTTCATGAAATGAGCAATCTTGCATTGAAATGTTTCTCAAATACTCGACGGCGTATTTTAAGAAATGGGCAACAAAATTTTGCTCATTTTATAAAATGGGCAATAAATTTGGCTGTTTCATAAAACGAGCAATTTTGCTGTGCATTCCATGAAATGAGCAAAATCGTGAGTATTTCATTAAATACGCAGTTTCAAGAATTACGCGTGACATCCCTCCCTCTCTCTCTCTCTCTCTCTCTCTCTCTCTCTCTCTCTCTCTCTCTCTCTCTCTCTCTCTCTCTCTCTCTCTCTCTAAAAGTTTGCAAAGTGAGAAGCAGAGTTAGATCTGCAGAGCACCGCTGATATGTAACGCTGTTAATAACATACACAATGTGTAACTGTTTCCTTTTAGTTATTTTAATTGTTAGCGTAATCTGAAATTCCCACAAACATTTTTTAGTATCTGACTTAATAATATTAGTAGACAAAATAAAATAAGGGGTGTCGGATAGCGCAATGGTTGGAGCACTCGCTACTGTTTCGCAAGTTAAGCACGGTCCAGTGCAGTTAGCACTTGGATGGGTGACCGCAAAACGTGAAGCGACAAATAACAACGCCCCCAGTTGACTCAACTGTGACTGAGTACCTACTCTCTTAAGGGTGGGGAAGGTAAAGCAGCGAGGGAGAGAGATGGGCATCACCCTCATTACGCTGGCCCAAGATAAGTGTGATCTCCAACATCACGCTCCCCTACGGCCACCAGGCTATGGGACTACCTTTACCTTTACCTTTTTTTTTTTTTTAGACAAAATAAAGTCTAACTGAGAAGAAACATTTGGTAGCTGTACTCTTACACCCACACACACACATACACACACACGCAAGTACGCACACACACATATACACACACACGCTCGCACGCATGCACAAATTAAATACACACGTACACCATCAACACGTACACGCACACACATACACACAATAGACTATTCGAAACAAAAATACTGCATTAAATTATTGATGATGATGATGATGATGATGATGATGATGATGATGATGATGATGATGATGATGATGATGATGATTGATTGATTGATTGATTGATTGATTGATTACTATTACGATGATGATGACGGTGATGTTGATAATGGTCCACTTCTGACGCATAGGTAGACTAATGCGTATAATTATAGCATCTAGTGTGAATATGATGATTATTTCATAATTATGCTGATGATGAGGAGGAGGAGGAGGATGGATGATGACTGATGATGATGGCGAGGATGAGAATGATGATGACGACAAAGATGACAACGACGGAAACGACGATGGCGATGATGATGATAATCAACTTCTACCTCGTACATCCCGATGCATGCTTATTGCGCGTAGGAAGCGTACCACAGGCGCCCGTTTCTGACTGTGAGAAACGACGCTCTCTAGGCTATATTATACTACAATACGATATAATAGTAGACCTATGGAGAGAGACGTCACATTCACACACCATAGTCTTATAGGACAGAAAAAGTCTAGTAAGTCAAGGAGGAACAAGAAAGTTACTAGTTATAGAAAGACTAGTCATAGTGACGCCTGGCAAGCACTGATTCAATCAGAGGCACAAGAGATTCGTCAGTTTTAGCACCTCATCTTAGAACGCTTTCAATGTTGCTATCGTCAGACAGAAGCTGGCAAACAAAACCGGGACTGAATACTGAATAAAGTAGTGTAGTGTATATTGTATATCGGCGGGATGTTGGTTTCAATACTTATTGGTTATTTGCTGTCTGTCTGTCCACACATTTTCTCAGAATTGGTTAGACGTAGGTCTATGATTATGACGAGTGATGCAGACATATTATCAGAAAAGAAATTCAAAATTATTTGCTATGGGGAAAGCCCGTTTAGAGATCTACTTCTAATCATTGCATGATCTCATCCTATACAGTCAGCCAGTGTTTAGGGTTTGTTTATTTACGTTTTGCTATGACTGACTGGGTCTCGTGGACTGGGCTGAAAGGGTTTATTGCTACAGTTGTTTTACATGTCTGATAGCGAAACGTGTAGGGTTGTTCTTGATATTCATGCTGTTAAGATCAGCTAAAGAAGGACGACTGCCAGATAAGATCTTAGCCCTTGTTAAGGTGAGTAGCATTACTGATAATTTTTTTTCACTGCAAGTGGTTTCAAACAGGCTGTAAATCAGTTACATATTATGTTAGGCTTAGCCTATAACTAAGATTCTTTTTTTTAAACGCACAACGCACACACACACACTTAATTTAATTGTTAAAAGCTGATCGATCATATTAAATGTACGTTGTTTTTGTTGTTGTTGCTGTTGTTGATTTTTTTATGTGTACTTATGCTACATTAACCTTATTTCGTTAAAATTGTTTGGCATTTAACATCCAGCTATGATTACAGAAAAATCAGACTTAGTTCGAAATCAGATAAGTCTGGAAATTCTTTGAGATAATCGAGAATCCAAATGAGCCAATAGTCAGTCGGTCTGCTGGTCCGTCGGTCGGTCCGTTGCAAGCCATTCCTTTGACCAAATTTCATAGGAACATTGCCTATGTTAGTAATCAGCCGGCCCTTCCATCATATTTGCTCTACCTCAAAGATCAAGGTCGCTTGGGTCAATTCTTTGCTAAACACGTTTTGCTCAATGTCTCGAATGAAGGAGGAGACTAATTAAGTTTACATTGAGCCAAGATACTGAATATATGCACCTAATTCTAAGTTTTGTTTAGCTGACTTCTCAAGCAGTTAATCTGGAGGTCTACATACATATGTATGATACTCATAGGTAGGTATGTATGTATGCATGCATGCATGTATGTAGGTAGGTATAGATAGGTAGGTAGGTAAGTAGGTATTTATGTATTACGTATGTATTAGTTTAAAATAATAGAAACATTTAGAGTGGCAGTGGGTCTAGTATGCATAGTACATGTAACTTTAAAACTACATGAAAACTTTCAGGTCTACTAGTGCAGAGCGGCGAAGGCGAGAAAGCTGCCAGAACATAATTCTGCAGCTGGAAAAGGCTGTTAAAAAAAAGGTGTGGAAACATATGCATGCAGCTGGAGGCACACAAGTGTTTCAACCATGGAGAGAGCGTCGCATGATTGTCGATCTGAACAAGTAGGCCTACAAAGTTCTGGCACGCAAGGGCTGGACTACACTGTGATCAATATATATGAAAACCCGTTCGACTACAAGGCCTGTTTCTTTGGACTTCAGCCAAACACAATTCAGACTCAAACATGCCTGACAGACAATATGAAAACAGAGACACTGATAACAAAAATCATTGAAACATTTCAACCATGTGAAAAACATTCCTCTGAATCTCCTGCGGAGAGTGTCGCTTTAAACAGGGAAGCAAAACCAGTTGAATTCTACGTTGGCAAAGAACGACAACTGATGGTGGCACCTTGTGTACAAAGGCTGTGTTCTATCTCCCCTGTGTTTGCCTCAAAGTTTTGTGGACGATGGTCTACAAACGAAACAGTGTCCCGAATGGATATTTCCGATGTGGACCCAGCTGTTTTTGAGGTTATTCTGAGGTAAGCCAGTACACAGCGTAACAAAATATTCCATTCATATCACCCTTACGCCCAACTCTCAACTTGTTAGCAGGTCTATTTTATAATATTAAAAGCATAACAAGCTTATAAATTATGATTCTTCGTCATCTCTTCACAGATTCGTATTTTCATTAATGCCAATGTCAGCTTACATGAGACTGTCCATAATGATTTATTTTGTCATGAAAGCTTAGCTTAATGTTTTCCCATGGAACCCTGTAATCTGAAACCATCCGCCCGCTTTATGAGTTTATTTCATCATCATCATCATCATCATCATCATCATCATCATCATCATCATCATCATCATCATCATCATCATCATCATCATCATCATCATCATCATCATCAACGACACTATCAAAAATTCATATTATTCATACTAGATGCTATATACGCGCTCCCGCCCCCTCACCTCCTCCCCCCCCCTTCCTTACACATGGCCCAAATCACCTATCAGGCCAAAAGCGAGGCGATCTGTGTAATCACATTTACAATCACATGTTTCACACTCTCTCACATTCACACAACACACACACATCCATCACTCAAACATGTATACAGGCAGATAGGAGACAGAAAGGAAATATAATTTAGTTTTGGTTTATTTATTTATTTATTTATTTATTTATTTATTTATTTATTTATTTATTTATTTATTTATTTTAAATTGCTGTTGTTGTTGCTGTTGTTGTTGTTGTTGTTGTTGTTCTTCTTCTTCTTCTTCTTCTTCTTCTTCTTCTTCTTCTTCTTCTTCTTCTTCTTCTTCTTCTTCTTCTTCTTCTTCTTATTATTATTATTATTATTATTATTATTATTATTATTATTATTATTATTATTATTATTATGAAGATGGAGATGACAAGGGAGCGCAGCAGTCTTACTTTGTACAAAGTAAGACTGCTGCGCTCCCTTGTCATCTCCACTTCCTATATGCTTGCGAAGCATGGACCCTCACAGCAGATCTCCAACGAAGAATACAAAAGCATGGAGATGAGGTGCTACAGAGAACTTCTGGGCATTTCCTATACCCAACACATCACCAACGACGAAGTCCGACAGACCATCACACAAGCCATTGGACAACACGATGACCTGCTCACAGTGGTGAAAAAACGGAATCTCCGATGGTATGGCCACGTCACCAGATCATCAGGCCTTGCAAAGACTATTCTGCAAGGCACAGTGCAAGGAGGCAGAAGAAGAGGGAGACCGAAAAAGAGGTGGGAGGACAACATTCGAGAATGGACTGGTTTGACACTGAGCGAAGCCATCAGGGCTGCTGAGGACAGAGATAGATGGAGTATGCTGGTTAAACGATCATCTGTGGTGCCCCTACGACCTTCGGGTTACGGGACAGGACAGGATAGGATAGGATAGGATTAGTAGTAGTAGTAGTAGTAGTAGTAGTAGTAGTAGTAGTAGTAGTAGTAGTAGCAGTATCATCATCATCATCATCAACACCATCATCATCACCATCATCATCATCATCATCATCATCATCATCATCATCATCATCATCATCATCATATTGTTGCATAGGACTTTCTTGTGCTTACTAGCTCCCTTCTCCGAGAGGGCCTCTACATCTCCCTCCCTCTAACTGTTTTGAATGTGTTTAGGCTGCCAACTGACTATTACATCCTGGACTTGGTGAACGTGATTCGTAATTCAAGCGGAAGTGATGCTAGTGACGTTCCGATATTCCGCGTGTCAGCGTGTTATCATTATTACCAGTATTCTCAAGCGTCTGATAAAACGTGTGCCTATCTTTCTCACATCGACCGTTGTTACACACACCCTATCTTTCCACCCCAATCCTCTCCCCACCCCGCCACTGCTATCTGAGTTCTTTCGAATAATAGTAACAAGCGTTTAGGGCAGATCGTGTTGCAAAATTAGTTGCTTTAAATATTATCTACTAGTTTATTTATTTATTTATTTTACAGGCAATTTGATCGCATAAATCCAAGAGCTCTACAGTTTTAAAAAAATTTCTTCCAATGAAATTAAAAACAATTTTGAAAACAACATTGTAAACAAACTTCAGTTCAATACAGACTATACAAATCTTCGTGAAGTTTCTTCAGAGTTAGTTTTATCTATGGCAAACATAATATTGTTCAATTTCATGAAAATCAAATATTGTAAAAGTGTGAAGTGCATTTTTGACGAACCCTTAACTCTGAAACATGTATTATTTGATTGCTTTCACATTCATCCCTTTATGCCTCCTGTGGAGATACTGCTCCCTTACTCCTTCGGATGAATAAACCAAGTTTTTCTCTGTGAACGCACAAATTCCATCGCACGGACATTAAAGCAGCTGACGCACATGACGTAGGCTAGCGAGTGCCGGCTGTAAAGTGCGAAAAGACAACTAAAGACAACTAAAGACAGCTAAAGACAACTAAAGACAGCTAAAGACAACTAAAGACAACTAAAGACAGCTAAAGACTACTAAAGACAACTAAAGACAACTAAAGACTGGTATGTATAAAGTGCGAAAAGACAACTAAAGACAACTAAAGACAACTAAAGACAGCTAAAGACTACTAAAGACAACTAAAGACAACTAAAGACTGGTATGTATAAAGTGCGAAAAGACAACTAAAGACAACTAAAGACAACTAAAGACAGCTAAAGACAACTAAAGACAGCTAAAGACAACTAAAGACAACTAAAGACAGCTAAAGACAACTAAAGACAGCTAAAGACTACTAAAGACAACTAAAGACAACTAAAGACCGGTACCTATAAAGGGCGAAAAGACAACTAAAGACAACTAAAGACGGCTAAAGACAACTAAGACAACTAAAGACAGGTAAAGACTACTAAAGACAAGCGAAGAGACAACTAAAGACAACTAAAGACGGCTAAAGACAACTAAAGACGGCTAAAGACACCTATGTATAGACAACTAACCCTAACCCTAACCCTATAAACAACAATAGCCTCAGTTTCGAATCGGGCATTGCATTTTCATTAAATCCGACTACACAATCACCCAGAACAGCTTTCACTTTGTATCTAAATCAATTATCTTATATAATATACTTGAAAAATATTATTGTTATTTTTTTTAATCCGTTGTACTTTCTACGCGGCAACAAATTTCTGCCATAGCCAATGTCTTTCAAAGATGGCAGGTGATTTTGGGCTCTTTAAGTTGTTTGTAGCCTTGTATACCCTCTAAAATTTCTACCCCTGGTGTCTTTAGCCGTCTTCAGTTGTCTTTAGTGGTACCTATAAAGGGCGAAAAGACAACTAAAGACAACTTTTAGTTGTCTTTAGTTGTCTATACATAGGTGTCTTTAGCCGTCTTTAGTTGTCTTTAGCCGTCTTTAGTTGTCTTTAGCCGTCTTTAGTTGTCTTTAGCCGTCTTTAGTTGTCTTTTCGCACTTTATAGGTACCGCCGGCTACACATACATCCAGCAAACACTAGGTTCCTTCTCCCCCATCCCCGGTCGCCCAGGGTTGTGCTCAGTTGTCTGGGTGTCAGACTATGCGCCCAAAGGCTGCAAGTGGGCGTCTAGGGCGGCTTGAGTTAGATCCTGTATCGGCCAGCGCCTTGAGCAGCTGTTGAACTTGAAAATCGCTATATACGAACGATTAAATAAAAATACATAATGTAAATTAACCTAAGGTAAAATCATTAACAATGATTTAAGCTTGAGATTCGCAAAAGCTTTTATCAACTCTCCAATCTCTCGTTTTATTTAACTGACGTTGTTACTTATGTTTTTATGTGATTATAAATTATGTTTGTGCCTGTCAGAGGGACAACATGTGCGTGTGCACGCCTATAATGTGTGTACATGTGTGCCTGTTAAAATGCGTGACTCTGAATGTGTGTGTATAGATTTTTCATTTTGGTGAGAGAAAAAAAGATATGTCAAACAGCCAATGACGAGTCATTTAGGCTGGTATTTTACTGGTAAAGCGTTTATCAGAAATATTATGGGTCTACTCATCACACAAACACACGAACACTCACCCACGCACACGCACACACACACACACACCGAATACGTACACATACACGCACAACACACCAGTTTGTACGCAGTCCTAGTATGTCTTAAGTTAGGTTCTTTACAAAGACTACGCATTGATCTGTCATTAGGAAAAAGCCCTATATAATAATAATAATAATAATAATAATAATAATAATAATAATAATAATAATTATTATTATTATTATTATTATTATTATTATTATTATTATTATTATTATTATTATTATTATTATCATCATTATTATTATTATTATTATTATTATTATTATTATTATTATTATTATTATTATTATTATTATTATTATTATTAGTTCCTGAGCTGTAAAGCTCTGGAGCTATTGTTTCTGGCTTTGTCCGTCCGTCCGGCGTCCGTCCATCCAGAGGTGACATTTGGGCACTTTTCTCAGAAACTAATAGACGGATTTCTTTAAAACTTGGTATTTATGTTAAATATTTGTAAGGTTATCATCAGGGCCGGATCTGGGGGGGGGGGTTCCTGGGTTCCGGAACCCCCCCCCCCCTGGCCATTCGATGTACCTCACTCAGTCAGAAAAAAAATATATATATGGAGTTTTTTTAAAGCTCTGAATTTAGTTGACACTGGTGGTGAGTAAAACGTTCCTCATTCTACTCAAGTTCCTCGAGCGGACACGTTTTTGTCACCCCTAACCCCTTAAAAAATTTTTGGACCCCCCACCCCCCTCCAAGAGTAAGTGATCCGGCCCTGATCATCACCTAATAACGATACTTATAGAAAGACGACTTTTAACTGTTAATTGCAGTTCTTTCTTCTTCTTCTTCTTCTTCTTCTTCTTCTTCTTCTTCTTCTTCTTCTTCTTCTTCTTCTTCTTCTTCTTCTTCTTCTATGGGAGAGCGGATGGCAATTTTGATTATGTATTTTCTAACACCAATAAACAGAATTCAGTCATTGTTTCTATAATACTACTGTATTGTATCTTCAAAACCACCCCTCCTCCCCCCTCCTATCTCTCCCTCTTTCCAAGTCTCACTTCTCCTTCCCCCTCCCCTCCGCTCCTCTCCCACCTCCCCCAGGCCTCTTCTGTGCTTAATTAATCTACAGTTGTCACGACTTCTTAATATTATTTTCAGGTGGTCAGCTAAATGTCCAGAACTATCGAAAACCGGTTCTCAGTGTAAATATCTTGTGAATGAAGATACGGTTTGGCAAATACTTGTGGCAGCCGACGAATACCAGATCCACTGCCTTGCTGTCCACTGCTTCAGCTTCCTTCTGTACGCTCACCAACGGCAGGTGCGCAGCCAACACTTGTGCGAGGTACTGGAGATGGCGCACAGACACAACTACCCACAGCAGTACGAACAATGCATCAAGCTGATAAAACGCAGGGCTCTTCGTGTCTTCAGAAATACACAAGCCCTGTCCAAGTTGTGCTACGAATGCATGTTGACGCTGGTCAGTATCTGTAATATTAAGGTCTCCCCCTCCCCATCTCACCCTCTCTCTGAAATGCAATTGGTGTGCTACACACACGTTGACGTAGTGGGGGAAAGTGACGTCAGAACAATTGAATGTTAAGCAATAATAATATTGCAGGTAGGGGTTCGGATTTTTCAGGTTTGTGCCCTGGTGTGCCCACCTCCCCTTGCACTCCCGCCACTCTCCCTCCCACCTCCCCCCAAAAATTTGACCTTGATACTCAGGCAAGCGCAGGGGCCCAGCAACTTCCAGTCTCCCACATTCATTTGAATGAGAATTCAAACCGAGGTGCCTGCATTCGTCGCCAAAAAATTCAAAGCAAAACAAAACACAACAGAACCCAAAAAAACAACAACAACAACACACGAACAAACAAAATGATGCACACAATAGTTGTACTGTATGAAATACTACTACTCTAGAACTATTGTTATCTACAAATACTTAAGAAGTACTGTGAGGACTGGCAGATTGTACTCGTAACACTCCATGTCAAGAACGTAATTCATCATACTTTCTCGTTCGTAACTTGATTTCATTTGATACAGTGTATCTCATGATCTATGTATACTCATACTTATGTCTGTAGTTGTCTGTTTATATTCAGGTCCAGGCTGACGACCTGAGCGGCATGGAGGATAATGAGGTTCTTGTGTACGAAGCTATCGCTGCCTGGTGTCGAGGTGCGTGCACGAGGCGTGGAATTCCTGAGCCAAACAGAGAGCAGATGCGCTCCGAAGCTAAAGACCTTCTCTGCCATGTCCGGTGGTCGCAGATTCCTCCCCGAACCAGGCGCATCCTCTACGGTGCTGACCATAGCTCCAACCTTTACCTCGTCACAGAGAAAGAGGTAGAGTATTTCCTGCAAGACCAAGGAATGAAACAGCGGACAAACCGACATCCACGCAAGCCCTCGAATGGGGATGATTACTCCCAGACCAGTAAAGGCTGCTCAGTAGTTCACCGTGCGTTATTGGGCATCTCCGTGTTCCTGTTCTTAGTGCTCATATTTGCTGTGGTTTACGCCGTAAAAGCGGACAAAACGTCGGAGGAAAATTATGCCCTCTTTAGCCCCAACTACGGAGGCCGAAAAAGCTGATTGACCACCAAAGACGTCCCTTACGCTGCAAGGACATAAGAAGAACATCAAGAAAAAGAACAAGAAAAAGAACAAGAACAACAAGAGGAAAATGATGCCCTCTTGAGCCCCAACTACGGAGACCGGAAAAGCTGATTGACCACCAAGGACGTCCTTTACGCTGCAAGGCCATAAGAAGAAGAACAATAAAAGGAAGAAACAAGAACAGCAACAACAAAACCATAACAATAACAAGACTTAGAACCATTATCTTATATAGTATCCTTCCAGCTCAAGAGCTGCTCAAGACAGGTTTAGTATTCAGAATTCACAACTGGTCAACACTGACAGAAAATAATCAGTTTTGAACATCTAAATGAAATACTTTTGGATTTACTCTTTGTGTCCCACTGCCGTAGCTCAGTGGTAGAGCGTTCGCCTGGCACACTGATAACCCAGGTTCGAATCCCGTAATGGGCAAGATAAAATGTGGACATTTTTCAATGTCCATCTTTACAGTATGATTACTGTGGTGGTTCAGTTGATTTGCGTCCCTATCACCTCTGTACTTGGATGGCTGTCCCCGTCTGCAATATCGCAAATGGTGGGTGTAGACGCACAGTAATGTTTATTCATGCTCCTTGGTACTTCCCGTATCTACTACTTTTGCGGTGCTATTGAAACCTTGCCTCTAAAAAATGTTTGTGATCTTTTGCTTGTTTTGCGTTGTTGTCTCAGTTCATATATTCCGCAATACGTATGTTTGAGAATATGAGAAAGAAGCCTTGTTTGTTTGAATACAAATTTAATGGAACTGTGATATATATATATATATATATATATATATATATATATATATATATATATATATATATATATATATATATATATATATATATATATATATATATATATATATATAATGTGGTTAATTTATAAGTTTTTGGCGTGGTGTGAAAGCGTCTTAATTTTTTAAAACCAATATATATATATATATATATATATATATATATATATATATATATATTGGTTTTAAAAAATATATATACGTGCGTTCTAAATATATATACTGCGTTCACTTGCGAGTAACCAGTAGATCTACCTACAATTAACACACATTGGGTGCGGGTATTCCGCTATTATAATTAGAATTATCTTATTTGCATGCATTGTTAGCTAAAGCATGTCCTACGTGTGTTTGTTTTGCAATGTGTGTGGTGCTGTTTTCTCAAATCTATACAATCTCATTGTGTTTAAATAAGTCCTGTACTTTCCCTATTCCTCGATACCTGTTCCCCACTCACATCCTACACCCTCACTACCCATTCTCTTTCAGTCCCCTTCTTCCCCAATCTCGTTGCTTCTCAGTATTAGCCCCGGGGTGGCGCAGTAGTGTAGTAGCGGCTGGGGTACATAATACGTTAGCAATGTTTCACGTTAAATCGAACGTCGTGCTTGAATAGGTGATCATAGATCGCAGGCAAATACCAAACGACACATATACACACCCACACCCACGCACACCCACTCCGAACACACACGCATATCTATCTATCTATCTATCTATCTATCTATCTATCTATCTATCTATCTATCTATCTATCTATCTATCTATCTATCTATCTATCTATCTATCTATCTATCTATCTATCTATCTATCTATCTATCTATCTATCTATCTATCTATCTATCTATCTATCTATCTATCTATCTATCTATCTATCTATCTATCTATCTATCTATCTATCTATCTATCTATCTATCTATCTATCTATCTATCTATCTATCTATCTATCTATCTATCTATCTATCTATCTATCTATCTATCTATCTATCTATCTATATATATCTATATATATATATATAACCATATTCTGTTTAGAACCAGGGATAGGTAAAGCAGCGAAGGAGAGAAGATAGATACCGTCCTTATTAAGCTGGTCTAGAGAAAAGGGAGGTCCCAAACGGTTCTCTCCCCAACAACCGAAAGATTACGGGAACACAGCCTATTATCCCCCATTTTGGCTTAAGGCCACCCCGGGCAGTCTCTCCAATGCGACCCATACCTCTTTAGTCTATTGTTGTTTTCTTTAGTGCAATATTGACAACTGTAATAAAAGACCATACCGTCTTTCAGGCATTAACAATTCTGTTAAACGCCCCCCCTATCCCCCCTCCCGCCCATACCACACACACACACACACACACAAACGCTATACATTCTATTTAAGCAACAATAATTCTTCAGTAGTATGACATACATTCTTTAAAGCGATAATAATGTGCTGGAATACATTTTGTAAATGTTCTATCTGCGCTAATCATTTTGAGTTCATTATATTTAAATGCTATTTTGCAATTTTACTAATTAAAATAATGTGTGTGTATTAAAGAGGTTAATGTAGATTTGTGAATGCGTGGGTCTGTTCGCTAGTCTGACTTTAAGTTCGAAAGAAATACACACGTGTATACACACACATACACACAAACACGCTCACACACACACGCACGCACACACCCACACACACACTCACAATCATCATTATCATCAACGTGGGAATCATTTGTACCCGAAGCAAGTTCAAAGTCATATGTCCAGAAACTTGCTTCACATTCACTCTCTTCCCCTCTATATTTCTTCCATCCTCGCACACACATACACATACACACACATAACACATAACTCACAGCACACCATATGCCCAGACGCCAACCATACTCACACACAAACACACACACAACCCTTCTCTCTCTCTCTCTCTCTCTCTCTCTCTCTCTCTCTCTCTCTCTCTCTCTCTCTCTCTCTCTCTCTCTCTTAACTATCAATAATTTGCCATCTTCTATATAATACTTTCATATATTCTACAGACGTCAATCCCTAAATAATAAATGGCAAATAAAGACTGAAAGATGTAACAAATCATTTTCATACAGTTATTATTAACATCACTTGTTTGTTTTTTTCCCTATCGTTTCATACAGTAGTTATCGTTATAATGTTTTTATGGGATCATGTAATAATTATTTTCATTTATATATGTATTATTTATGTTCTTGTTAAATTATTATAGTTTAATCCTTTTGTATCCTACACTATATTATGTTTACAAGAATTTTTCTTCTGTTTGGTGTGGACGTAGCTTGAATTTCTATTTTGAATTTGTTGTATTGAGAAAATACCATTGCTCGAGAGTTGGTGAAGGAATGACCTCCCTTCCCCTCTGTTCCTTGGTATCCAAGGCCGTGATATGCATTAAAATCTGAAATCTGAAATCTCTCTCCCTCTCCCTCTCTCTCTCTCTCTCTCTCTCTCTCTCTCTCTCTCTCTCTCTCTCTCCCTCTCTCAACATCTTCTTTAATTGATCATATATACACCTCTGAACCCGCAACAATTGATCATGCTTCCATTTCTGCTTTGGGCATAAGTGATCATTCCCCCATATATTGTACAAAGTTTTCTAAACTACCCAAATCAAACACTAAAGGTCACACTCATATAACATACAGGTCCTTCAAACACTTTGATCGTGGAGCCTTTCTTATGGACCTCTTTGATGCATCATTTGATGACGTTTATACTTCTAATGACCCTAATGATGCGCTTGAACGTTGGTATTCTATTTATTTATCTATACTTAACAGACATGCACCAATTAAAAAGAAAAGAGTAAAACATCCTAAGCTCCCACCATGGCTGACTCCGGAGATTATAGAAGCAATGTCACAGCGAGACAAACTTAAACATGCTAAACAGTTTCAAGAGTATAAAAAATCTCGTAATAAAATCAAAAACATGGTGCGCGATTCCAAAAGAAATTATTTTAATAAACTAATAGAAAATAACAGTGACATTTCTCACCTATGGCATGCCCTAAATTCTTTTATTAAGGGCTCATCTTCAAATCATCATGAAATTCCATCCAATTTATCTGCTAATGCCTTCAATAACCATTTTCTTTCAGTCGCTACTTCTGTACTGAAATCGGATTGCTCAAAATATTCACAATACACTTGTTCAGATTGTCTCATTACATTTTGTAAGCAGAGAACAAGTACCTCTTCACCATTTAAAATACCACCCATTACCATAAATGAAGTTGTAAAATATATATTAAAACTTAAAAATGCAAAGTCGGCAGGTCCTGATGAAATTAGTAATAAAGTCCTAAAACTTTCTTTGCCTTATATTGTGAATTCCATTTCTTACATCTTCAACTTATGCATTATTAAAAATACATTTCCAACCACATGGAAACAAGCTAAGGTTATTCCCCTTCCTAAGTTAAAAGTAAGTTCTGATCTTAATAACTATCGTCCGATATCTCTGCTGTCTACACTTTCAAAGATACTAGAGCATCACATTCACACTCACCTTACAAAATATATAGAGGATCTTGATCTTTTTCATTCCTTACAATCTGGTTTCCGTAGTCACCATTCTTGCTCCACTGCATTAGCTCCTTTAACTAACAAATGGCTTTCTGCTATGAATAACTCTACGTTGTCAGGAGCTGTTTTTCTAGATCTTTCCAAAGCGTTTGATCTCGTTAATCACTACATACTGCTCCAAAAGCTTGAACTGTATCTCAATGGCTCTGTTTCCTTGGATTTTTTTTCATTCATATCTTAGTCAACGAACGCAGTTCGTACATGTACATGGTAAAAATTCCTCTGTAGGCCAAATCAAGCATGGGGTTCCTCAAGGATCTGTTTTAGGTCCTGTTTTATTTTGTGTTTATATTAACGACTTACCTTTACATCTCGCAGATAATTCTGTTGAGTGTCATATGTTAGCCGACGATTCAACATTACAAACTCAAGGCAGTAACATAGCTGAAATTCAGCAATCTCTACAATGTGCCCTAAACAGTGTTGCTGACTGGTGCAGTTTAAACCATATGTCACTGAATCCAGCTAAATCAAAAGCTATGTTAATAACAACTAGACAAAGGCATCAGCGGGCTCCGCTTTCTCTTGATTTAGTAGTGAATGGAAAAAATATCAAACAGGTTGAAAGTCATAAACTTTTAGGTGTAATCATAGATAACAAACTCAGTTGGCATTCACAAATTGAACATCTTTGTAAAACTCTCTCAACAAATTTATTTATGTTGTCTAAGCTTCAATCTATCATAACTGCAGATGCTAAAAAACTTTTTTATAATGCTCATATCAAACCTCACATTGATTATGCATCAACAATATGGGACGGCTGCAGTGAAGCCTTGTTCAAAAAAATTAATTCTATTCACCGCAGAGCTGCAAAATTAGTTATCCCCAACGCTTCCATCACAACTGATTCAAAACTAAAAATAGCTGGCATGCTCCCCCTTAACAAACATCTAAATTACAATAAAGCCGTTTTAATGTATAAAATAATTAACAATAGAGCTCCTGCTTATTTGAAAGCACTTTTTAGCAAGTCATCATCTCGTTATTCATCTTCACGACATAATTTAACATTTCCAAGACCACGCTTAGACATATTTAAAACATCTCTGTCCTATTCTGGTCCATGCGTGTGGAATCCTCTACCAGAAGAGGTCAAGAAAAGTAAATCATTACCATCTTTTAAAAAAAGGCTCCATAAATATTTAAGTTCCCTTTGCTCTTAATACTTAAGATGATTGTATACCTCTTTGTTCTTCCCTATCCTGCCACAATTTAAGTTACTAAGAAGATGTGAATTTACATGTGTGTATGTGTGTGTGTGTGTGTGTGTGTACGTGTGCCTGTGTGGTTGTGCTTGTGTGTGCGGAGAGAGGGGAAGAGATGAATGGGGAGGGGAAGAAGGGTAAGAGTATGTGTATAAAAATGCATTAATTTGCTTATTGATTTGTTACCGTAATTAAGGAATATGTTTGTTTCAAATTATTTCATGTTAATTATTTTGTTTGTTTTGCATTGTTTATTAAGGACTAGCTGTAAGACAGGTCCAAAGGACCTAATGCTATTATCCTATTAAAGGTTTCGACTTCGACTTCTTTTTCTCCACTCCATCCTTGCTTTACGCACTACACCAATGTACAGCCTTTACTCCTCAGATTACATAAATTAAAGCTACATAATTATGTCCTGGTATTGTATTGTCAGAAGAACATTCTGATTCGTCATTGAGCTTAATGCTCATAGATTTTTTTAGACGTCATGAATTATTCAATTTTTTTTTTTTTACTCCTAACAATTAATTTAACATAAAAAAATTATTTGTACCTAATTTATTTAATTAAGTATTATTAGTTTCAATAAATATTGTTTTTTAGGAGGGGGAAAGGGTAATGGTGGAGGAGGTGGGCGGGGGGTAATTATTTTTTTAATTTGTTTCAAGTTTGATTGATTATCTTTTCATTGTTCTTTTAATTTTTTATGGGGAGTGGGAAACGGTTGAGAAGGTAATTAATTTGGAAAATTTCAATGATGTACGCATGGAAGATTGTGTAAATTGTTTATGTTACATCAGTACAATTTATGTTAATCTGATGAATAAAATTGAAACAACAAAAAATAGAGGAAAATATAATCAACACTCGTTTGTGACAATACTGTTTCTTCTTCTTCTTCTTCTTCTTCTTCTTCTTCTTCTTCTTCTTCTTCTTCTTCTTCTTCGGCAGCAACAGCCGCATCATCATCATCATCATCATCATCATCATCATCATCATCATCATCATCATCATCATCATCATCATCACCAATGTCATCATCATCATCATCATCAGCATCATCATCAGCATCATCATCATCATCATCATCATTCTTCTTCTGCCAAAATTTCAGGCATTTGATTTTCGTAAAACGAACTCCAGGGAACTGGTAGCAATAGAAATGATCTATAACGTTGGCGATACTGTACTAAATCTTAATAGAATAAAGTCCCCGAACACATAGCATATAGGGGACTGGGGAGGGGGGATAGGGAAACTTCACGTCCCCATATAAATAGTAGGGACAGTCAGAAGATCCGTAGGATCTCATTTTTGATATGATGATGATGTTCATTGTTGTCAGGGTGGCGACGTGGTGATCGTCCTTAACGCTGATGCAATAGGACGTTAAGCATCGTTTTCCGATCCAGCATAAGCTGTAAAATATACATGTTACCAATAAAATGGCTCACACGTGCCAAGGGAGCAAGACCGGCAAGGGCCAATACTAAATCTGTAATACTATGTCTTTAAATAGGCCTACCTGTTCATGTGTTACAACTGAATGCCATTGGCATTTTCTTCTATTGTTACGTGCAAAGAACCGTCAATGTCAAACCATAATACTGTGAGTATACTTGTAAGAAATCGGTGGACCGTATCGGAGATACACCATCTTTAACATCATTATCCTATACAAACATGTTATATAAACAGTAAACCTACTCAAGTCAACTTCGATGGTATGGCCACGTCACCAGAGCATCAGGCCTTACAACGACCATCCTGCAAGGCACGGTGCACGGAGGTAGAAGAAGAGGAAGACAGAAAAAGAGGTGGGAAGACAACATTCGAGACTGGGCTGGCTTGACACTGAGTGAAGCCATGAGGGTTGCTGAGGACAGAGAAAGATGGAGAACGTTGGTTAAACAATCATCTGTGGTGCCCTAACGACTTTCGAGTTACGGGATAGGATCAAAGAACGTGAAGCTGTACGTTCTTTGATAGGATATGACCCAAGTCGTATTGCACGAGACGTGGGTTTGTGTTCATAACAAATAAGTTTTATAGTCTAATAACACAAGGATAGATAAAACTAAAGGAATACCAATTTGGACATAACAAAGCTAAACAAAATAATACAAATATTCCAAATAAATCCACGTGTTTCTTATTATTGTAAAATATGAATATAACAGTTTTGTATTTTATCTTATCAGCAAATACGCGTGAAGCTATTAATTGTCAACATATCTTCAAGATCAGCTTTATGTGGTTTCAGATATCTTTTGGTCGAGTACAGCTAAGTCAGGCAAGGAAATGAAAATTATCTGGGGTTGTTTTATGCAGTATAATGAATAATCCCGTTTAGAGTTAGGCTGAAGTGGGGATCAGACTTGGGTATACGTTGATACAAGCCGGGGAACTATTGACTAATCTCACTCTCACGCCCATCTATTTCCTTGGCCTTTTCCTGAAAGCTGGGCCATAGAACTTCACGCTACACGCTTCACGCTGCACGCTTCACGCTTCACGTTTCATGCTCTGGGCCATAGGACTTCACGCTACACGCTGCACGCTTCACGCATTGCTGTTTCCTCAACTGACCACACACAATATTTGTGGTTTGTGACTTCTTGAGAAGATGAATTCTTCCGAGAATAAAAGAAATGGAAAAGACAAGTTGTCTTGAATTTTGTGTTGTTGACATTAGATCTAGAAAATTAGATACATGTGTACAAGCCTTGAGATAAGTCTGCCACGTTTTGGATTACTGTGCTATGAATTACAGTAAATAAATAAATAAATCATATAAAAGTTACCTTTGGGTGTATTGAGAAGTTTTTTCAACTCATCCCAAACTTGGGCTTTTTGGTCTTTGTCTTTATAATCCGACACATGTGGGTCCCAGAGAAGGGGCCTTGCCAGGACCAACTCGATTAAATGTACTCTATAGTCATCCATCTAATTTCTTGTGTCTGATCACTATGGTAAGTTAGAACGTGAACTTCACGCATCGAAAAAAGTGGGCATGCTCACTTTTCTCTTCACGCGTGTAGCGTGCACCGTGAAGCGTGTAGCGTATGTGAAGTTGTATGGCCCACGCCAAGAGAAACCATGTCTGTTCATTTTTCTCTTCACGCGTGAAGCGTGTAGCGTGAAGCGTGAAGCGTGTAGCGTGTAGCGTGAAGTTCTATGGCACAGCAGTGCGTGTCTGTCGTTAGTGTTTACCGGTTCACCTATTTACCATATTCAGAGCGAAAACCGCTTGCAATGCAATAGGCTACATACGTCTACACTTCGAAGCGAGTTCAAGATGCATTATTCTGGGAGTGAGAGTTTGCTGGACAGCAGTCTTATTCTGTAATGTCGCTATGCGTACGCCTATAGCATTAATAATACATCCTGTTAACTAGTGCATAAGATTAAATAGTAGCCTAATTATGGAAAGTTAAATTATGGGTTGTTTAATTCAGAGCACCGTCTTGTGCCTGTAGCGAAGCTTTTTAATGATTTTCACCCTCCGCTCTTTCAAGGGGAACCTTGACGATCCATGCAGCCTTGAGAATTCGATCTCTTTCGCCCAACTTGCATTTTGTGATCAGTCTGTCCGGTTGAAAGCGGATGATACTTACACACCAACGTTCGGTCGTCAATGAAGATAAATTGGAAAGTGTACCGTACATAAGTGTCCCGAGTGTCAGTGTTCAGTATTATCACGGGGCATGGATTATTGTGCACAACTGGGTGGGCTTGTTCGGACGCAGTCAGTCGAACAGTAATCTAATACGCTGTGTGTGGATGCTCCCGTTGCGCTCTGCGCTGTTAGCTACAAACAATATAACCGGTTCCCATTGAAATTTTCACATCTACATTGTAGTCAGTAAGACTGAATGGACTGAATAAGTATTAGTATGCTGTGCATCATCAGAATAGGTCTGTCAGTACTGTGCTGCTTCATTTATTGTTCATCTAAACGAATCCTCAGCTGACATTATGATTATTATTTTGTAGACACCTGCTATCTATGGACACAGTGGTATGCATTTATAGTAACTAGAACGTGTACTTGAGGTAAATGATAACACATGTTTGTATACAATTGTGTTACACATAAATCATCATCGCATTCCATAACATTTTCAGCGGTGGTTTCTGCCACTCAGTTTTGTTGGACTGTTATTTAATGCCTCACAGCTGCCAGCAGTGTTTCGATCTTTAGTGTGTGTGACCTTCTAAATTATGGAGATCTGTGTGTCAAAAAGGGCTTCACAGACTCCAAGGCCTACTTGACTGACTACGCTACTGAATTATGAAATGTAACAAGGTCACAACGCTGCAATTTGTAGTAGTAGTATGCAAACGTGGACCATGGGACAATTCTTTTTTATCATATTTGGAAAGGTCAGTGCTGTTTGCTTATGTTAGCCAAAGATGGGATAGCAGAGAAATTATTACCAGAAGCCTGCTGAGGAAACGAATACTTTTTTCAACAATGTTTATTCTGTTAAAGCGTTGTGCTGTACTCAACCTTTGTTGTAACCTGTAGTGGAATGAGGTGTGTTGTTGCGTCTGGAGGGGCTGTATTATCGAGATGAGTACTATCAGATCAAACGCCAAAAGGCAAGTGGGGCCTGAAGAAGCTTTACAGCCACTAGTAACAGGCTTTTCTTTTAGTGACAACGAATGTTGTGCGATAGAAATGATGGACCGCCAGCAAGATCGGGACAATTGTGGACTGTGCGCTCCTGCAAGCAAGCGCTCAAAGATTCGAACTAGAGTATCCAGGGTTCCTCAGTACAAAGTGTTTTGCCAAGCTACGAGTTTGCCCCCGCAGTTCGAGACAACAGTGAACGTTGAGAATGAGTGTATTCATTTCAGTACGCCTACAGACACAGTGGTGTCCTCTCCAGCTTGCCTATATTATAAGTCTGGGAACGAGATCGATAAAAACAACCCTAGCGGGAATACAGCTGTCAGTGACAGGGCGCATGCATGCCCGCATGAAGTACAGTTTTGTGTGGGCCAAGAGAGGCAACTGTGTACGGCGTCGGCGTGCGAATTAGCGGCTATCTCCCCTGTATTCCGTGTCATGTTTTCTGGACGATGGCACAAGACGGCGATAGAATTGCTAGATGTTGCAATGGACACTTTCAGCTTCATTATTAGGTAAACATTCATCTTTGAGGAAAAATAATAGACTTAATTACAAAAAAATGTAAATAAATATGTTATACATCATAATGAGAAAATCTGTCATTTTATTTTCGGAGTTGTTTGAGCCCATTATTGATGGTTATCAATTTTACTGTACCCAGTTATTGTTCGTGTGTTGTTTTTTGTTGTTTTTTTTTTAATGTCGGCAATACAAGTGCTTATTTGTACGTGTGAGTTTGAGTAAGTGTGTGTTTGTGTAAGTGAGTGAGAAAGAGAGACAGATAGACAGAAAGAGACAGAGAAAGTCACAGACAGAGACACAGACAGACGGACAGAGAGATACTGAGTGTGTGTGTAGGTGTTAGCGTGTTTGCGTATGGGTGTACCTGCATATATGTGTATGCGTTGCGTGAATATATGTTTTAGACCATGCTCGGAAATATGAGGGGAAACAACTTTGGCCTGATTGTTGCGCCCAGAGTTGTCCCACGTTTGGTGGACATTCTTTGCAAACGAACATAGTTTCTCGCCTATAATTTCTGCTCTGTTCTCCATCAAACCTCCCGGATCAGCCGAAAGGTTGATTTCAGTTGCAATCCTGGCTAGCTCCGCTAGCTCGGCCTTGCACTGCCCTGCAACAACCACCACCCTTTCCCTTTCCCGAAGAAAAGCTTGTAGCTCGGGGCAGCTTTCATAGTGTTCTGAGACGAGACGTCCGCCCGGATAACTCTAGGTAACTAAAAACAAAACAAAAAGACACGTTACCTCCCATTTCCGAATAAGGTCTATCGCTATATATCAATGGGGAGGATAGGGTTGGGTTATATAACAATGGAGAGATCGGAGGGGGATTGTAGATAGTAGAGGGTGGTTGCACTTGCGTTTATACATTGTGTGTGTGTGGACGTTGTGAAGAACAAATGCGTGGTGGGTATTAGAAGCTTATGTTTGTACTGTAGCTATTGAATTATCTTGCCATTAAAAATATTAATCTTGGGTTGCTTTGTGCAGACATGGCAACCGAGAGAACCCGCAACCTCAGCTGACGGAGAAGACGGTGTGGGAGGTACTGGCAGTGGCTGACAGGTTTCAAGTGCTGTCTGCCGTTCACGACTGCTTCCACTTCCTTCTACATCATCACCGCCATCGCAACCGCAGCCGCCACCTTTGCAGTGTGCTGGAAACAGCTCACAACCTGAACTATCTGCGTGAGCACAAGAAGTGCTTGGAGCTAGTCAAAAAGAAGGTGTCCCAGATCTTCAGGAACACCGGAGCGCTGTCGGACCTGTGCCGTACATGCATGAAGCAGCTCGTCTCGGCGGACGACCTGGACTTCGGCGTTCCTGCTGCGGAGACGGAGATTATCGTTCAAGAAGCCGTGTACACTTGGGCACAGTGCGCATGCGCAAATCGCGGCGTGACTAAACCCAGCATTGAGCAGCTGAGGGCGGAGGCTGGAGACATGATGTACGACGTCCGCTACCACGTATTGTCCTCGTCGACTCGCTCCAAGCTGCTTGGGGACAAAAAGGGCAAAGCCGCCGCTTCCTTGCTGCTCACGCGCGAAGAGGCGGACAGTCTTCTCCAGGGCGATGAAGTCTGCTTCCCCAAGTGCATAAACCGTCATCGGGGCGTTAGAAATGCGAGTTCATCTTCTACACTAAATAAAATGGATCGCAGCTGTGGTAGCTATCTATGTGATAAGTTGCGGACCAAGGCCTGTGTTAGGAGCACGCTGCAGTGTGTTGGTCTCTTCGTCTTCCTCTTTACTGTGATCTATGTTCCTGTGGCTATTCTAAAGAATATGTCGGATGAAGACATTGCGAGGTCACAAACGTTCCTGGTGAAGATCAACGTCTCTGTGACCACCGCAAGACCCCCAACCAAATCTACCACAAACATAGAGATAGCCAGCCTGGCCCTATTAACAAACAGTTCAGTTTCTGAGGACTCTTACCTAAGATGGAATAATACAACTGCTGATGCTCGATCTAAAAACTACACGATTATACCAGCTACTGCAGACAATAATTTTTTGCAACCTGAGAACGCAACTTTCCAACCATAGTAATCATTTTGCTGATGAACACATTTATGTGACTGCGATATTTATCCTAGCTTTAAAGTCATGTAATTTACGATTATCCTACTGCAACGACTGGCTTTCATTTGAAACGAATGCCTTTTTTTCTTCGCTGATTTATTTACGGATGCAATGGTTTTGAGTGCAAGCTTTATTTGCATTTTTTATAACTTTTTTCTCATAATGAATCGATGGTTTTTGCATTTTTGTAAATAAATTTAAGTTCGAACGCTGCACGTCTGTCTGAAATTGTTTGTTTGGGATTGCATGTTAAAGTAAACCTCTCATGAGTGTTCGGGTGGTAGATATTAATTTTTTGAGTGGTTGTTTGATTAACGATGCAGAGTTTGTTAGTTTTGGCATTGAAAAGCGAAATGTAACTTATATATGCTTATTCTGGTCATTTTAAAGTTCAAGCTAAGCTCAAAAAAACATCAGCTGTATAAAATTATATTATAAATTATTATAACAAAGAGAAAATTTAAAAAAAAAACTTGAAATTAAGCCAGTAAGACGGGGACAATCGAAACGTTGGACGTTACCTGAAAGTGAAAGTGTGCGTAGTATTAACTGTCAATCAGAACTGTCACTACACGTTACATAACATTAACTAACTAACTAACTTAGTGAATAAATAAAGAAATAACGAATAAATCAATCAATAAGTAAATTAATTAATGATTAAAAAAATAAATTAATACATAAATAAATCAACTAATAAGAGTGATCACCGGTTTTAGTGCTAAATCCCAAAACAACGATATCACGTTACAGCAAACGTTGGAAAGATAATTATGTTCGTTCGTCATACGAGGTATTGTTAACACGGGATTTTGCACATGTGCAAGCGCGTTTTAAACCATGATCTCACTGCTATACCACGAGCGATGCCTCGTTGAAATACAACTCGCGTTACTTTCCAACGTGTTTATAGACTTAAAAGATCAATGGACAGAGATCTGTCACTTACATGTACGTTGACTTAAGCTTATTATATTTATCACTTGTTAAGGATTATGTCAACAGGTTTAAAACTTAATTTTAAAAAAAGTTGTTACTCGAGTGCGTGCAAGCATACCATTTAGTGATTAAGTCAGTGTAACTTACCGGTAAATCATGGCTTATTATGTCACTATACATAACATGTATAACTGTGAGTTGATTCGTTTGTAAGCTTAGTGCCTAGTGTATCACTCACTGTGTGAATTTAAAAAGGATTTGTTCCTTTCGTTAACATTAATTTAAATCGCCAAGCCTACACGCTGCTACTCACTCTGGTGTGGCGATGTGTGTGTGTGTGTGTGTGTGTGTGTGTGTGTGTGTATGTTAGTGTGCGGAGGTATAAGCCTTGAAATGGGTGACTAACCTTGCTTTTTATGCAGGAAATGGGAGTGTGTATTAGCCACCCAGTGTTTTTCCAGCCACCCACTTTTTTCTAAGTACACAGGAGTGCTCTTTTAGTGCATGGGAGTGCAGTTGTAGTGCATGAGAGTGTTTTAAGTACAAGGGGGTGCTCTATCCAAATAGTTTTGTCTCTGCATGCATGGCTTATTTCTTTCGAACTTTGCGGACTTCTTTTTTTTCTCTTTCGTTTGTCCTTTTTTTCTTTCTGTTCTATAGTCTTCTTCTTCTTCTTCTTCTTCTTCTTCTTCTTCTTCTTCTTCTTCTTCTTCTTCTTCTTCTTCTTCTTCTTCTTCTTCTTCTTCTTCTTTTTCTTCTTCTTCTTCTTCATCATCATCATCAACACCAACATCATATTCACTCCCTTACCCCTTGGGGTCATGAGCAATCTTGCCACTGTAGATTGTTCAAACCTATAAAGGGAACAGTGAAAGCCACAGTTGAAAACCTGTCTTTCCTTTATAGGCAAGACAGATTCACTGCGGCAACAGTACCCCCGTTGGAGTGCCGGGGGTTTTCAGTATAAATAGTATCCCCACTTTATGGAAATTTAGTGCTTTAAATTCCCACTGTCGCTGTCTTCCTCATTTACTCTTTCCTATTCCTGCTCTGTCCTTCACTCTGCTATACTATCTTCTTCTTCGCTAGATC
Organism: Oncomelania hupensis; assembly: GCA_036898135.1. Lineage (NCBI taxonomy): Eukaryota > Metazoa > Mollusca > Gastropoda > Littorinimorpha > Pomatiopsidae > Oncomelania > Oncomelania hupensis. The sequence goes on along the minus strand of CM072512.1, from coordinate 79,593,293 downwards.
AATGACCTACCTTTTTTCTTGAAAACTCTTCCTGGACAAGACTCCTTGTTTGTGTATGAGGTCTGTTGGATCAGCTTGGGAGTGTTGGACGCTTTCTGCCGGGTGGTCACTAGGGCTTCCTATGATTGTACTATTTAGCACTATAGGCATTTTATATGTATGTGTTTGGTTGATGATTTATAATGATGTTTGTATTCTATTTTGTTTTTGTAACCGGGGTGTTCGCGTAGTTGAGGTCAACCCTCAGCCGTCCCCCGCGTGGGATGTCTTTATTGTAAAGTGACTGGCCGGTGGAGGGCATTCAATTTTCCCACTGGGGTTGTTTCAGCAGATCTTTTATGCGGATCGGGGGTTGTCCGGTCCTGATTTGGCTCGGAAGAGTCCGCTGGACCTAAAGCAACAATAAATCAATCAATCAATCATATTCACTCCCTTACTCTCTCTCTTTCTCTCTCTCACTCTTTCTGCCTCTGTTTCTCTCTCCTTCCCCCCCTCCCCATCCCCCCTTTCCCTTCCTCATGCTCTTTCATTTCATTTATCTCTTTCATCAAACAAATCGCTGTGGCCGCGTGGTCTAAGGCGGGACTAAGTTGCCTTGTCTACAGGCTAGATACCAATAGCCTCTAACTGATATGGGATCGATCCCGCATCTGGACGTTATGTTTCTCCGAATATTATTTTGACTCGGGCAACGAATTGGGCGTTTTCTCCGGGTACTCCGATTTGCTCCCCCAGTAAAATTAACAAAAACTCACACATCGAGTTGCGTGTGGGCGCGCCACAGGCTGCGACTAGCCTTTCCCAGGGGAGGCGGCCCAGAATTTCCCCACCTCTCTTTCTCTCTCTCTTTCACGTTTTATCTCTCCCTTACGTTCTCTTTCCCTCTCTCTCTCTTACACACACAAACACACACACACACACCCACACACACACAAACACACAAACACACAAACAAACAAACAAACAAACAAGACGCCTACACACTCACCTTTCCTCCCCTCCCCGCCCCCTCCCTCTCCTCATCATTCCCCACACACTCGCACCCAACACACAAATACTGGAATACTTCAGACATACAATAGAAGCGTCTAGAATTGTGACACACTGTGTAGCTGAGACTGACCGAGGCTTATGTTCGCCTCTCCCCATTCTCTGCCGCTGGTTACAGATTGCAGGTTTCCATGAATTGGTAGTCCGCCCCGAACTTGGAGTCTTTATGGTCCAGCTACGTTATGTCACCCGGCGTAGCAGCAGTAGAGATTTGGGGAGAACCGATCGTGAACCTCGGCAAGTCCCAGCTACGCAGTATGGAACTGTGGACGACGCAAAGGAGAATAATGCACAATCCATCAAGTGAATTGAACTCGTACAGCCGTACTCTACGCGTTTACCAACACTCGGAAGAAAAATTATCTTTGTGGACTTGTCGGTCAACAGGTTGATTATTCAAACAGTAGAAACCATCATGTATAATTCACCGCTGGGGAACCGCGCCCGTGTTCCATGTCACAAACATGAATTCAGTCCAGTCGTTGGCGACCGACTCAATAATTTGTTGCCATTGCACTCTGCTTTAACTTTCGTGCTGGCTTTGACGGCGTATTGATTTGTGCACATTAAAGTACCCTTTTTGTTTGTTTGTTTATTTTTTGTTTTCATTTTGGAATTTCTGTTTATTTCAGAGTTATTTGAGACTATAAAATTAGAAATGAAGGAGCTGAGAGGGAGAGGAATGTTGGGGATGGCTGTACTAGTGTAGACACTACACATATACCAGCTAAAAACAATTTGCTTTTGTTGTTATTGGTGGTGTGTTACACTCATTCGATGTTGGTGTTTTTCTATCAGTAGTTGATTCAGCCCCGATGCTTGAAATCCTGATAGGTGTAACTCTGATTCGTTTATCCACGCAGCCTGCTCACTCAGCAACAAGACACGGAGTCGTCGTATGAAGTTTTCCACTTTTATTCAGCGCACATCAACAACTGCATACAATCGCCTTTTTCACTCTTTTACAACAACACTCTTTTTTGAAACAATGCGGCACATATATAGCCTTTCTCTTCTCCAGAACACCTTGGAACGATCGAGTATGACGCAATTTAACCAATCGCTTCAAACTTCGTCATCACTGTCTTACTTTCTTCACATTCCAGGAATGTTCTCACACATCTACATTTATCGGGAATCTTCGATCGACCGTAAACACGCAAATCTAGAGAATTCTCCAATAATATTGACTAACGAAAATCATCAACGTTATACAAAGCTTCCTCTAACCACAATGCAAACACAAATCAAAGGTAAATAAACTCTATTATTGAATACTTTGCAAAACGAAACGATTAGATCTATCGTGCGCGTTTCAGACATCATATCCTTCGCGTTTCAACGTAACATGGTGGTGATTATGCTTTTGAAGATTTTTCTTGTAGCGGAGAGCACTATAGCAGTAGCATGACATTTATTATCGCTATTGCCGTCATCGTCATCTATATCATCTTCATCATCATCATGATCATGATCATCATCATGATCATCATCATCATCATCATCATCATCGTCGTCGTCGTCGTCGTAGTCACCATCGTTGTCGTCACCACCACCATCCTCATCATCCTCATCATCATCATCATCATCATCATCACCACCATTATCATCATCATCATCATCATTATCACCATCATTGTGTTCGTCGTCATCATCATTGCTGTTATCATCATCATCATCATCTTCATCAATATCAACATCATCGTCAATACCGCCACCACCACCACTACCACCACCAACAACAATCACAACAAACATCATAACCATCTCTCCTACTCCCCATCCACCTACTCCTCCTCTTCCTCCTCCTCATCATCACCATCACATCACCACCACTTTTCACCCCAACCATGAACAGCAAACAGCATCATTCCCATTAAGCAGAATCCTCGTGGCTAGCGGTTTTCATCTGAATGCACTCCTGGCAAACATATTCCACGGTATTGTTCCGGCTGCGCTGAAGCTAGTTGTCGCTTTGAAGATGCGATTAAATCAGTCAACATCCCCAAGAGACAGGAATAATATGAGATATAGTCAGAATCGCACGTTTCACATCAAACAAGAACATTTGGGTCAAAAAATCACTGATAAGTAGTGGTATGTTTTAAAAAGAAAATAGAACTGGAATCCCTCGACATTATCACATTCCCCAAACCCCCACCTCCATCTACCCCTCTCTGTTCTCTCTCTCTCTCTCTCTCTCTCTCTCTCTCTCTCTCTCTCTCTCTCTCTCTCTCTCTCTCTCTCTCTCTCTCTCTCTCTCTCTCTCTCTCTCTCTCTCCCCCTCTCTCTCTCTCTCTCTCTCTCTCTCTCTCCCCCTCTCTCTCTTTCCTTGCCCCTCAAGACAGGTTTATTTAAATATAAGTAAGTTTCTGATAACTCTTAATGGTTACAGTTAGTCTACAGACATTAATTTTGTTATTTCAGTTGGCTCAGTGCTGAACGCAATGGCAAATATAATTTATTGAAGTTCTGAATGTTAAGAGATAACATTGCAGACCGTATAGACAGTGTTATTCAAAGGCCGTTGGAGTGCAGTGCCCCCCCCCCAAAAAAAAAAAATGATGTGACCCTGAGAATCAATTGGTTCAATGGTGTACTCAAAAAGGAATTTTAAAAAAAGCCATACACATGAAGTGATAACATTGCAACCTGTATCTACCATGGTACCAAGCCCGTTGACGGCCAGGAGTACACACACACACACACACACACACACACACACACACACACACACACACACACACACACACACACACACACACACACACACAAATAACCCTGTTAACTGCGCTCCTACTCCTTCGGATGACGGTGTAAACGGAGGTCTAGCCTCTGCACGCAGGCATTCCATCTGACGGCCTATAAAGATGCTGACGCTCATGTCCTAGACCCGAGAGTGCCGGCTACACAAATACACAAGCGCTAGGTCCCTTCTCCCCCATCCCCAGTCACCCAGGTTTGTGCGAGGGCTTTTTAGCCCAATTTTATTGTCCTTAACGCTCATGCAATAGGACGTTAAGCATCGTTTTTCGTTCGTTCACCTGGGCGTCACACTATTTCGCCCAAAGGCTGCAAGTCGGCGCCTCGGGCGGCTTGCGTTAGATCCTACAGTAGGCCTATCGGACAGCACTCTGAGCCGCTCCCGAGCTGGAAAAGCGCAATATAAGAACGGTTAAACAATTAATAAACAATACATTTCCCTATAACTTACTCTAATCGTATGATCATTGAAAGGAAACTCCCAAAATTGAGTTGTAGGCTATTGGAAAGTGGGAGAGGCTTTGTTGTCGCTGTCGTTCCTCGCTTGATACTGAATTGTTTCCTCAGTTATATGGCGCTTTGCTACCACAAAGAGCTACTGAAGGATCAGGATCTGATAACAGCGATAATAAAAAAAGATGAGAATAAAGATGGTGATTATAAACATGATGAAAGGGATCGCAATGTAAAGTTAAAGACGGATGTAGCGGCGGTCGCCGTAACGATCTTCTGTGAAACAATACATTTGTTTTTGCATCAGCTCATTCACTTTAACTGCACCATCTCTCTCTCTCTCTCTCTCTCTCTCTCTCTCTCTCTCTCTCTCTCTCTCTCTCTCTCTCTCTCTCTCTCTCTCTCTCTCTCTCCCTCTCCTACTCTCATTGTGGTTCTATGGCTCTGTGGCTCTCCTTGGCTGTCCATCTGTCTCTCTTTCTGTCTCTCTCACTCTCGCCCATTCCCCCTCCATTTCTCTTTCCTTCTATGATTCTTTTTATCCACCTCACCTCCCAACCCCACTTTCTCTCGCTCCACTGGAGTTTCAGTTAATCAATTTCTCCCCCTTTCTCTTCATTGCCTGCCTGCCTGTCCCTGTCTCTGTCTCTGTCGGTCTGTCTCTCTCCCTCCTTCAGCGGACATGATAGGTTTATTTAAAATAAAGAAAAAAACGCAGAAAACGAATCGAACAAATGAAAACCTTCCGTGGTTTGATAGTGAATGTGAAAAGAGTAGGAAAGAATTTCTTAAATCTAAAAATGCTTGTAGGAAAAATACAAACTCATTTCTTAAGGAAATTAAGCACAAAGCAAGCAATAATTATAAAAGACAGTTAAGAATATCATTTAAAAAATATCAATCAAATTTAATTAAGAAAATTAGAAAATTGAAAAGTAATGATCCAAAATGCTTTTGGAAGCTTCTAAATGGTACACGCACTGAGAAAAGGGACACATATGGTAAAATAACATGTGAAACGTTTTTTGAACATTTTAAGAAAATTTCTGATTCCGATGTTGAGAATGACACTCTTGACCAGAATACAAGCATGCACGACACCAAAACACATTTTCTCCTTGATCAACCCTTCAATGAGGAGGAGGTTAAAGAAGCTATACGTACTTTAAAAAATAACAAAGCTTGTGGTATAGATTATATAATTAATGAATTTTTGAAGTCAGTCCCTTATGAATTCATTAAGTTGATAACTAAATACTATAATATTGTACTACAATCTGGTAAAGTGCCCGAGGATTGGACTTTAGGGATTATTAAACCTCTTTATAAGCAGAAGGGGGACAAAGACAATGCAAATAATTATCGTGGAATATCTATCTTGAGCTGTTTTGGTAAATTGTTTACAAGCTTAATTAACAAAAGACTAGGTTCCTTCTTGGAGTCTAATAATGTTCTGGGTGAAGAACAGGCTGGATTTAGGGGTGGATACTCTGTTTCTGATTATATATTCACTTTACAATCTCTTGTAGAATTCTTCCTATCAAAGAAAAAGCGTTTGTACTGTGTTTTTATTGATTATGAAAAGGCATTTGATTTTGTTAATCGTTCTTTGTTATGGCAGAAATTATTAAATTCTAATGTAAACGGAAATATACACCATATAATAAAAGACTTGTATAATAAAGCAAAATCACAGGTACAGTGGAATGATACTTTCTCTGATTATTTTTATTGTAAAACAGGTGTCAGACAAGGTGAAAATCTGTCTCCGTTATTGTTTGCTGTATTTTTGAATGATTTAAAATGTTTTCTTGGTGAAAAACTAATTGGTCTAAGAACTGTAAAGCTTGCAGCATCGGATATTTTTCTTGATGATGACTATATTGAGACTCTGTATAAAATGTTTATTTTGCTATATGCCGATGAAACCGTAATTTTTTGTGAATCTTCTGCTGAATTACAGTCGTCTTTAGACGCTATGCATCAATATTGCACTAAATACAAATTAAAAGTCAATGCTGCTAAAACTAAGATCGTTGTTTTTTCAAAAGGCAAAGTCAGAAATCTACCTAATGTATTTTACAATGGTGTTAAATTGGACGTGGTATATGATTTTCAGTATCTCGGAATTAAAATTAACTATAATGGTAGCTTTAAACCAGCCCAGAAAAATTTATATGATCGTGCCTCCAAAGCTATGTTTTCTCTTTTAAGAAAAATTAGAAAGCTTATGTTACCACTAGAAATTCAAATTGATCTGTTTGAGAAAACTATAGTTCCTATTCTGTTATATGGTTCAGAGATATGGTGTCCTCAAATGAGTGACCTTGCCACTAAACTGCAACTGCGTTTTTATAAATTAATTTTAAAGCTGGGTAAGTCTACTCCTTCTCAAATGATTTTTGGTGAATTAGGGCAAGTTCCTCTGGAGTTACAGGCAAAGCAAAGAATGTTAAAGTTTTGGTATAAGCTTGTTCACCCTGATAACAGTAATAAATTGTCCAGCGTTAAGTACACTTTCTTGTTTCACATTGATTTGCATAAAGGTTATAAATCTTCATTCCTCGATTCAGTGCGGAAAGAGTTAAATAATCTAGGACTTGGTAATTTTTGGTTTAATCAGGGGCTAACTAATGTTATGCCTTCTGCTTCAGTTTTTAAGTGTACAATTAAACAACGCTTACATGATCAGTTTATTCAAGGCTGGTTCGAGGAAATAAACAATAATGAATTTTACTATAATTATCGAATGTTTAAGCTACATTTTGAATTTGAAAAATATTTGCATGTTCTACCAACAAATCTTGCAATATCTGTTCTAAAGTTTAGGACACTTAACCACAGAATGCCAGTGCAGAGAGGCCGATATTTTAACATTCCTAGACACGAACGTGTATGTCAAAAATGTAATAGTGGCGATCTCGGTGATGAGTTTCATTATTTATTTTTGTGTTCACATTTTTGTAACTCGAGAAGAGATTTATTAAAATCATATTATTATAGATATCCCAATGCCATCAAATTTCAAGAATTATTGTCATCTAACAAAAAGTCAGAATTATTAAAGCTTGTAAGTCTAATGAAATTAATAATTAAACAAATGTAACGTTTTTATCCCATGTCAAAAATTAATATAGTTCTGATGTTGACAGGTTATGTGTAATAAAAATTATTTCAGTAGTTTGTCATTGATGTGTTTAGGTTGAATTGTATTGTTAGTTATGATTCATAGTTGATGTCCCCAATCAAGTTCTTTTTCTTCTTTTCCCCACTCAATACCTCCCCCTGCCACCTCCCCCCCCCCCTCCACGCTATCCCGCTGTATAAATAAATAGTTTAAAATTTTTATTTTATTTTTTTAATCTAAAATGTTAATTAATTATTGTGCATGTTTGTGTATATTATTTTAACCATGTTCATGTGCCCTTAATGGGTTTTGTCTGGAATAAATTTTGCCTTGCCTTGCCTTGCCTTGCCTTCCTCTCTCTCTCTCTCTCTCTCTCTCTCTCTCTCTCTCTCTCTCTCTCTCTCTCTCTCTCTCTCTCTCTCTCTCTCTCTCTCTCTCTCTCTTCTGTCTGTTTCTCTCTGTTTCTATGTCTCTGTTTCTCACTGTCTCTCACTGTCTCTCTCTGCTCTCTGTCTTTGTCTGTCAACGTCTCTCTGGTCCTGATTTGGCTTGGAAGAGTCCGCTGGACCTAAAGCAGTAATCATGTAATGTAATGTACTCTCTCTCTCTCTCTCTCTCTCTCTCTCTCTCTCTCTCTCTCGCTCTCTCTCTCTCTCTCTCTCTCTCTACCTTCGATCGCTATTTCTTACACATAGGCCACTAATTATTAAGGACGTGCATTATCGATTATGGTTCTGTATACGAACTCCAAGCTTTCTCTTTGTGAAAGCTCAGACAACGTTACAAGTCACATGCAGTCCCTTTGTTCTTTAGTTTAGCTGTTAGCTAATACAATATCTGTATTAAAAGATTAAGGACGGTTTATCGGAACAACATTAATTTTATATTTTATTTTAGCACTGTCAGTAAATAAAAATTGGCCGTCAATACTGTGTTCATAATTTAAATTTGATTTTAAATACTTCATAACAACTTGAACTAAACTAACTTACAGAACTCGTGTTTTCTTTGCGCGAGTGAGAGAAAAAATCCATATCCTATAAGCAGTTTTTCTGGCTTTTGTTCTGCATTGTTATTTTGACATTGTTCTTTTTTTAATATCATTAGTTCTTTTTAAAAATTGTATAATCTGTCTTTAATTTTCTACTGTTTGTTTCTTTATCTTTATTTTTTAAAATTTTGTTATGGGGTGTTTTTGTGTTTTTTTTCCTGTTTTTCATCGTTATTCCTTTAGATTGGTTTATTGTTGAGTTTGTATCCTTCCAATGTACCTTTGTTCCTTCATGTAATAGCTGTCATTCTTTCCTTCTTATAGTTTTCTTTCTTTCCTTTTCTGTTCTTTCTTTCTTTCATGTTTTTGTCCTTCTTCTTCTTCTTCTTCTTCTTCTTCTTCTTCTTCTTCTTCTTCTTCTTCTTCTTCTTCTTCTTCTTCTTCTTCTTCTGCTTGTTGTTGTTGTTGCTACTGTTGTTGTTATTGTTGCTGTTGTCTTCTTGCTCTTCTAAGCACTTGTTCTTGTTCTTTTTCTTCCTCCCATATCCAACTGTAGGGTCGGTGTTTCTTCCAGCGTGCGGCCTAGTTTTTATTAACTGGGTTGCTGTCCCGCTGTATCAAATAAGGAGCTCCCAGGAGATCCAGTTCAAACAAATTGTAAACATTGGAAATATGTGTGGCGTGTACAAATTGGGGCTAGAAGTGTATTAGGCTGGAAGAAACGCCGACCCTACAGGTCAACAGTCCCTTGGCAGCAGCAGGCGGAAGGACCCAAAACGCCCGTGAAGTAGTATAGAAAATGGGAAGAGTAAGTCTGTCTGTTACAGCAAGCAGTGTCCTGCATTGACATTCCTTAAACATACTATTTTGATCAACACGTTTCCAGCAAACAACAACAACAAGTAAATACTGATGGTAGGTGTAGTCTACCAGCAAATATTTTCATCTACATTCTGTTCTCTTATTCGGGGGCGTTTCTGATTGGTCCCTTCCTTCTTTCTTTCCCCATTCCCTTTAGACATACACTCTATTTCTCTGTTTCTGTCTCTGTTTCTGTCACATTCTCTGTCTGCCTGCCTGTCTCTCTTTCTGTCTGACTCTCTCTCTCTCTCTCTCTCTCGCTGGATTTCATACTCCCTGCAAACTCCACTCTTGAAGATGTGGGGAAAATGTTATATAATAAGACAAACAAAATAATAATATAGGTGGACGTAAACTGCAGCAAATCTAATAATACACCCTCTTGGTATTAAAAGTCTTTAGTTGCAGTGTAAATATATCTATTGCTGGTCACATACATTCAAAAGGCGCACATCATTTCGGGGTAGTCGGATAAACTATCGTCGCACAAAACGGGATGTTTTCAGCTACTGGATGTTATACACGCGCTTCTGCAAAATCAATAATCATGCTGATCTCGGATCTACAAACACATGGACTAGTTGAACCCACAACAAAATAATGCACATAATTTATCACTCAAAGAGATCATCATGGTTGTATCCTCTAGTCTACTTTGCACAAGGACTGGAACTATAGATTAGCACGGGCATGAATTATGCATGGCGCTAGGCATATGTTTTCTATTGTAGTTTCTACTATATTCTATTTATTTCTATATTTCGTCGGCATAGTCATTACTAGGACTCTACCTGACTAATACAACCAACCAAGCAGCCAACCAACTAAGCAAGCAATCAACCAACCAATCATCCAAACAAACAACCAAGCAGCCAAACGCTACTCTATTCTGATTTATGTGCTTTCCAAAGTAGCCGTATTCTCGTGAGTCTAAAACTAAATCATTTTTACTTCTGTAGTCTCGGGTAACAATATTAATTTTGCGATGTTGACTTCAACCAAGATTTTCATGTCAGTTAACGGAAGATGAATAGTCATCAACTGAAGATTGATTTGTTACCTGAATCCATTTTTGGGGGACCTTAGAAGATTGTAAATTTTTAAAACTGTCAAGAAGTAGGCTTGATTACGTTCCTCTTGAAGTCTTACTAGTTTATTTTACGGCAACTAAAGACTGCAGGCCAGATATTATATACTTCTACCCTATAAACAATGACTAACTAACTAACTAACTAACTAATACTACTTATAAGAAATGTGTTATGTAATCAACATGCGCAGTTAGCATGGATCCCTAAACAAATAAATAAATCCCCCTGCTCCTCTTTCTCGTCCTCCTTTTCACTATCATCATCATCATCATCATCATCATCATCATCATCATCATCATCATCATCATCATCATCATCATCATCATCATCATCATCATCACCATCAATATCGTCGCCGTCGTCGTCATCACCAGAATGTGCAACATCAACAATAAACATCACTTACCACAGCAAGAACAAGAGCGTTCATTTGTTTTGAATGTGTGTGTGTGTGTGTGTGTGTGTGTGTGTGTGTGCGTGTATACTATATATATTATTTTGTTGTTGTTGATATAGGCATTATTTTTTTTCCTTACATTGGGTGTTACTTTAGAAGAGTTTGAAGAAATTCATTTCTACACGAACAGTTATTTATTCAATTATCGTGCCTGGGCGTCAATCTGTGAAGAAATAACAGTGTTAGTAATATTATAGTATTAATAACCGTTTCCATAACATAAGCCAAGCGCTATCCTATCCTATCCTATACCGTAACTCGGAGGTCGTAGGGGCACTACAGATGATCGTTTAAACAGCGTACTACATCTTTCCCTGTCCTCAAGAACCCTGATGGTTTCGCTCAGTGTCAAACCAGTCCATTCTCGAATGTTGTCCTCTGTCACGGTGGGTCTTTTGTTGCTGGGCTCAGCACAATGGAATGCTATTACCCACTAGTCTTTCGTCGATGGTGATCGCTAGTTAATCTCCCGGTGACTAATCTTAATAGCCTACATTTATAAGTTTAGCTTGGTCTGTGTTTAGGCGGGGGTTACTGAGATAGAAAGAAAATGGTAAAAGATTCACTGTCACACTAGCTCTCACACGGCTATGAAACATAGGTAGTCCAGCCACTTGTTACCAGTAAATATCACACATTTATTTCCTCTACTCTATACAAGATCTGCTAATCAATATACTAACTTAAAAGTCCAAATGTCACTTCGAATAGTTCGCTCCTTGATAGTTCTATGCAGCTACTGCCTCATCATCGGGCTAATGGTGCGTTCTGCCCAAAGGGTCAGAGTTCTGGAAGAGTGGACTATTGGTGTCCGTTGATAACAGTTTTTGTGCACGTTTTCGATATAACTTAGCTCTCGTTTCGATGAGCGATGTTGTGGTGGAGTCTTCTCCTGGTTGACAGACTGGTGGGCCCTCGTAGCTCAGTGCGTGAGGCTCCAATGCAGGCCGAATGTCAGTGAAGACCTTTACTTGTCTTTCTTCTGCTCGGGCCAACGATGCCTGCTCGTCTGCAAAATATGAGACGAATTTCTGCAAGAAATTACAAGCGATAAATTATAAGAAATTATATAAAAGCGACGAACATTCTGCTAAGTCCGTGGTCCACTGGAATCTCCACTCTAATTCCTATACATATATAAATATATCGTGGCTAACTACACACATAGAGAAATAATTAATACTATACACATTGTAGGGTACATCCACTGGTCTGCAAGAATACATATAGGCTAAACAACAGTTGGTCCGTAAAGGGTACTTCATGGCGTCGAAACCGGTCATGTTCGCCACGTGGTCACGCAAGGTTTGACTAACATTCACAATTCCAAACATGGCAAACTTCACAAACATTATGCAGCAATAATATCAATACATCGTGATGAAACAAAAGTTAGATCATTTACTTTTTTGACAATGTCAGGCTGTGGCTAACTAGGTTGAATAGAATTTCACCAGTTCCTGCTTTTAGTCTTCAAGTGGAGAGATCTCTTAGAGCTAAGCTCCTTCCTCGATGCAGTTCGAACAGAGAATGACCATCTATCCCTGTGGTCAGCCGTACCCCGGGAAATCTAAACCACATAGGGTTACTCTCGCGTGGGGGAGGGGGGGAGGTGGTGCCGGCTATACGTAAGCTGAATGATGTCACTGCCTAACTGAGCCAGTATCGGCGTACATATGCTTAGCCCACAGTTGACTTTCGTCGTCTGCTGCACAGCAACGTTAATTTACAAGGTTACAAGCTAACTTATTTAAGGCGAGAAGTCATAGTGCTGTGTAAACTGGTCCTTTTAACACATCCTCCCACCTCTTTTTCGGTCTCCCTCTTCTTCTACCTCCTTGCACAGTGCCTTGCAGGATGGTCTTTGCAAGATCTGATGAGCTGGTGACGTGGCCATACCATCGGAGTTTCCGTTTTTCACCACTGTGAGCAGGTCATCGTGTTGTCCAATGGCTTGTGTGATGGTCTGTCGGACTTCGTCATTGGTGATGTGCTGGGTATAGGAAATGCCCAGAAGTCTTCTGTAGCACCTCATCTCCATGCTTTGTATTCTTCGTTGTAGATCTGCTGTGAGGGTCCATGTTTCGCAAGCGTATAGGAAGATGGAGATGACAAGGGAGCGCAGCAGTCTTACCTCGGGTTCGGACGCTGAATAGAATAGACTCAACGTTTTCCGGCTTGTCGCAAGAGGCGACTAACAGGAGTGATGTCAGCACGGTATCACTGGGCGAAAGTCGTCTACACAGAAGTCACCGGCCATGCGCCAGGACGAAGGAATCTCATGTTACTACAGGTTCAATGACCACGTGCTCGGGGCCAAAGCGTGCCACACTGTATTCGTGGATATCGGCTGTGGCCAACAGCCTGGAGAGGATTGGGCCCTGCCAGGTCTTTCTTGCCCAAGACACACTGAAGCCAAGCGCTGGGCATGTTTAATCCCCAGTTCGAACACGTCCATGCGCTTCTGACGTAGAAGGAAGAGAATGAAGAAAGGGAGGAGTTCAAGAAAGAAGAACAAGAAGAAGGAAGAGAGAGAGAGAGAGAGAGAGAGAGAGAGAGAGAGAGAGAGAGAGAGAGAGAGAGAGAGAGAAAGACAAGGACGAAGACAGAGAGAGAGAGAGAGAGAGAGAGAGAGAGAGAGAGAGAGAGAGAGAGAGACAGACAGACAGACAGACAGACAGAAAATGAGCAAGGGCAAGATGTTAAAAGGCACATGTTTCCAGTGCTTACTTGTTTACATGTATGTATGCGTGAAAATGACGCGTGCATGTGATACATGATTAAGAGGTGTAGCCGGTAGTCATTGTTTAAGTCAAAAATTAATTGAAATAGGATTACGCATCAATTCAAAACGAATTACGTATTGAATTGAATGAATTGGCTAACAGCAGCAATTAAAACTGACACGCTGAATGACAGATATAAGCTATGAGTTTACAGTACAGCTAAAACTTACATAGTGAAATAAATAATGAATAATAAGTGTAAAAGCGGTGAAAAAACGGAAACTCCGATGGTATGGCCATGTCACCAGATCATCCGGTCTTGCAAAGACCATCCTCAAGGCACAGTGCAAGGAGGTAGCAGAAGGGGGAGACCGAAAAAGAGGTGGGAGGACCACATTCGAGAATGGACTGGTTTGACACTGAGCGAAACCATCAGAGAGAGAGAGAGAGAGAGAGAGAGAGAGAGAGAGAGAGAGAGAGAGAGAGAGAGAGAGAGAGAGAGAGAGAGAGAGAGAGAGAGAGAGAGAGAGAGAGAGAGAGAGAGGCAACAATGAAAGTGTACAACATCAGCCCTAAAATTATTGAAGTCATCAAAAGCCTGTATGACAAGGCTACTAGTGCAGTCCTCCACAACAGCGCCATCGGGAACTGGTTCAGAACAACAATCGGTGTGCGTCAAGGATCCCTACTCTCTCCAACACTCTTCAACATCTTCCTAGAGCGCATCATGTCAGATGCTTTTGCAGATCATGAAGGCACAGTCAGCAAAGGGGGTAGAGCAATCTCCAATCTTCGTTTTGCGGATGACATTGATGGATTGGCTGGAGAGGAACAAGAACTTGAACAGCTTGTACAGAGGCTTGACACCACCTCCAGAGCTTATGGAATGGAAATAAGTGCAGAGAAGACCAAAATGATGACCAACAACACCAATGGCATCAACACGGACATCAAAGTCCAAGGCCAATCCCTCAACACAGTGCACAGCTTCAAATATTTAGGAGCCATAGTATCGGACAATGGGTCCCGACAGGAAGTCCTCTACAGGATCGCACAAACAACTGCTGCCCTGACAAGGTTGAAGCCCATTTGGAAAGACAGGACCATCAGTCTACATTCCAAAGTAAGACTGCTGCATGCGCTCCCTTGTCATCTCCATCTTCTTATATGCTTGCGAAGCATGGACCCTCACAGCAGATCTCCAACGAAGAATACAAAGCATGGAGATGAGGTGCTACAGAAGACTTCTGGGCATTTCCTATACACAACACATCACCAACGACGAAGTCCGACAGACCATCACACAAGCCATTGGACAACACGATGACCTGCTCACAGTGGTGAAGAAACGGAAACTCCGATGGTATGGCCATGTCAGCCAGATCATCAGGCCTTGCAAAGACTATTCTGCAAGGCACAGTGCAAGGAGGTAGAAGAAGAGGGAGACCGAAAAAGAGGTATGGGGACAACATTCGAGAATGGACTGGTTTGATACCGAGCGAAGCCGTCAGGGCTGCTGAGGACAGAGAAAGATGGAGTATGCTGGTTAAACGATCATCTGTGGTGCCCCTACGACCTCCGGGTTACGGGACAGGATAGGATAGGATAGGAAACCATCAGTGTTGCTGATGACAGGGAAAGATGGAGTACGCGGGTTAAACGATCATCTGTGATGCCCCTACGACCTCCGAGTTACGGGATAGGATAGGATAGGATAGGAAGTGTAAAGCAGCTTGCATAACGGAGTGACGTAATTGTAAAATCGACTTAGAGTATTACTGTAATCTATATATAGTCATTGCATAATAAACCGTGCAGAGTGAGGAGCAAACAGCCCCCTCTTTTACTTATCCCACTACCAAACAAAACAAAACAACAACAACAACAACGTCAACAACAAATAAATAAAAAATAAAGATGAAAAAAGAAGGAAGATACGGAAAACAATCGTTTTTACCAAGAAAAATCAAAGTTAACGGTCAGACAACAAACATACGCTTACCCTTACGTTTACTTACGTTTTATTGCCTGTTAACTTGCTCATTCCCTTAATCGTATTTTTTGTATGTTTGTGTTTGAGCCTACCCTTAGGATACGTGTGCCAGTGGTAAAAAAATTAGAAAACAGAAAATCCTGTCACAACAAGTTTAGTGCACTTTTCACTTTTTTTTTTACAATATCGGTTGGCATGATCAGTTCACAACTAAACGAAATAAATGTATGTAACACGAGAGCCTGGGCTGCGGCATTAACGTTTTTAAAGGCACACACTGTTTAGTTGACCCATAAAGATCTGTCTGATTTTATAAACACCAGCCTCAGAGGACGGGAAGCTCTAAAGAGCATCATTCTCATCGTGCTGTTGGAAGAACTGTGAGATCAAAGTAACATATGAACTGTGTGTATTTGTGTGGAGTGTATAATAATACACAAACAAATGCACACACATACAAATACACACACATACAAATACGTACACATACAATACACATACACCTATAGGTGTTCCCATAACCTTTCGGTCGATGGGGTGAGATAGGCGTTTGAGACCTCTCTTTTCTCCGGACCATCTTAATGAGGCTAGCGCCCATCTCCGCTCTGCTTTCCCGTCCCGGTTCTAAACAGAGCCAGGTACCCATTCGCAGCTGAGTGGACTGGAGTGTGTTGTGTGATTGTTGCATTATGTTTGTGACGTTTGATGGTTGTCTTCCAAGCATGGTCACCCATCCAAGTACTAGCAGGGCCCCAGGTTACTTCACGAAACATTATCTAGCGTTTGCCCAAACCATTGTCCTATTGCACCACCCAGCTTGCGTTATGTGATATTGTTTTTAGTAGTGACTTTATTTCTGGACTCTGCTTTCCTTGGGACCCTTTCCGTTCCCTTTTCCATCACCTGATTATCATGTTTATCAAACTTGCGTTTGCAGGGTGCGATACAAGCGTGTATTTATAATTATGAAGTGATATTGTATTGTTGTGACACAAACATTTGCTTATTGGGGGAAAAAAAACCAACAACACATTATTGACCTGACAGGCGTGGCGTTCTCAGATAACCTTGGTCTTTGACATAAATATAATTATGTTTACGACATGGCAGTTCGTGTACGTGCAGTTAGGACGGGCTCAGTTCGCAAGCTATTTAGAATCAGCCACAAAATCGGTGCGTCTTCGGTGGATAATCACTAGAAACATAAATGTCTCGTGGGGTCTGTGCAGGGAGAGGTGGTGGAGCGTAAGGAAGGTAGGAGGGTACTGGAGTTGTTCTTGTATGGTCACGTAATGCCTCCCATGTGTCACTATTAGAGTACATAGGCTGGTATGCAACAAAAATCGCAGTATTATTTAAATATCTGTTAACGCCATCTTAAGCCGATTCAAAGTTAACAGTCAGTAGCATTTTTTTTAGGTTACACAGTTAAATTTTGCATCCGAGTTAACAGATAGATATCCTCTGTTCTTTCTGGGAAAAAAAATTGTTTAGTACAATCTTTCGGAGACGATTTAACTAAAATTGATGTGAAAATAATAGTCCTACACTAATATAGTGTGATCTTATCTATTTTGGGCCCGGATCGAAGTGACTTAAATAAATATAAATGGCGTTTCCAAATCCAATATGTGTTTTGAAGCTGGTGGGCGCATCGGCCTACCCACTCATCACTGCTATTATGCTTGTTGTCAAATAAGCTCGTGGCCCTAAGTAACTGAGACAGAAAGAAAGAAAGTAAAAACATACAGAAAGAGAGAGAGAGAGAGAGAGAGAGAGAGAGAGAGAGAGAGAGAGAGAGAGAGAGAGAGAGAGAGAGAGAGAGAGAGAGAGAGAGAGAGAGAGAGAGAGAGAGAGAGAGAGAGAGAGAGAGAACGCATGAAAGCCTACATGCGTTGGTTGTTTTGTTGTAGAGATTCACAAACATGTTTGTGCGGAGACAGATTAGTGATTTAGTTGAAAGCAGTCAAAGCCTCCGCTCCTACGCTCTAAATGCACACACATACACACACGCGCACACACACACACACACACACACATCCACATACACACACACACACACACACACACACACACACACACACACACACTTATTTAGACGAAATTCATGAAACGCGACATACGTTTTATTGACAATTGGTAATATTTTGTACCCTTTTTTAAAAAGTACTCTTTAGTCTTGTAACGCTAACGCTAACCCTGTCTCTAACCCTAACCCTTACTCTAATCCTAACTCTAACGGAACACTCAACATAACGAGGTCCGTCAAAAAAAAAAAAAGGGACAACCAGGAAACGCCGTAGATTTTCATGAAATTTAAAATAAATAAAAAAACCGCCGTCTAAACATAATCACACACTCACACACACACCCACACACAAACACACCATACGCATCACCCGGTACTCTCTCTCTCTCTTTCTCTCTCTCTCTCTCTCCCTCTCTCTCTCTCATTCTCACCATGTCTCTCTCTTTTTCTTTTTTCTCTCTGTCGGTCAACGTCTATGCGTCTATACTGAGTATATATGTGAGTGTGTGTGTGTGTGTGCGCGGGTGTGTGTATGTGTGTGTGCTCGTGGGTGCGTGTTAATTGTCACGTTACCCCCGAAATATAAATGATGTTTAACATTTGCGGATTGCTATCATTCCAGTAACATCGGACTAGCGAAGGTTGTTTACTTCTTCAGAAGTGTGTCTGCGGCTCAGTTCAGTCCAGTTCAGTTCAGTTCTTTTTTTTTCTTTTTTCTTTTTCAAAGTCTATTCATTTGTTACAAGATGCATCTAATCTTATGCCACTGTCCCTAAATAATCGGCAGATCGATGGAAGCAGTTAAATGGCCATTGCCAGAAGCATGCTCAACAAAGTCCTGAGTTTAGGCCTCATCATCAAGTGTCAAAGAATGTGATTGAGAGTGGACAAAATAATCACCATCAAATACCTAGTTTTTGGAGGAGTTCTTTAACTCACATTTTATTTTAGAAGTTTATCTTACGAAGTTTTCTTTTAGTAATTTATTTTGTACTTGTAATTATTGTGATTCTGGAGCTGCGATACTGTGCTGTTTTGTGTTTGTTTGTTCGCTCGTTTGTTACTTTTAAAAAATATTGGCGGTGGGGGTGGTGGGAGGGGAGAGGAGGGGAGTGGAGCAGATGTGCGTGTGGTGAAAATGTGTGCTTGATGAACTCTTGTTTATGATGATGATGAAGTTTTATCATCTCTCATCATAAACAAGGTTCATCAAGCACACATTTTCACCACACGCACATCTGCTGCCACTCCCCTCCTCTCCCCCCACCACCCCCACCCGCCATTTTTTTTTAAACAAAATAACAATTCGAACAAACCAGCAAACAAACAAACAAACACAAAACAGCAGTATCGCAGTTCGAGAATCACAATAATTACAAGTACAAAATAAATTACTAAAAGAAAAACTTCGTAAGATAAACATCTAAAAATAAAATGTGAGTTAAAGAACTCCTTCAAAAACTAGGTATTTGATGGTGATTAATTTGTCCACTTTCAATCGCATTCTTGGACACTTGATGATGAGGCTAAACTCAGGACTTTGTTGAGCATGCTTCTGGCAATGGCCATTTAAACTGCTTTCCATCGATCTGTCGATTATTTAGGGACAGATTAGATAAGATTAGATTCATCTTGTAACAAATGAATAGACTTGAAAAAGAAAAAGAAAAAAAAAAGAACTGAACTGAACTGGACTGAACTGAGCCGCAGACACACTTCTGAAGAAGTAAACAACCTTAGCTAGTCCGATGTTACTGGAATGATAGCAATCCGCAAATGTTAAACATCATTTATATTTCGGGGGTAACGTGACAATTAACACGCACCCACCAAGCACACACACATACACACACCGCGCACACACACACACACACACTCACATATATACTCAGTATAGACGCATAGACGTTGACCGACAGAGAGAAAAAAGAAAAGAGAGAGACATGGTGAGAATGAGAGAGAGAGAGGAGAGAGAGAGAGGGAGAGAGAAGAGAGAGGAGAGTACCGGAAGAAGAACAAGAAGAAGAAGAAGAAGAATATAGCGTTTTATTCCAGAAGATAAGATCAGAATACTTTTTAATATCTAAAATCATGAGAAATTTACATGTGGTGCGCAGTTTCAAGCAAAAGGACCAAACGTACATTTAAAGCATTAATGCATGCGTGCAAAGCCATGATGGAGCATACATGCACGCACACTCCTACACAGATAGTCCATACACACCTCGGTTCAAAGCGCAATTGTCGTGCATTCACACCCCAATAAAGAAAATCATTACAATAAACAATGAACACACAGGGAAAAAGAAAAAAATTATGAACACCAAATACACGCTATATGCAAGATATGGCAGATGTGGGTTGGTAGAGACCATTGCGGAACAGACCATTGTTGTCATGTCAACAGAAACTCATTACCCACAGTGGAGAATTCATACAGCACACTGCTTCTCAGCAAATAAGAAAAGAATAAAAGAAAAAGTTTTTTGGGTGTTTTTTTTTTTTAACAAATAGATTAATACATAAAGTCGCCATATATTTTCAAAGTTACTCTTAACACACACACACACACCTAGACACTCACGCACACATACACACACACACATACACTCTCTCTCTCACAAACACACACGCACATACATACACACAACCGTGTAGAAACGCCGTTGTGATGACTTTCATGAAACTCTATCTACGTTACTTTGACATTTTTACAAATTTGTCCATTTTTTGAAGCTAACCCTAACCCTAACCCTAACCCTAACTCTAACCCTAATCCAAACCCTAACCCTTAACCTAACCCAAAGTCTAACACAGCCCTAACCCTAACGGAACACTGTTTTGACGTCAAAATAACGGGGTCCGTCAAAAGAAAGTACGTAGAGGTTCAAGTGTATGTCAGAATAAAGGCGTTTCTACCTAGCCACAATCTCTTCCAGTTCTCTGTGGAAGATGGTTAATGAGCAAAAGATACGAAGATATTAGGTTTTAAGTTATGTTTGAAGGATGAAATTGTGGGTTTGCTGCTGATTTTCCTTTTTGCTCTATGATATTTATAGCGATATATACTTTTACATTAATAACATTTAGTTTTTGCATATTTTTACTGCAAGGGTCGCGGAAAGATTTTGGGAGCGGGGGGTGTTTGGGTTGGTTTTAACACTTTTGTACATTTCATGTAACATTAATTTGCTAAAAAAAGCATTGTCTTCGTCGTCATTTCTAAGTCATTCTGCATCATTTCCCTCTACAGTTCTTTTCTTTTCGTTCTTTCTGATTTACGTTTGTTTTTTGCACTCTCTTTCTCTCTTTCATATTCTGTCTTTCCGCATTTCTTTACCCCCACCTCCATCACCCTCCCAGAGAGAGAGAAAGAGAGAGAGGGGAGAGAGAGAGATAGGGAGGGAGAGAGAGGGAGAGAGAGGAAGACAGGCAGACAAGAAAACAAGAAGACAGAAAAGCAGTCAGACAGACAGATACACACACGCGCGCGCGCTCGCACACACACACACACACACACACATATATATATAATTACAGAGACAGAGAGGCAGAATGAAAGACAGAGATAGAGAGATAGAGAAATAGAGATTTTAATCTATGTCGAATCTTCAAGGTTGGAAAGGAAACTTATTTAGCATATCTTTGTGTTTGTATTTCCAGACACTTTGTGATTAAATATCCGGAATAAAATGTAAAAATTGGCAAAATTGTAGCAAGCGTGTAGTATAAAGACTTCGTTCCACCACAACAGATATGTTGCTTTAAATAAGAATGGTTAGGCAATGACTGGAAGATGGCATAGCAAACCAACAGGAGACAAGGTAGGTCCACACCTGTTTACCGCGCGAGTGGTGTTTTGGCTGGTTGATTGACAGAGAGCCCAAAAAGTGGAGGGGAAGAGTGTCTAAAATACTCCGTTCCGTTGTGTTAATTATGACTAATTAATGAGAGTGGAGAGAATGCGGTGCTATAAAGTAAACTGATTGGTTTATAATTATGGCGGCAGCGTGTGTCATAGTGATGATCACTATTCCCAAGCTGCGCCCGAACAACTTATCCCATCTTCTGCTCGCTAATACCTTCGTAGCTAATAATAATAATAATGATCATAATAATAATAATAATAATAATAATAATAATAATAATAATAATAATAATAATAATAATACTGGATGCCATATACGCGCCTTTCCCCAAATCAATCAGGCTCAAAGCGCGGCGATCTGTACCAACATACACATACGCTACCGAGTCATGAAACAACAATACACTACAGTTTGCTGCATCAATCGATGGGAGTTTTCAGGGTCAAATCAAAGGCGAATCACTGTCGTAGTGTTTACCAATGTTTTCGCCGATGGTAGGCCTACAGAGGAAATCTCCCACCCTGTGTAGGCCAGCCCTAATCTCAGTCAGTACAAAAGCGCCGGGGCTGAAATCAATAACAAGCAGAAGCAGCGTGAGGATGACAATGCATACATTAGTAAGAATTAGATTAGTTCTGAATAATAATAATAATAATAATAATAATAATAATAATAATAATAACAACAACAACAACAACAACAACAACAACAACAACAACAACAACAACAACAACAACAATGGATGCAATACGCGCCTTATAGAAAGACCCAGCGATCTGTAGCCTGCAGCATACACGCTCCCATGAAACAGACACTCCTACTAATACCCCACGGACAACACATTCATCACTCAAACAGGTGGTGTAAAAGCAAGTTGCTAATAGAAGATGGAAAGGAAACCGAATTTTAGTTTTGAAATTTTAGACAGACTGCATTTAATACTGTAAGCTGAGGCTTACTGCTGATATAAATAATACAAAGGACAAAACGGAATGAAAGAATCATTTCATTGATAAGATAATATGTGGTATTGCAGCATGAATTAATAATTTAATATGTGAAACTAAACGTTGCAGCATGATTGTTGATTGAATCTGTTTTGTAGCTATGTTCCAAGCAAATTCTAAACTGTAGGATTTGAATGGAAATGACATGCGTTGCTGGATAGGCATAGATCTGAATGACTTGTAATTCGTAACGAAGTCAACTGGTCTATGACAATAATAATAATTAGATAAGCATGATTGTTAATTTAAATTGTTATTCTTTTACTTGTTTTTAACGAATTGTTACGAAATACCTGCTAGTAAGTTACTGCTAATGTAACCAGCCACCAATGGAACAGTAATTTAGATGTAAATGGCCGCCATGTGGCGAAGCACCTAGAATCAAACTAGAGAAGATTTGTGATGCAAGTTACAAATGACGTACACGAAATGAAATGACGTCAAGTATTCCTTGTCTACAAAAGTGTATGAATCTTCAACTTGAGAAATTGCATTGAATAGAAATTGCATATTGTTATCTAAACTACTGAGACTAATTAAACTGTATAATTCGAAGTACTTGATTTAATATATAACTGATTATAAATTGGCTTTTGCTTTCTCTAAAGACGAAATGAATAGAGAACTATATTTGTCGGAATTAGAAAGGATGATAAGGCTTTCTGTTTACAAATCACTAGGTTACAAATCAACTTGTGGATTCAGAACCTAGGTGAGTCTATTCAATCGCTTGGCGACTGTTGACTTTCGGCAGGGTTTCTCAGGTGATGAATCAGAGGTTTCCTAGCAGAAATTGCTGTTTTCAAACAATTCCTAAATGATTGTAGCTGATTTGATGATTCCATGCAGGATCCTAGCGACAGGTGTAGTTCGGTGAGCAATCGTAGCCGTAACTATGGTCAAACTGTTCGATTGCTGGCTGGAAGAACTTATAAAAGAAGGGCTCAAAACTATATTCTTTCTATATATATATATATGACACACAGACGATATATTGAATGATCGAAGAACGAAGCAGAATTTCTGCTGGTCAGTAACCTAGCTCATGTTAGGAAACACGCTGATAAATATGCGTTGTCCTGTCTATACCCGCTAGGGGTCTTGAAACAATCTGGATGCAAGGAATGGTTTCACCTTCTTGTATTCAGAATAGGGCTAGATGCGTATTGTATGGTTTCACCGCAATACGTTTAGGTTTGTAAGATTTGTTCAACAGCTTATATTGAATAAGTTGCTGCTCAGGTCTGACAGAGATAAGTCACTGCACGCGCAATAGGAACTTGATCATAGGGATTTCTGTCTTTGTTGTAATTTTCTCTCTGTCTTCTGCATCGACCCTAAATTGTTCGCCGAAATTGCGAACGCCGATTTGGCATGATGATTTTGTATAAATTGTAAACCCATGTTGTAAAAAGAAAAAGAACTTGGTAATAATAATTTCTAAAGGAAAAAGGAAAAACATAGTGGACGAATGATGGTGTTGCTACTATTCTCGTCTGATTTCTGAGTGTTTGTTCGTCAGTTTTCGTATTTTCTATCTCTTTCCTCTTTTCAAACTTTGTAAGTTATCTCTTAGCCGACTTAGATCGAGCGTGTTGACCGCCTTGGCCTAAATCCTGACAAGTTTAACACCAGGTAAAGTTGACACGGCCGATCTAGAGTTGAACACCTACCACTCGGCGCAGAGGGAGGCTTACAATACCAATATGGAAGGGAGGAAAGAAACCGGACTACCCGGAGATAACCTTCGGTGACCTGAAACCCCTCGCACCTAAATCACAAAAGTTAGTCCTTTAAAGAAGATGCAGAGGGCTCAAAGGCAAAGTAGATAAAATACACCAGATCAAAAGGTTCTTTATTCATGTAGTTTGCAAAAGGTTTCTTCAGGACTTAAAAATCAAACTGAAGTACTCTAAGTAATATTTAAAGCAGGTCTGAAATTAAAAGCAATTTGATCTGGTTCTAAAAAAAAAAAAATTCATGTCAGAAACTCATTCGGCAGTCTGATTCACCTGTTTATAACCGAAATGTCAAAACATGACACGGGTTGTGTTCTTATAAAAGCATCATTAGATCAAATACTCCCCCACTATTTGAACGACTTAGCGAGAAAAAAGAGTTTCGGCCGACATGAACGTGAATGTAAAGAATGTTTCTACAACGGCACGTGTTTTAAAAATCTGTGTTACATCAAGTAAGATGAACTTTAAAAAAAAAAAAAAAGCAAAACAAACAAACTAACAAAACAAACTATTTTTGACAACCCTGTTTTAAATTGTTGGATATGAATGACATGGCCAACCTGGACTATATTTATTTTATCATGTTGTAATTTGCTTTGAAGGCGATAAAAATATTGCAAATACATACCTGTCAAGTGCTACGGATTTTTGCGTAGCGCTACGCATTTTAAACATTTTCCCATTGCTACGGCGTATTACAAATCTGCTACGCAATTTTTCAAAAGTGACGATAATATTTTTTAACCAAGGGGGTTTTCGCGCGAAAGTAGTCTGTTCCGGTCGAGTCCGGTTTAAAGACACTTAGTAAAAGCACCGCACTTCCGCAACACGTGTTCGTTCAGGTATAGGATAGGGATATTCAAAAGTAGGTCCTTTACCGCCGATAAAATGTTTTGTACAGATGTAGGTGTGCTTTTTAACGTTTTGCACCGTGAAGGCATTTGCTCCTGTAGTCGGCTGACCGCACGCTTTCACCCATTCTTTTCACTTTTCCAAGTTGACATTCGGTTGTGGAAAGTAAATAAAGTCAACTCCTTGCATGTGAGGTTTATGTTTTCGCTGTGAATAGCTTTTGCAAATACCATAACTACAATTTTTGTTCACCATCGCTGCTGCAAACTTCGTACTTTGGTATAGAGTTCGGCAAAACACAGGAAAAATGCACCATCCGGGAGACCGGAAGTCGTGACCTCGGAGGCCAAGGTGAAGGACATAATTTTATAGGGGGTCATTTGTAAATTTATCAATTAAAGTAATAACCAATACCGGAATCCAGTCCATTGTATGAAATTCCGTGGGAAAAAAATCGAAGAAAAAAAAACAACTTGCAAACAACCTACAGAAAAGGTGAAGGCAAATAGCAACTATTTATGAAGAAAAAAAAAAGTTAGAATTTGTGCTCGATAGGAAAAAGGATTAGAAAAGATTAAATTCCATTCAAATGTATTTCCAGACACTCCACACTTATCCCATATACAGACTCATTTTTTTTTAAATTATTGTAACAAAGTGTTGTGCATTAACAAGATTTTACAATAAATTTGTAAACACATTGACTGTGTGTGTTTATATTGGATGCAGAAGTTTCCAGTTTTGTTGCGAATCGCGTGATTCACTTTAGTGCTACACCAAACCTCCATTTGCTATGGTTTTTCTGTTAAATTGCTACACCACAACCCGAAAACCCCTTGACAGGTATGCAAATATTGCAATTACTCCTGACATAATATTGTTTTATACTGATTGATGGTGATATTGATTGTCCTTTTTCTAAAATCTGTTTGACCATAGCGACATCATTAGAAAGATACCTGAAGTCTATGATGATGCACAGTTATATGTTCACGGCCGAACCTGAAATTACATTACACGTGTTTTAATAGGTATATATTATAGAAGAGCTAGAATGCAAAACAGAACTTGCTCAGTTTTAGAGCTACCAAATTTTTCATGATTGGTTGATTATTCTCAGCAGTATTAACTATTAAAGTTTTAGGTATGGACGTACATGCTTTCGAAAAAATAACGGTCATAAATATTCTAACAAAAAAAAAAAGAGCCTAGATTTATTCCAAAACATTTATATGAGGTGAGTAAAAATTCAAATGAAAAAGTTCGTACATAGCGCCCTTATCAAGAACTGCTGCAGTCGCTGGACGAGAACAAAAATTAACTCAAGCCACTTGTTACGCATGGTCAAATACCCCAAGCCCCTGTACGACCTAAATGTATTTGCGCTTTTGTTTCTTTTAGTCTGGAGCAAGACTTTTTAACAGCAGGTTCTTTAACATGCCGCTGCCTCAAGACATACAATAATAATAATTCGGATGAGAGTATAAACCGAGGTCTAGTCTGTGTCGCATACATTCCATCATAACGGACTTTAAAGATCCTGACGCTCATGTCCTAGACGGGTGAGTGCCGGTGACAAGAACACACCCAGCATGCACCTAGGTCCTTCTCCCCCATCCCTGACTGCCCAGGATTTTGCTCAGTTGTCCGGGCGTCAGACCATGCGCCCAAAGGCTGCGAGTGGGCGTCTCGGGCGGCTTGAGTTAGATCCTGTATCGGCCAGCGCCTTGAGCAGCTCTTGAGCTGGAAAAGCGCTATATAAGAACGATTAAATAAATAAATAAATAAATAAATAATAATAATAATAATAATAATAATAATAATAATAATAATAATAATAATAATAATAATAATAAGTGTATAGCAATCAGTACAAAACAATCTTACGCAATAACACACACCCACAAAGATATACACATTCAGGAGCAAAAAAACCGCAGAAAATATGCAACATTGGAAATGTTAAGACGTGGGAAAATTATAGGGCACCCATCAAAATCATCAAGCACGCAAACAACCAAATATCAAATGTTAAATAAAGCAGTCACAATTACAATGAATGATGTAAAAACCTGTATATAAAACAGTTTGCTTGAGCTAGAACTAGAAGGTGACGAACAGCATTTTTGTTCAGTCTATTGCCAAATCTTAAATAAACTACACTTAATTTTAAATAAAATTGATAAAATTATTATACGATGGGGATGTATTTTATTTATTTATTTATTTTGTTTAAAAGCAGCAATAAAAATCAGTTGTATTCGTAATAAAACTTAAGGCAAATACAACAAGAAATATGCTTTGCCAGGCCTTTGCATAAATTTCGAAATATAAAGCCCTAGTCTTGCGGGAATGACTGAGGTCTAAATTTAGAATCGTCACGGGTTAAGTCGTTCAGTGACGAATTCCTGAGCCTCATTCTGGAAGCAATGAATGACGTTGGTTTCTAAAAATAGTAGTTTTATCGATCGTACGAGGTGTTTTCCAGAGGCACTGCCGGCTGTTTCTCTTCGCAACGACACACACAGCAGCTTCTAAAGCAGCCTGACAGCCCCCTCTCTCTCTCCATGTCTGTTGCGACTTTGATTTGATTCTAAGGAAATCCCAGATTGTTGCTGTGGATACAAGAATTGACGTCAGAAGCGATATAAAAGCGCGACTCTTCCTATTCAGGTTTGTTGTTTTTTCATTTCTCTCAAGCTTTGTGTTAACAACATACACGTGGTCACAGGATTCAACTGTATGTGTGAAGTTTGAATACGTTTTTCGCAGTGGAAATTGTAAACTTTAAACCTGTGCATGTGAACATTCCACTTGCGAGTGAGTTATTAATTTGTGAATATATATTCCACTACCTGTTTGTGACAAAATACCTGATACCACTTTTACTTCCTTGAGTGGTGCGGTAATCTACAAAATTGAAAATGGGAAGAACTAACAGTCGAAGACGAAAGAGTTCGGGTTGGGCTGGATTATACCAGGTACGTACTTAATTATAATACTATTATTTTACTCAGTTTATTTGCTTGATATAGACTATTAACACACCAAGTTTATGAAAGCGTATTTGTAGTTAAAACAATTAAAAAAAACACCAAAATATTACAAAGCTATTGGTTTAAATTAAAATTTTTATTTTAGTTTACAAATACATATAGAGAAAGAAAGAGAAACACACAAAAAAAAACACATAACAAAACAAACAATACATAGCAATTGACCGGGGGGGGGGGGGGGGGGGAAACAACAACTAAGATTCACAATGACATAGTAATAAATATAACTTAATATCTGGGTCAGTCAATACAGAATAACTGCTTTAAGTTATATGGCAAAACAAGCGACAAAATTTTACTGTATTATATAGCCTAATTATTACAACTTTACTGAATTATATAGTTTAGTGTCTAATCCATAGCAAACTGTTTCGCATTATTTCTGCTAACACTGGCATATTTTTTTCAAGTTTATAATAACACTTTTAAATCTGCTTAATAGTTCTAGCTAGGAGAATGAGTAAGTCTATAAATTGGTTTGCCTTTACTTCTTTTTTTTTTCCTACACCAAACAATACTAACTTTTCAGAAAATGTGAAGTTGACAAGATGTGTTGCGTACGCTTTGTACGTAATCTTGAATCGTTCCAAAATGTCTTTCATCATAGTATTGCCAGTTTACATGAATTTAGTTTCCAATGGGCAATCGTAATAGTATTGTTTTGTATACTCTCTCCCTCTCCCTCCATCTTTATTTTTCGTTTCACTCTGTTCTTTTTTTCTTGTTTTTTTTTTCTTTCTTTTTTTCTTCTCACTCTCAGAGTGATAAAAAAATCTAATTCATTTTCTCCTTTTCTTTCTTCACTCTAAGTTTCGCAAGTGAAAGTGTGATAAACGTTACACAGGCAGAAAAAAAAAACAAAGACACAATTAAGAGAGAGGAGGGCTGGCACACACAGACTATTGCCACGGTAAATATTTTGTATCTATAGTATATTTATATTGTAACGGTTGTTTCAGGATATGATGGACGACGTGATTCCTGTGGGCAATGTGCCGACACCTGACGACATGGACACCAACTTCAACGACCATTTGCTGCACGTGCCTGGTATGGAGGACTCTGGCGCTTACCCTCTCCCCTATCTTCTCAACACTCTCCGAATTGTCCACACCTCCGATACGCACCTGCAGCACGATGCCCTGCTGTACGCAGAACCCACTCGAATGGGGTTAGGATCCGTGTACGGTGGAGGCAGAAGTAGTTTCCAGCAGCAACAAGGTCTGCCGGACGGCGATGTGTTGATACACACTGGAGACTTTAACCGCTTCTCTGCCAGTTGCTGTGTCCGGTCGTTGCACTATGAGGACCTGCTGCACGAGGTAAGTTTTTATCGCCATCTTTTTAGACTAGTATGTGTATGCGTTCGCGTACATGACTGTTTAAAATGCCTGTATTTTGACACCGTCGATTAGTATTTAGTTCTATTATAGTTATTAATAAAACGGTATATTTTGTCGAATATCACACATGGGAATAAACGTTTAAATAAATTAAAAAAATAAAATTTAAAAAAGTATATTTCTTGTATAATTATATTTTCTGATGTTGATCATAAAACTGCAACAGAAAGAGTGGGATGGAAGAGGAGGAATGGGGAGCGGAAGGCTATGGACCTGGGGGAACAGAGACCTATGTAAATATATTCATGCACCCGGCCAGACTAGGTTGGCTACACAGTTTCGTGCAAATATGATGCCCTGTCTGATTTACTACGCCTGAAGTATGTTAACCACTAGTTTTCTAGTAATAGTATAGATCAAGCGGTGGTGATGAAGTGAGAGGGGGAAGGGAACAGGGGGGGGGGGATGGCAGTAATGAAATATAGGCTCTTTTGTGGACGTTGGGGAGATAAGTATATTTTGGATATACAGGCGCAGGCGAAAATAACCGAACCAGAAACTGAATAATTGTTTATTATTAGTACAATATTGCAATCCTAAATAGAAGTTGATCAGCATATGACGTATTGCCTCTTGGCTTTAATGCCGTTCTTGGCTTTCACTGGGGTTCTATTCAGACACGGCAAGTTGGTGCGGCGCATAACTGCGCAAAACAACAAATGCTGTGTATGAACCTTACGTTGTGTGTGAACATTACGTAGAGCTAGACAGAGATTCAAAGAATCGTCGGCTGTTTAATACAGAACTACTGACTGTCAGAAATATGTGTACTCTCATCATAATGCCAAGGCGGTGTACTAGTTAAACACGTGCGTGTTTAAACCACTGCAAAATTATCTCACCTAGATCTACTTTAAATAAAAGTTGTACATTGCTTGAAATTATACTATCGTTTAACATACAGTATTGCCTGTGCTTTCAGATTGACACATTCTTTGGTGGCCTACCTCACCAGCTGAAGATTTTCGTAGCAGGAAACCACGACTCGTGCTTGGAGGGGGTCAAAGTACAAAACATACAGCAATGCCTGTCCAGCTGCGTGTATCTCTGTGACTCGTACTTCACCTACAAGGGTCTCAAGTTTTACGGCTCACCCTACACTGCCTCAAGGTACGATCTCACTCTGTATTTGTAGTGTGTTATCGAATGTTTGGACAAAGAAATAAAGGCAGAACGATTTGAAATGTAACGAAAATCAATTTTATTAACAATGTGTGTTATTCTATCATGCATTGATGATACTGGCATCGAATAAGCGACAATTCGCACATTCATGAAAAAGTAACACTACTCGCAAAACTATTCATCGGTGAACTATTTTATCGGCTGCAGGTTCCTGACGACAGCTAGAGGTTTCACAGAACCGATGAGGCGGTTGCGACACCGCTGGAACCTCATTCCTGACGACACTGATGTCCTCATCACACACATGCCTCCTCTGGGCATCCTGGACTTGGCTACGCAGAAGCTGCCACTCAAGTGTCCAGCTCTGTTCCGCCTGGCTTCAGCTATTCTCCCGCCATCCACCTGCAGCACGTGCAGATTCGTGCATCCAGGCCGCCAGCACTGGGGATGTCCTAACCTCAGAGATACTGTCTTGGGTCGAGTCAAGTGAGTATTTTCAAGGGTTGGATCACCCTCTCTCCAATCTTCCCTCATCTCCTTCCTCCATTATTGGCATTTTTCAGGTCACAAAACCTCATCTTCATCATCATCATCATCATCATCATCATCATCATCATCATCATCATCATCATCATCTTCAACTGGTAATAGCAGTATGTTGAGCTATCTTCTTCTTCTTCTTCTTCTTCTTCTTCTTCTTCTTCTTCTTCTTCTTCTTCTTCTTCTTCTTCTTGTTATTATTATTATTATTATTATTATTATTATTATTATTATTATTATTATTATTATTATTATTATTATTATTATTATTATATAAAATAGTTTCAAAACTTATTAGTATGTTTTCACTTTTGAGTTTGTATTTTGTTACTTTGTTTTGTCCTACCTTGTAAAGCACAAACCCTTCATCAAGATGTGCTAGATGACGCGCCTATAAGGACCTTTCCTCTAATGCCAGTGATATGTCTCATGTTTGTCAAAAATAGCATAGAACAAAGAACAGTGCCCTGCAGCTTTCCCAAATAAGACATTGTGACCCATTTCCTGGTCTTTGTCTTCAGGGCAAGAGTTATGTGGTAAAAGCATGCTTAGGGCGTAGGTCTGTTATATATGTACAAATATCTGAGTTTCAAGCTATTTTTATACCGCTGATGTATATGTAATTAGAAGGTGTCGTGGATCATTACAAAATTTAATTAATGAAACCGGTCGTCTTTAACTTGGTGGCTGTCTATACTGTGGATCGGTGCTGATGTTTAATTGTGAGATTATAAAAAAAAAACTAATCTCAAGATGAAATTCCCGAAACAGTGAGTTAGTAACATAAACATAGAATAGCTAGTAGTATAAGAGCAATTTTCTCTGGTATTTGGGACTTTTGCGAGCGCTTCCGCGAACCAGCCTCTGGAGACGACGTCCTGAAATGTATGATTTAAGACTCGTTTTGCACGTTGTTAACTCCAATTTTACCGCTAGAGATTGGTTTAGGTCACAAGTTCACAATTAACATCTTGCCGCGAAGAAGAAAAAAATAATTACTTTATTTAAGAAGCCGACGGTTTACTTTGGCAATTTGTCTACACAGAGGCAAACTGATTTGCTGAGTAGGCTTGAACAGAAATGACAATGACTATAGTCATATAACTGTACGACAAACACGATATTATTGAGAAGACTGTGGCAGTTATAAATAACAAGGGAAGACCCGATTTAGAACTAGGCTAGCACTAATGCCAGCCCGTTTAAGGTTGCATTGGTGTCTATCTTCACGGCTTAGGCAGTTTCTTATTAGATTCGTGTAGCATATAGGCCCAAACTGCATGTAACACTAGCCTAATATGGTCGTATCCTTGCTATAGAAAGTAGAAAACCAGCGATAGCTTCCTTTTTATTGATACCTAAATGGTTTTTATAGGTTACGTTGTTCCCTGTGCTTGTCGTCTAAGGATAGCAGCATGCCCAAATACAAACCAAATATTGTGTATGTAGGCCTAATATATATTTCTATGCCTGCACTCTGGATTGTTTTACTTATTATCGTTCATTGTTTGTTACAGACCCAAGTTACACCTATTCGGGCATGTCCACGAGAGTTTTGGAACTCTGCAGCGCGACAACACTATTTTCTCCAACGGCGCTTTCCTGCTGAAGCGTCGGTACAACGTCTTTGATTACTATCTTGACAACGATGACGTCATTCAGCAATGACGCCGGCTGAACAGTCGCAGGCTGACTGACCCTGCGACTTACCCTTCTGGTCAGAGCTCTAACTTGCTGAAAGACACAGATCGCTCCAATTTACTGTACCCACGGAGACCATACCCTGGTGAACAACCGTCCTTGTCCAAAGAAATACCACGGTCAGCTGATACGGACACGTCAAGCTGGCTGTGCGCTAACAGATCGCGTCCACATAGTACGTCATCATCATCCATCAGATCTTCTGCTGATGGATCTTTCCTGTCCAGTGAAGGATTTTATTCTCGAGGTCCATCACCAGTCTATGATGATCTCAGGATTGATATAGGGAATGGTTCTTCTGCTTTCTGTGACCAACTTACTTTTTCTCCAGAAAGGCTACTGTTGCCCTTTTCCCACGACTGCAGGAGCGGTAATTTGTGTGCCCACGAGCATCTATCATCGAACCTAATCAGACAGCTGAGTGCAGGAGACTCATCTACCTCGTCATGCAGCGCAGAACTGAAGATTTTCGTGGAAGGCAAGCTTTTATCGCCCAGAAACAATTTGTCCTCGTCTTCTCGAGAAATGCTACTTTCTACAAATGAACACTGCCGTCTAACAAAAGTTGACCACAAGGTAGGTACAAGTGCACGGTCTTCTATTTTCTCTCGGGAAAGACTTTGTCATAGCGACCATTCGCCTTGTTCTAAAGAACACAGTGAGTGCTCGTCTGGAAGTGGAAGGACGTCCCCATCAGACCCATCAATGCGAAGTCAGAGAAAACGCTCCAACTCCTTGGACCCAAAGTCTACCAACAGTCACAGGAAAATGCACAGAGCAGACCGACGATGGTCAATGGGCCAAACTCTCCGTCCTCATGATGCTACTAACATGTCATTTTCTAACCCCAGACTCCAGCCTCTGACTGATTCTCTACATAAACTCCCACCTAACCACTCGCCACTAGAAGACAGTTTGAGGGCATCGTCTTGGCAGGGAGGCTTAGCATCCAAACCCATCGATAAACCTTTAACTCGCTCCCACACGGAAAAAATGCGTAGTAGGACACGCCACCCGGCTGATCCATCTCCTAGACCGATTGAAATCAGAATTCATTCGAACACACCTAACTCTGAAGCCCACAGAAAAGACTTGAGATTAGTTCGAGGAAGATCTAAAAACCCCTGTGATCCAGCCTGCAAAATACTGAACCCTTGTGACTTACCTTCTTATAAACTTCATTCCAGTAAATCGAAATCTGTTGACGACTGTTCGGCGGACGGCCCCAGAGTCTTATCTTTAGGCGGGATGAGGGGCTTTAGTGTTGGGACAAACTCGTAATGCGATTGAACATTTAATTAAAACTGATAGTCATCTGATGTAGCTCTAAGCTAGACTGACTGATCGGTGTTAAAGATTTATGGTTGTGTAACTTGACGTTTGTGGCAGTTGTAACGGATGGTCGTGGCTCAAACGCCTGTTCCGTTGACATTAAAGCTGAATCTCATTTATCACGGGATTTCCATCCGTATAACTTTACAATTAAAAAAAAGCAAACCGGAAATAGTTGATAAATCAATCACCAGTGCCGAAAATTACCTCTGTATGAGGCTATTTTCGCCATTTTATCAATAAAATAATGACGTCTCGATAATTGTATTATATGAGAGAGAAATGGAGTATGTATGTATGCATGTTTGTATGCATGTATGTATGTGTGTATGTGTGTGTGTATGAGAGAGAGCGCGCAGATGTGTGCGTTAAAGCTCAGAGAAGATAAAAATCTTATTGATTTCGCCATTCCGTTGCCTCTTGTCACAAATTAATGTAAAATTGTCATATGTCGAATATGAATGGCCTTGAGGTCCTGGTCTTCAGTATGTTATACCTAGAAATGCAGTTATAACTGTAATACAATACAACGAGCCCAGTAATAACGTTCTAAAAGCTGACAATTAGAGGGTAATTAATAATAATAAAAAGAAGTGGACATTGTTTCGTGCCTAGCCAAGGGCTCTAGGCCCGTTACAAGAAAAAACAAAAGTGTACATCGAAATTAACGTACCAATCATACATTCATGTTTCATGAAGAGGTTAAGATTTTTATGCAAACACACACATACATAAAGAAAAAATAGTAGTAAAATGTAATATGGTTACATAACTTTCCGTAATAATATGAAAACGTTAAGGAAAAATAATAGCGATTAAATAACATATTACTAAAATATATTTTAATCCCATGAACAAAACATTGATGTTTTTGCGAATGATTATAATAACGAAGCTATTTTAATTTCCATAAGAAGACAAAGATTTTCAAAATACCTCAAAATTAAAGGAATATTTAGTCCGCAAAGTCTATACTTATGTCTGCACAATTATGCCACAATTATAATTAGATAATTTTATTATTAAACAAGATCGAGGGACCCAAAGTCTGGTTTGTGTACACGTTTAAATGCCGCCACCGTATATTGTTCATCAATAATAGTAATATGTCTTCCAATGTATTTTGAAATCTTTTTGCAATCAAATACATCGATAAAATTGCCTAAAATGTTCGCGAATAAAGCTGATAGAATATATTGTCAATTTGTTTTGCGTTATATTGTCGTTGTAGCCTACAGGAGCATTTGTTTTGTTTTGTGTTTTCCTGAAATACTGTGAATCCCAAGCAGTATAAAATTATAAAAAGTCGTACAATCTGAACACACAAGCAAACACTAACTCTCTCTCTCTGTCTCTCTCTCTCTCTCTCTCTCTCTCTCTCTCTCTCTCTCTCTCTCTCTCTGTCTCTCTCTCTCTCTCTCTCTCTCTTCTCTCTCTCTCTCGCTCGTTCTTGTTCTTTTTGTTGTTCTTGTTCTAGTTGTTCTTGTTATTGTTGTTGTTTTTCTTCTTGTTGTTGTTTTTCTTTCTATAATTCCATCTGTCATACTCGACACGTTACTGATATATTTGGGGGTGCCTTGTAGTAGTGCGCTATGGGTTTTAACTGGAGGAAGAAACCACAGCGACATTAACCTAGTGAAACCAAGTGGACGAGATAGGTTTATTACAAGGCCTATAAGAACAACATAGACCAAAAGAAAACACAGTCAAATTTATTTTAATAAGAGAAACAATTTTATTTTTATGAATATAAACAATGACTATCAAATCTCTTCACAAATAAACAAATAACAAGTGACAAATGAACAGTAACCAGTTACAAATGACCAGTTACAAATGACCAGTTACAAATGACCAGAAACAAATGACCAGCAGACCTGCCTACCCCCCCAAAATTTTTTGGTTACAATGAGAGCAAAAAATGAGTACAATCTGAAAAATTTGGTTACAATTACCCTCGTGTCAAAATCCACGCCATTTTCTTCAAATGTACTGCTTTAATGTAGCTTAATAATATACAAAAACACCAAATGTTATTCTTTTTTTTATTAATTTATTAAAAAACACACACACACACACAATGCACAGTTTCGGATTATCTTCACCAACGTTTTTGTATGCATGCTATCAACTCACGCTCGTATCTAGATTAAACAATTCAATACTGAAAACACAGCCTACTAACCTGTTTCGGGGAGAGGAAAAGGAGGGATAGAGAAGGTGGGCTGGTGGTGATTTGGGGAAGTCTTTTCTTTCTCTCTCTCTCTCTCTCAACATGCTTGTCAATCTGTCCCTATTTCTCTCTCTAAACATGCTTATCAATCTGTCTCTCTCTCACAACATGCCTTGCTCTCTCAATATATACAATTATTTCTCTCAAACCTGTCTCTAGTCTGTGTCGGCATCATCTTTGAGGCTATCTGCATAAGCAGATTTTAACTGAAATTCAGGTTTTGCTAACCATAGCTCGTTGAAGGAACAAACGCCCGGCATTTTGTCAACCTCAAACTTGCAGGAAGAAGAAATACGCGGTTCCCGGATGTTGAGCAAGGGGAAGCAACTGTCGATTTCAACTTTACTGGCGAGAAAACGAAAGTGCGATTGTACTCCGATTTTTCGTATAAATGGAAAAAAATGCGTACAACCGTACAAAGCTTCAAATTTTCGTAAGATTGTACGAATATTTCGTACAGTAGTCAGGTCTGGACCAGTTACAAATGACCAGTTACAAATGACCCGCCACGCCGCTGCACACACACAACAAAGGTCTGGGATAAAAATCTGTGATCTCTAGACTCTTAGATCTTAGACTGCTTGCTCTCAAAAAAAACGTAAGACATGCACCCAACCATTTCTTTGGTAAAATAAATAAAATAAAAATGATAATTACCTGGCACAAACTGAATTGAAACGGCAACTAGATAGCCTACAGATCTACCGAACTGCCATCATATTTGGTTGAGTTCTGTCGTTTTTCTCATCCGTTTTTGGGCAAAACCATTCGTTCAAGTTCAAAACAACGATCTAAGGAGGGGGGAACATTAGATCTAAAATAAACTGAAAATGTTTTAAAACCAATTCAACCCCTTATTATTAATTCTGACATAAATTTTGAAATATAAAATTAAACTTCAATCATTTTCAAACCTCAAATTTGTTTTTTTCTCTTAATTTTAATGAAACTGACATAATAATGTTTTTTTTTAAACCACCCCTATTTCCAAAATCAAGAATCCCGGCCACAAAGGGTGATAATACTAATAGAAAACAAAACCGAAAGTACGCGAGCGTTGGTTGCTTCCCTTATGCCACATTCTTCCCAACTCAACATGTTGACTCCTCAGTCCTGGCAACATAAAAAAATTAAGTGAAAGGACTATGAATGGAAATGTGTGAGCTAAGCGTGACTAGACCTCAACTAAAAAAAATACTAACTATAACACTTTCATTACCAGACGCACTAACTATAACACTTTCATTACCAGACGCTATTACATTTAAAATTACAAAATGACTTCATAATGAGGGAATAATGAGGAAAAGCAATTTGTGCATTGTCCTATAATTAAACAAATTATTCTTCCGCCAATACTCTAACCTCATAAGCACCACTGTGAAGCCAGTAGAGTAGCACAGGGCAAAAGGCCTACTGGGGGTCAAACGCCCATCCCTAAAATTTATGAGATCACGTGATGCAACGAGTTATGTCGTGCTTTATAAGATTCCTCCCACTACGAGCACTTGCACGCCACAAAGAGGATTGAAGCAGACGAAACGGTCAGTTTTTCAGTTAGACTTGTTTGTATTCGCCTTGTTTAGATTAATTGTATACTTCCTTCAAGTTCGATGCCATCGTCTAAATAGCAAATAAAACAAAATGTCTCCCTGTTTCGTTGTTAGAGGGATCTGTCAGCCTTCAGCCAGAGCTGTTAAATCTAAAATATTCTTAAAGTTTTTTCCACTACATTCTATAGGTAAGCAGTAAGTCAGACTGGGGTTAAACGCCCATAGTGGTATCGGGGTAAGACGCCTACCTTGGGCCTTTTGCCCCATATACAAGGCTTCTTGCCCCCTTATTGTTTTGAATGAAGAACCGACTAGTTCACATAGGCTGCTGCTTAAATATGTGTGTATATTTGTATTTTATAATTTATTTTGCCCAGTTTTCTGTGAAACTAAGTCTGACAGAAACGTTTTAAAATTGCCTACAGACATGACGAGAACTTACAAAGGGAAGTGTGACCAAGACAACTTGTCAGCAGCACTGTAAGCAATGCAGTTCCCCTCATTCGAGTCAGCAGAGTTTGGTATTCCGTCACATACACTTCAGCAACATCGGGACAAGGAAGTGGCTGAACCTGGGGTTTTCAGTTTCGGCAGATACCACAATACCCTTTATCCCAGGATAGAGTGGCAGCTGAAGGCTCATGTTGACATACAGATGTAGCGGAAAGGGAGGCGACTAGTTGAGGCTTGGGAGAGAAATTGTCTACCTTGATTTTCTTGGTTAGACTAGCCTTGGGTGGCTCCTGCTTTGTAGATTCCTTTGGGTATGCCATTGGGTTACGCAGGACAAGGCGACACGACATTTGTTCTCCCCGGCTGACCATTCGCCTGCTGCTTTTGGTGGCGAGCGGGACCACATTGTCGGCAGGCATTTTATGCAGGTCGGTGGCAGCGACCTTGCAGTAGAGTGCGTGGCACTAGTAGGCGGCAACCCGGTACTTCCAACCACGCTTCACCGCCTTGCAGGGCAAATATTTTTATGTCCCTCTTTTGAGGGATAAAAAAAAAATAACAGCTCGGGTGGAGCAATGTTCTCAAGGTCGTAGCCGAGAGACGGGAGTCAAATATTCCGCTCGGCTACACAGAGACGATTACATGGACTCAGAATGCGGGATTTGCAGCGCCTTGCGTTTGATGTTGCAGAGAAAGCTCACGTCAGCCACCCATTCAACACAAACTCAAAACCTTAACATTTGGCAGGCTCAAGCAAAAAGCATCGCAACAAAACACATACATGTATATAAAATGCCTACATTGCCAAATAATAACGTCTTAGGAAGCCCCATTGACCACCTGGGAGAAAACGTCCAATATTTCCAAGCTCATCCAACAGACCTCACACACAAATGAAGAGTTTTGTCCAAGAAGAGCTTTTAAAGAAAAAAGGTAGGTGACTGGTCTAGGTAAGAAAAAGATAGTATAGTAGATTGATAGAACAGAGTAGGAATGTGAAAGAACAAAGGAGAAAGACAGCGACAGTGGGAATTTAAAGCACTAAATTTCCAGAAAGTGGGGATACTATATATACTGAAACCCCCGGCATCCCCACGGGGGGGGGCCCTCAAGGGTGGGAAATATGGATGAAACTGGACTAACAACAGTGCAGAACCTGGCAAGATCATGGCTTCAAAGGACGTGCGTCTAGTCGGCAAAGTCACAAGTACTGAGTGCGGAGTTTTAATACCGTTGGTGTGTGCCTGTAATGCAACTGGAGTCTTTTACTAATGTACATTTTCCCGAGAAAGAGAATAGTGGAAACCCTGATTAAAGACGCACCGCCGCAAGCTGTTGTATAGTAGCGTAACCAGTTGTGTAGCGCTCCTGAATTCATGACGGGTCTTCATTCAGACAATGGAACTAAGTTTAACTTGAAACTATTTAGTTTTGAATTCATTTATGTTGTTTGTAATTAAGGGGCAAGACGCTTCTATATGTGGGGCAAAAGGCCCATAATAGGCATTTTGCCCCACACTAAAAGGCGTTTTGCCCCAGGCGTGGGGCAAAAAGGCCAACAAATAAATTTTCGGTTTTGTGGTATTGTGCTCATCCTGTTATCTCGTTCCTGGAGTGATTGTGGTAATTTGTAGCCTAGGCAAGCCTCAATAGTTTGCGTCTATGTGGGGCTGTCTGTGGCTTAAACAGGAACATATATAAAATGTGTTCCTTAAAGGGGGCTTTTTGCCCCGTGCTACTCTACTGGTAGCGACATTTATTGTACAGCTAACGTACCCACAATAGAACTTACTTCCGAACCAACAAGGCAATTGCAGCTGTGAAAATAGTACCCTACTGTTAGAATTCTCATCCATCTGCAGCTAATTAAAACTTACAGAAAATTTCAAAAACAGTGAGATACTAAATTTACATTGCTACTTCCTTGAACAGCTTAAATCGTCTAACCATATAGTATATGCTATTAATGTTTGTCCTGTGAATATGTGTGTAATATCATATAAAACTTAACCCAAATATTCAACGCTAAGAGCTGGTATGAACATTATATACACTTCATCTTTAGTCGCCTCTTACGACAAGCTGATACTGCTGTAGTCCTATTCTAGGCCCGAAACTACAGGGCGCTAGTCCCCATTTTTGTATTTCCAAACTTATCTGTCCATTAGTCTGTTTGGAAGTCGGTACTTTTTGTTGCCCTTGCTTGCAGACAGATCAGTGGTTCATCACTCCATTTTCCCTTTGTTCCATTATAACAAAACAGATTCACAACTCTGCCAAGAAAATCAACATCTTTCAAAATATTGTTTAAATGTTGTTTTTTGTTTGTTTGTTTGTTTGTTTTTTACCACAAATCTGTCAACACTTGAAGGAGTTTTACTGCCACTGATCGTGGAAGACGATGAACATTTGAATGTTGTCCTGCATTCCTTCTTTTTGGCCTTTCCTTTCTTATTACGATCTCTTCTTCACCTTCTCCATCGCTCTCACTTGATGATGCTAACCTCTCATGTGTTACAGAACGTTTCCTTGGAATGGATTTCGACCTTCTAAATTGCAGCGGAGTTTCATGCTTTGGAGAGTCAGCCGCACTACTATACTCTTCACTGCTTATATGTTTATGCATTGGTTCAATAGCAGGGGTGAACGTCGGCAACGTTATTGTCTTCTTCCTCGAAGCTGGTATGGGTATCGTATATTTCTTCAGTTCCTGTCGACTCACACAACGCAGTTCTCCTCCCGCCAATGGTTCAATGACTATTGGTGCACCATCTTGATCTGGTATCCTCCTCACACGGAATTTTTCAGATTTCCAATTGTCATGCAGCTTGTGTCGCCCTAGCGGATGGTCTCGTAACAACACCACATCACCAACCTCAAGCAATTCTCCTCTGATGCTTTTGTCGTGTTGTAACTTACGTTTTGCCGCAGCTGTACTCAAATTTGTTCTGGCTAGTTCCTG
Source organism: Oncomelania hupensis (assembly GCA_036898135.1). Taxonomy (NCBI): domain Eukaryota; kingdom Metazoa; phylum Mollusca; class Gastropoda; order Littorinimorpha; family Pomatiopsidae; genus Oncomelania; species Oncomelania hupensis. Next base: position 79,551,924 of record CM072512.1, on the reverse strand, counting down.
AACTGTACGTAGCCTATCGCGATGAATCTGAATCCACTCTGACTGTGGTATGACACCATCAGTCTCTTGTATTCCAAGCAGAAAGTCAACTGGCAATTTCGGCGGTAGGCCAAACAGTAACTGGTATGGACTGAACCCGGTGGAGCCATGTGGTGTCACGCTGTAGATGTACACTACGTCTCCCAAATACTCAGGCCATTTTTTCTTCTTAGCAGGTGGTAGAGTCCGAAGTAGGTCATGTAGAGTTCGATTGAACCGTTCACACTGTGCGTTGCCTTGTGGATGGTATGGCGTAGTGCGGGACTTCTGAACTCCATACAGCGCACAGAGCTCGCGTATTACAGCACTTTCAAAATTACGGCCTTGGTCAGAATGCAATCTGGTGGGTATTCCAAATTTCTGAAACCATTGCGATACCAGAATCTTGGCGACAGTGATGGCTTTCTGGTCTCGTGTGGATACAGCGATGGTGTATTTTGTGAAAACGTCGGTGATGACTAATACACACTCTCGCCCATCTGAAGCCTTATCCAACAGAGTGAAATCCATAGCCACAACCTCAAGCGGACGAGAGGCTAACAGGTGTCCTATGGGTGTGCATATCTTCACGCTTGGCAACTTAGCAAAACTGCACCTTTCACAGGTTTTCACCCATCTTGCAGTATCGGCAAACAGTCCTGGCCAATAACAGCGCTCTTGCAGTAGCCGTGTGGTCCTTTCTACTCCTTGATGTCCCGTCTCATGGACTGATTCAAATACCGGTTTCCTCAACTCAGATGGCAATACGAGCTGTTTTACTTCCATCATGGTCTTTGGATGTCGAATTTTTCTGAACAATAGTCCATCCTTCTCTGCCAAACGATCCCACTGTTGACACAATATTCGGAAGGCCCTATTCTTACCCACTCTGTCTTCTGCCACAGGGCGGATACCTTTTCTCCAAAACCCAAGAAGGCAGCCAATGTCTGGATCATGTTCTTGAGCTTTCCGCAGCTCTTCTGTGGTAATTGACGGTAGTGATTGTGTAGCTTCCAAGTCTGGTTCTCCAACAGGCTCTTGACTCTCATTGCTCTCTTCATCGGAGTCGTTCACATTGATATTGGCGCATATAGTTTTTGTCTGAAAAGCAGCCACGTGAACAGCGGAAGGAATCAAGGAACTAACAGCTCTATCTTCTGCTGCTACTACCTCATCTCCTTCGTAATCGTCACTATCCAATGCTGGGTTCCTCGAAAGGATGTCTGCATTGACATTTTCTTTTCCAGCACGATACTTGATAGAAAAGTCAAATAATGCCAGCTGAGCTGCCCATCTCTGCTCAACTGCTCCTAGTTTTGCTGTGTCCAAATAGCTCAAAGGATTATTGTCTGTGAATGCGACGAATCGAGAACCCAACAGATACCCTCGAAATTTCTCTGTGACAGCCCACTTAAGAGCAAGTAACTCAAGCTTCAGCGAACTGTAGTTGGTCATGTTCTGTTCACTTGGACGAAGTGTACGACTAGCATAGGCAATCACCCTTCTCTTTCCATCCTGATCTTGAGACAACACCGCTCCCAACCCTTTCATACTTGCATCAGTTTCAAGTATGAAAGGTTTGTCGTAATCTGCATATCCAAGAACAGGAGCTGTGGTCAGAGCTAATTTGAGTGCTTCATAGCTTTCCTGACATTCCACTGTCCACTCTTCGCCGAGCTCCGCTTTCTTCTTTTTTGATGTTTCAGGGTTCAGCCTGACACAAAAAAGCTATGGGCCATTGGGCCCCTCAGATCAAATTTCAATGGGCCATGATTTCAGCAGTAATTTACGTACATGTAAAAGATAACCTGGAGATATTATTACAGAAATTAAAACAAAATAGATTATTGTGAGTGTGCATGTGTTGTGAAGCATGTTTACCAACAAAACACTAACCAGAACAGGGATCAGTTTACTGTGCTTTTGAAGAGAATATAGCTCGTCGCTTTTCAGCACGCCAGCTCTCTACAGCAGCTGTGAAGTTGAAATTCTTCAGTTCACCACCTTAAAAGCACGTTTGTCGCCTCCAATACAGTGCACTGTTATTGTGGTGGCGCACTGGTACCAAAAATCGAAGCGCCATTCGGCCCCTGGCAAGAATTGTAGATGGGTCATTTTTAATTTTTATGCGTCAATGGCGCAGGGCGCGCTAGTAAACTGATCCCTGTGTTTTATGGATCTTGCCAACAAGTGCATGAAGGGGACCAGCAATCTTAGCGAATCCAACCACAAACCGTCTGTAGTAGGAGGCGAAGCCCAAAAACGAACGCAGCTGTTGCAGGGTCTGTGGAATGGGCCACTCCTTGACTACCTTGATTTTTTTCTCATCAGTTGCAATCCCTTCTGCAGATACGGTGTACCCCAAATACTGGACTTTCCTTTGGCAAAATTTACATTTCTTAACGTACAATTTGAGGCCCATTTTTCTGAGTCTCAACAAGACAAGACGCAGACGTTCTAAATGCTCTTGAAATGTTTTACTAAACACCAGGATGTCATCTAAGTAGACAAGAAGAATCTGAAAAATTAATTCATTCATGCCTGACTGCATCAATCGTTGGAACGTCGCTGGCGCAGAACACAATCCAAACGGCATACGTTTGAATTCGAACAAACCAAACGGAGTGATGAATGCCGTTTTGTGTTGGTCACGCTCCTCCATAACAACTTGATGATAACCAGATGCTAGGTCTAACGATGTGAAAAAATTTGCTCCCTTCAAAGCATCCAGAGACTCCTCAATGCGTGGCAGTGGGTACGCATCTCTGCGTGTTTTTGCGTTCAGCTTCCGATAATCAACACACATCCGTAAGTCTCCATTCTTCTTTCGAACAAGTACAATAGGCGAAGCATAGGAACTGGTACTATGCTGTATAATGTCCTTGTCCAACAATTCTTGTATGTGTCTACGAACTTCGTCTAGCTGATTCGGATGGATCCGATGGAATGTCTGAGCTACTGGTACTCCATCATCTGGAATCGTATGCTTGACTGTGGTGGCTAAACCAACATCAAAGTCGTCCAACTGTAAAGTATCGACGAATTCAAGTAAAACGCCCCTCAAAAGTTCCTTCTCCTCATCAGAACAATCAGTATCAGAAAGATCAAACTGTATATCATCCTTTCTGGTCTCATTCTTCTCCACCTGCGCCTGGCCTACCACAATCTGATCACCCTCTTGTACAACAACAATCTCTTGAGCGATGCATCGTTGCCTACATGTTGCACTGCATGTATTGTACCTACCGGTGTACGACCTGGCAAAAGAAGGTCTTCTTCGCTCAAATTCACCAAGGGAATATGCCATTCCTCACCACTGACAACTGCCTGAGCCACCAGGTATTTGACACTCGGTTGATTTCGCAAAGGTTCTATTACATAATAGCTACCCTTCTGACATCCTCTGCCAGCTGCTGAGACAGAGACGCTGACAATAGATCTTGCGGGCACATGAACGCCCTCCTTAGGTAACCTCACAATTCCCAAACACGACGTTTCTTTTGAACTTGTACACTTGATAAATGACTGTGGAATATCTTGCAACTCGCCAATAACATTCATTCCCAGCACCACTTTGGTATCCGACTTACCGCTGTCCCGTTTAATCAGAACACCTCGGGCCTTGACCACTTGACCGGCCACCTCAACATCCAACACAGTGTACCCCATATATGGAATAGAAAGACCATTCGCACCCACCAACTTCACTACCTGTTCTTCAACCATATCTCGGTGAGCGAAGTGACACTGAAACACCTGTTCACTTATTATAGTGACTTGGGATCCCGTATCCCACAGACATTCTAGCTCCACGCCCTCAAATTTCGCTTTCCAGAAGGATGAGCCCTGTTGGTCATTCCCGTCACATGTACGGCTCTCTACATTGAGGGATTTCCGTTTAAAGGACTGCCCGGTAAGTTTCGAGCTGGACACACTCGCTGGCAATGACCCACCTCTTTACACAGAAAACGCACAGGCTTTCCATTAATCCACTGAAATGTTTCCCGTTGTCTACTTGACGAATTTGCTACAGGCGGCGCACTGTTCACTCTAGACGTTTTCACAACCATCTCCTTCACCATTTTCTGCAGAGTTGTCACCTGTGAACGCAACTCTTCAAGATCTGTTTCCTCAGCTGTCTTAGTCTCTCTGACATCAATCTTAGGTGTCTTGCGGCTCTGACGCGACCCTTGAACCTGTTCCCACTCTGTTGCCCGGTGTCGCAGGTTAGCAAACTCCGCATCACCATCATGCATCATACGTTTCAATTCCCAAACTAAACCTTTATCACGTAGTCCATCAACAAACTGATCACAAAGAATCTCTGTTCCACTGACAGTTCGACCCATTTCTTTCTGCTTCCTCCGAACACTCTTGAAAAGGTCAAAAATGTCACTCGCATACTCACGTACTTTCTCATGTGATTCTTGGACCCTCTCCATAAATGCTCTAGTCACAGCAGGCAAACTTCGTTGGTCCCCAAAAGCATTACGAAGTATGACAAAGATTTCTTCAACTGAACTGAACTGCACCCCGCATGTACGGATCTCTTTTTTTTGCCGCCCCTTCTACATGATCAAGTACAAACTGAACTGGGTTTTCTTCATCTTTGAGACTATTACGAATATCTTCAATGAACTCTTCTACGGCATACTCGCCCCTATCATCTCCCTGAAATCTTCGAACTTTTCTTTTAGTAGGAATAACTACCGTTATCTTAGGAGCTTCTGAAGATCCCCACCTATCTCTTGACGGAATATCTTCTGAAAAACGCCTACCTCTTCCAAAACCACCAAGAGGGGTCAGTGACGGGCGTTCTAACTCCGAATCCAACTTTGGCATCGAAGGGCTACCCCCAAAATCTGAACTTCTAAGATCCATGAAGCTAGGTATAGCACAATCCTATCATTACAAAATAAAACAAGCAGACAAAACATATGAATGATAAACAGGGGTGAGATTTAACCCAGGAGACTAACTAGCCCGCAGGGCTAGCTAGTAAGTAATGTGACGTAGCCCGCATGGTTTTTAGGCAGCCCGACAATCGTTCACTTCAATACTTCTGCATGAGCTAGAGTCTGTTGATCACGTTGAGGGTTCTTGCCTCTCAGGATGATCGGCTGAGTCTTGTAGCTACGGGGTTCGGACGTGGTGAGGTAGATTTTAGAAATAAAGTTCCACATTTTCGGATCAACCACCGTCACCTTGACAATACACGTAATTTGTAGCGAATATCTTTTTCACAAACAAAGCAGACAGCGCGCTTTGCGCGAAAGAGAAGTAGGCAAAGGGAAGTAACCCTCGCGTATGCTTCATGCTCGTAGCAGACGAACAGTGACCTAAAAACGCTTCGGACCGAGCTTCTAAAAGTCTGCAAGTAGTAATAGTAGTATCATTTTTTTTTAGGTCGCCAGGCGGGCTGGCTCAATTATAAAGTGAGGTCGCCCGAGCCGGTTTTAAGTCGCCTCGGGCGACCGGGCGACCGCTAAATCTCACTTCTGATAAAGCACTAATTTACATCAGTACACATACAGCAATTCCAGAGCTACCCAATTCAAATGTCAAACTTAGTTATCATGTTACAATAAAATCTGTCCAATTTTAATGTCAGTAGAATAAGAGAAAAATCTATTTTAAAACAATAAGTTCATATTCCTTCAGGACTGTCAGGTCAAAATCTACTACAGATTAGTCCACAGTCTGTTCACGCAGGATACCTCGCATTTCAAAAGTGTAATTCAACATAATCACAGTCTAATATCAAAGTCCCCAAAGTAATTCAATTTCAACACAGTCATAGTTTATCCGAAGGGTCTCCAGTGTCGTTCAACACAATCACAGTCTATTCAGGAAGTCTGAAGACATCATGTTAAACCTGTTACCAGTTCCAACGTTGGTCACTCTGTGACATGATAAAAACACTGTAAGTGTTCACCAGCTATTGTGAGATAGTCAAGGTCATCAGTCAGCACATTCCGACGTGTTAACATCATGCACACAGTATCAATAAATTCCGAAGCTCCCCAACTCTGTCGACAATCACTCTGTCCAACTATGGGTGTAGATTTGATAATCACCGCATTTCTTTTTGTCACTGAATACTCGAGCTCCCCAACTCTGTCGAAAACCACTCTGGCGTAGGTTGAGTCCACCCTGTCCACCAGCCGATAAAAGTCCGTACGTCACCAACCGGACAGTCACCTCACGTTGAGTACTTTTGGACGATACAACCCCTTGAGTTCAGCAGACTCAAAGTCTTAGGGTTCGCCGCGGTTCAGGCACTCCAGCCGTCACAGTTCCGGGTCCAACGAGTTAGGACGTGGCGGGTCATACACAAGACAACACAATTACAAACACAGTGACAAACTAATCAAAGCAATATGTCTCCAGTTCTTTTCTTTTGCAATACATAACCTATCCCTTTAGATCCTTGCTCGCAGCGCCATAAAATGAAACCAAGTGGACGAGATAGGTTTATTACAAGGCCTATAAGAACAACATAGACCAAAAGAAAACACAGTCAAATTTATTTTAATAAGAGAAACAATTTTATTTTTATGAATATAAACAATGACTATCAAATCTCTTCACAAATAAACAAATAACAAGTGACAAATGAACAGTGACCAGTTACAAATGACCAGTTACAAATGACCAGTTACAAATGACCAGAAACAAATGACCAGTTACAAATGACCAGTTACAAATGACCAGTTACAAATGACCCGCCACGCCGCTGCACACACACAACAAAGGTCTGGGATAAAAATCTGTGATCTCTAGACTCTTAGATCTTAGACTGCTTGCTCTCAAAAAAACGTAAGACATGCACCCAACCATTTCTTTGGTAAAATAAATAAAATAAAAATGATAATTACCTGGCACAAACTGAATTGAAACGGCAACTAGATAGCCTACAGATCTACCGAACTGCCATCATATTTGGTTGAGTTCTGTCGTTTTTCTCATCCGTTTTTGGGCAAAACCATTCGTTCAAGTTCAAAACAACGATCTAAGGAGGGGGGAACATTAGATCTAAAATAAACTGAAAATGTTTTAAAACCAATTCAACCCCTTATTATTAATTCTGACATAAATTTTGAAATATAAAATTAAACTTCAATCATTTTCAAACCTCAAATTTGTTTTTTTCTCTTAATTTTAATGAAACTGACATAATAATGTTTTTTTTAAACCCCCTCTATTTCCAAAATCAAGAATCCCGGCCACAAAGGGTGATAATACTAATAGAAAACAAAACCGAAAGTACGCGAGCGTTGGTTGCTTCCCTTATGCCACACTAGTAGAATCACAAGGTAGAATGCATTATCGATAGCAAAGAATTAGTGGATCCTCGATAGCAAACTGGTAACCCCCGTTGGGGTGCCGGGGGTTTCAGTATAAATAGTATCCCCACTTTCTGGAAATTTAGTGCTTTAAATTCCCACTGTCGCTGTCTTCCTCATTTACTCTTTCCCATTCCTGCTCTGTCCTTTCACTCTGCTATACTATCTTCTTCTTCGCTAGATCAATGACCTACCTTTTTTCTTGAAAACTCTTCCTGGACAAGACTCCTTGTTTGTGTATGAGGTCTGTTGGATCAGCTTGGGAGTGTTGGACGCTTTCTGCCGGGTGGTCACTAGGGCTTCCTATGATGTTATTATTTAGCAATATAGGCATTTTATATGTATATGTTTTGTTGATAATTTATAATGATATTTGTATTCTGTTTTGTTTTTGTAACCGGGGGTTCGAGTAGTTGGGGTAAAGCCTCAGCCGTCCCCTGCGTGGGATGTCTTTATTGTAAAGTGACTGGCCGGTGGAGGGCATTAAATTTTCCCACCAGGGTTGTTTCAGCAGATCTTTTATGCGGATCGGGGGTTGTCCAGTCCTGATTTGGCTCGGAAGAGTCCGCTGGACCTAAAGCAAAAATCAATCAATCAATCAATCAATCAAAGCAAACTGGTAGCGGTAGCAGGTCTAATATGTATCTATATTATTTATTTATTAACACATAGGACCCGCTAATTCTTTGCTATCCATTCTACTTGGATAATGCCCCTGAGCAGACAAAAAAGGAAGTCGAAAATAAAGGGAGAATCTACCAGAAATAAAACTGGCCACCGTTGTAAGTATGCAGGAGCTGCAGAAGGCACTGGTCGTCATAAGGACCTAGAACTACTAATGCTACAAGAAACAGGCTTTCAAAAAAATAAAAACAAAGGAAAAAAAAAGAATTTTTTTTAAAAATAATAAATTTAAAAAATATTAACAAAAATTACAACCTGACAAACGGCTTTTAGCCCGACACACAACAATCCGATAATGAATAAATAATCAGCTATCAACAATTCTATATTATGTTAACTACACATGCACCTAACTGAACCCTAGCCTAATTTGTTTGAGGTCATTAAATGACATAATTACATAGAGCAAAAGAAAACATACGTCAAAGGCTTACACGTCAGAAATTCAAGCTCGGTGAGTGACGTCAACACTCATTTCGTTGGTTACTCCAAAAAAAAAGACTGCAACCAAAACTTCGCTGCAACTGTGAAATCAGTGTTTAGAGAAAACAAAGCAAATTTACGAAGTCTAACTTTAGAACATTGACCAACGACTGGTCTAACATCACACATGTGTTTTTTTCTTATCTGACGGCAATCGTGGTTCAAATACGATGTCTGACATTGACGAAATCGACGATAAACGCGTCTTGCAAGTCGCGAACTATCTCCTCAAGATGACCAAGCAGAAGCCGGACAAATTCATAAAGTCCTATGTATTGGACGAAACCAAAAAAATTTTCAGGGAATTTTTTGAGGATAAGGGCAAGCAGATGCTGTTCATCAACCTTGGTAGGTATTCATGTAAATCTAAACTTCTAGATCGAGGTTATATTTGATGATAAATTCTTCACCTTTAGGTACATTATTTGGTCTGCCTGTCACTATGACTATGTGCTCAGTATTAATTTAGACCTCTACTCTTACATTAGTACGAACTGTGGGTGATTCGCGAACTCCACAGTATACATAGACCGGTTTATGTTATTGTTAAACTTTTACGTATGTTGAATGACTTAAAACTTGCTCTTAAGGCCGTAAAACACGTGCATGATAAGGGATGATCGGAGATAAACAGTCTCTTCGACAGAGCTGTCATATAGGCTAGTAAAAGTGTCTGTTCGTCATTCAAACTCTACAACACCATTGAAAAGGCTTTTCATCAAGGCTCATCCCATTCATCTCATTTTGATAAACGAAAAAAAAAGTCTTTTTCCAAATGAATCAGATGCATTGCAGAGACAAGGACTAGACTTTCTCACTTGCGTGTGACAGGTTCGACGGGCGTATTCACTGTTCAGGCCAAATGGCCAGACCAACACAAAGCAAAAGGCTGCTACTTCATCAAGACAGAGCCTTGTGTTTTTAAGCCTGATCACATCGTAAAGGATATGTGCTGGTACGGCGACATGTCCACATGCCCAGTCGAGCAGCTATCTCTTCTTATAGATGAGGTACACATACATGATGATATATTATTAATAAGCATATTCAATTTAGACTATGGTAGTGTAAACAAAATAAAGATTTTTGTAGCAATAACTAATAGTAAAGTCAATCCTAGTAACCGAAATGTCGCTGGTTCGAATCCCGGATTGGTCAACGTGTGATCATATTATTTTCCCCTTTATCAACAACTGGCCCGCTGGTGTCAGTATAAATCGGTCCAGTAGTCACCTATATGCGAAAGTGTCGTGTGACTATAATCTATAAACAACAACAACAACAACAACTACTACAACAACAACAACAACCAAGTCTTCGCAAAACAGAAAGAAGTAAACTCGTGAGTCAGTTGCACGTTACGATTATTTTTGTAATACTACAGCTGTTGTGCAGCTCGTGGCGCAGTGGATTAGTCGCGGGTTCGATTCCCGCAAGAGGCGAACGTATGTGACTTAGGTACGATACTATTGAGGTCAGCGAGGGTTTTCTCCGGACACTCCGGTTTCCTCCCTCCCTTCAATATATTATAATGGTACTGGACGCAGTCAATATAAAAATTTCAAAACTAAACAATTCGATTTTTTCCCGTCTTCCAATAGCAATCTCCTTGCCTTTACACCACATGTTTGAGTGATGGATGTGTATTTGTTGTGTGTGTATGTGAAGGTGGATGAGACAGGTGAGCGTATATGTTGGTACAGATCGCCGCTCTTTGAGCCTGATTGATTTGGGGAAAGGCGCGTAATAGCATCCATTATTATTATTATTATTATTATTATTATTATTATTATTATTATTATTATTATTATTATTAATATTATTTAGTATGCGCAAAACACAGGAATAAGTATGTTAACTACACAGGAATAAGTATATATACAGTAATATATCTACAATGCTTTACTTCCTCATCCGTTATAAAATGATAGTTTAAATTAAAAAAAAAAAATCCCACACAAGTAACTGCCTTATGGCTCCGCGAGGAATATGGGTGTGACATTGGCAAATTTGCATTAAGCAGACTAAATCTTTTTTGTTTTGTCTCTCCCTCCCTCCCCCCCCCCCTTCACCTTTCCCTTATTACCGAAAGGTCTTTCTTCCCATGCTTGTGAACGAGGAGAATCATTCGTCTTGGCCCCAAGTGGTGTCCAAGGACGTTCAGAGGAACGTTGAAATTCTCAAGAGCAGGCTCTGCATGGTGGCTGGCCACATTAAGGGAAAGACTATGCTACCTCTGCCCATCGGATCAGAGAGAAGCCGCGAATACATTGAACAATTGGAAAGGTAGGATACCGCACTTAACACAACAATTACATTGACCACTGGAACTAGTTCGCAAGTGTCTTTTGCAATTAATATTCGTTAACTCTCCCTCACTCCCTCTCTCTCTCTCTCTCTCTCTCTCTCTCTCTCTCTCTCTCTCTCTCTCTCTCTCTCTCTCTCTCTCTACATGTACGTACAATTGAAAGTTGTAACAAAATCATTTGTCACTTACCATTGAACATTTGCAAGATGGTGGGAAAGACTCATTACTGATGATCTCTGTAACTTTCTATTAGTGGGGGAGCCGCCGAGTACAGAATGATCCACGGTATCGAGACAGTGGTGATAGAGTGGGTGAAGCAGCTGCATAACGTCCTTAAGAAGGATCCAACACAAGCCCTGGTCGACGGCAACAACCCGACGCCTTTTGTAGAAATCAAATTCTGGGAAGACAAAGCTGAAAATCTACAGTGCATTTACAACCAGGTGGACCGTCATCAGCTTACATTGAATCTTGAGAACAGTGATCATGACGATAGCGATAATGATGATGATGATGATGGTGATGATGATGATGATTATGACGACGACGACGATGATGACGAAGATGAATACGACGATGATGACGATGATGATGATGATGATGCAGGCACTTCGTATTCGCTGATTTTGAGTTGACATGTGAAATGGATTGCAAATTATGGCCAAATGTATTAGCATTAATCCAATATTGTTAAGACGTGATAGGAGAACAAAAGAACCGCTGATGGTGTGTGCGTGGGTGTTGTTTTTTTTTTTTTTTTTTTTTTTTTTTTTTTTTTTTTTTTTTTTGGTGCGGCCCAATAGACCCCATATATTGTCATATAGCCAAGTACTGTACATCGAATGCACTTCTGTGGTCTCTCTTTATTATAACTCACTAAGAATGTGTTCTACTACGTTTTGGGGGTTTATTTCAGCTGTGCGACGAAAGAGTAATAAAAATGGCAAAACTCTTGGAGGCAAAGAACAGCAGCTTCAGCCCAACTTTCAAGAACGTCCTTCGTGACACTGTAGCTGGTAAGAACAAAATAATGGAGTCAGAATGAAGACTTGTCAGTGCACGCAACAGGTTTTATGGAGCTATTCGTTCATCAAGAAATCGGCCACATGACCTACATATCGTTTATTAAATGTGAGGAATAATGCTGATTTGGCTTGCATTGTGGATTTGGGTCATTACAGCTGATGTCAGCGATAGGTGAATAGTCTCGCTGTAAAATATGTACGAATAACTAGGCAAGCAGCAGTTTTACCATGCCGTCCGAACGCACAGTCTGTAGCGTTCTCTGGTACTAATGTAACAGTTTGTGTTTCAGGGCTGGCAGAGGCTCGGGATATTTCTCTCTTTATGAAGCCCATTCGCGTTAGGCTGGCTACCCTTGAGCAGATTCCATTTGAAGACTGTGAGCAGTATTTGCGGCCTTTGATGAACACCATCTGCTTGATTTGGGCCAACTCAGATTACTTCAACACAAATACCCGAATCATCGTGTTCATGCAAGAGATCTGCAACCTTATAATTGACATGGTGAGTCACCCAAAACAATACACAGTTACAGCCTTTTTAGTTCAGAAATCAAAATCTTGAAAATTCTAGTTTTTTCGACCTTGGAACACATAAAAAAACTAAAAGAACTGGTTTTGTGAAATTCCTGTTACAGGCCCGAACCATGTTGGAGCCTGGCGAGCTACTGAAAGGCGACGCAGACGAGACGCTAGTCACTGTGAAGAAAGCGCTCAAGATTTTGTACTCATTCCGTCAAAGTTATTACGAGCATGCCGCTAAACTACCCGACTACTTCGATGCAGACTGCAAACCACGCCTCTGGGATTTCCCACCTGATATGATCTTTCACCGCTTTGACAAATTTGTGCATCTCCTGGAAACAGTGGAGGTTAATTTCGTTATCGAATTTTATTAGAACACATGAAACATCTGTCTTGGGCCGCTTAAGTTAGATCTTGATTTTGGTCAGCGCCTTAAGTAGCACATTGAGCTGCAACAGCGCTATACAAAAACAATTCATTTATGAACTATACAGTTTAACATGTTAAAGCATTCACAGTTATGGGTTCCAGTATCGACAGCCATTTCCCACCATCTATGTAGTTGTTGCTGAACCTTTCTCCGGTAAATATGTCAGCTTTCTTCCATAATATGTTTTGCAGAAACTGATGGCAACCAACGTTGAGTTCCAAAAGCTGGAAAAGATCGAGTTGGGAGGAATCGCAGGCAAAGCACTTTCGTCATTGGTGGTGGGGATTTTCGACGACTTCAACGAGCACTATAAAGTTTTCAGTGAGGGCCACTTCGACTGTCTAGACACTGCTGCGACAGTAAGACGTGCAGTTCAAATTTTATTATCCATTCCATGATCGTACTTATTATTTGCTTTTTCTGAATACTGATCAATGATCTCGATTCTTATAGAGTGTGTACATATGAATGAAATATCAAATGGGAACACACTAGAAACACCCAAAAAGCATCTTGCAGTGTGTTTGCAATCAGTTTAAAAAACGTTGATGCGTTCCTCATTTTGTTTACAACTTCTGTTTCGTGACACGTATAACATCTCTGTTTCCAAAACACACAATGTCTCTCAATATCACAGGAGTTTACGCAGTTGTACGAGGAGTTTCAGGAATACCTGGTGAACCTGGATAGGAGAATGGCAGCCATCATTCTCCGAGGCTTTGACGATTGCACCACTCTAGAGTCTGCGTTCAAGGTATTATTTTACTGTATTGTTGTGAAAGTAAACGCTTTGGTTTTTCATCCGTTTGTTCATTTCTCCAGTAAAAGCAAATAGTCGGAGGGATTTGGAAGGAAATTAAAGTGAGTCTGAGGACATTTTGGAAACTTGTACATTGGGTAGTATGATCATTTGATGTTATTATTTATTGTTGCCAATTGTTTGTCTCTGCAGTTGCTACTGATGATGGGCAACCTCCTGGAGCGTCCAATAATCAAAGCAGACTTTGAGTGCAAGTATCCGCTGATCTTTCAGAAACTCAGCAAGGAGCTAGACGAAACTCAGGTAGACGAAAGAAAGTGACCAACTATAATAATAATAATAATAATAATAATAATAATAATAATAATAATAATAATAATAATAGATGCTATATACGCGTTTTTCCCCAAATCACCAGTCAGGTGCAAAGCGCGACAATCTATAACAACATACACGCTAACATGTTTCACACACTCTCATGGACACGACTAGCACACATTTTTCAATCAAACATGGGGTGTGTGAAGGCATGGAGATCGCTATTAAAAGACGGAAAAGAAATCACATGCTATTTTTTAAATTTAAAATTGACTGCATCCAATACCATTATTGAAGGGAGGGAGGAAACTGGAGTAACCGGAAAACCCTCGGTGACCTGAATAGTCTCCCACCTAAGTCACATAAGTTCGCCACTTGTGAGAATCGAACCTGCGATCTTCGCAGAGGAAACCGGCAACTAGCCAACTGCGCACCAGGCTACAAACTTGAACACTTCTAGTTCTAGTTCAGAGACCAGCTGAAGATGCACGGCAACTATTAAAAATAGGTGATTGCTGACAGTTTGCACATAGACTAATATCTTAGATTCAACCAGCCACTCCGACTCGGGAGGGTTCAGAACTTCCATAATTTTGTGATCCTATCCTATCCTATCCTACCCCGCAACTCGGAAGTCGTTGGGGCATCACAGATGATCGTTTAACCAGCGTACTCCATCTTTCTCTGTCCTCAGCAACCCTGCAAGCTCAATGTCAAGCCAGTCCATTCTCGAATGTTGTTCCCCCCACATCTTTTTCTGTCGCTCTTCTTCTGCCTTCTTGCACCGTGTCTTGAAGTGTGGTCTTTGAAAGGCATGATGATCTGGTGACGTGGCCATACCATCGGAGTTTCCGTTTCTTCACCACTGTGAGCATGTCATCGTGTTATCCCATGGCTTGTGTGATGGGCTGTCGAACTTCTTCCTTGGTGATGTGCTGGGAATACGAAATACCCAGAAGTCTACTGTACCGATAAGCGAAGCTTTACGTCCTATGTTTTAAAGTTAAGGACAATCACATCAGGCAAAGTTGCCGACATATAAAAAGGAAATAGCAGACCAGGTCTGGCGTCTATGACTGGCGTCTATGACTCGGAAAGGAGGAAAAAGGCCGGCGCAGCGCCGGGCAAGGGGTAGTTAAAAAGTTACGATCTCGCAAGCGTGTGGTAGGGCGCCAGGCCCCGCCCAGAAGAAGGAAGAGGACTCCCAAAAAAAAAAATTAGGTTAAATATTTGTTATAAATATATAACAATAATAAAACCGCAGGTTAGAACTACAAAAAGACGTGAGTTTAAAACGTTAAAACATTTTTAACATTAAGATAACTTTGGGCCTGAATTTGCCCTCGTTTATATGTACATACACTTTAGTCAGTCAACGTAAACATTTTAAAAAGCCAATGATAACGGCAAGGCCAGAGCCTAAGTTGAATTTACAATAGACAAATTTATAAAACTATAAAGCTATATACTTTATACTATACAATTTAATGGCCAGCTAGATTGTCCTCAGCGCTTGGCGATAGGTTTTTTCTTTGTCTTTTTATCCTCTATGTTCATGGACGCGATAGCCATCGGAGGCTCTTAGCGATCTGTCAAAGTCTGCAGAGGCTATGCAGTCCTCAACGAACCGTACTGCCTTTAGATATCGTTCGACCTCGGGTTTCGGCATAGTGACATCCATAAACTCCGCGTAATCAGTTAATCGGTCGACAAGTGCGGCGACGGTCGTGAAAGTTTCAGGGTAGGGAGCCTGGGTGGATTGGGTCAAGGTCCCCCTCACCTCAGGTTCTGCTTGAGTCTGAGCATTGGCCGTCGGCGACCTATCCCTATCCGCCTATCCTGTCCCGTAGCCCGAAAGTCGTAGGGGCACCACAGATGATCGTTTAACCAGCATACTCCATCTTTCTCTGTCCTCAGCAGCCCTGATGGCTTCGCTCAGTGTCAAACCAGTCCATTCTCGAATGTTGTCCTCCGCCTCTTTTTCGGTCTCCCTCTTCTTCTACCTCCTTGCACTGTGCTTTGCAGAATAGTCTTTGCAAGGCCTGATGATCTGGTGACGTGGCCATACCATCGGAGTTTCCGTTTCTTCACCACTGTCAGCAGGTCATCGTGTTGTCCAATGGCTTGTGTGATGGTCTGTCGGACTTCGTCGTTGGTGATGTGTTGGGTATAGGAAATGCCCAGAAGTCTTCTGTAGCACCTCATCTCCATGCTTTGTATTCTTCGTTGGAGATCTGCTGTGAGGGTCCATGCTTCGCAAGCATATAGGAAGATGGAGATGACAAGGGAGCGCAGCAGTCTTACTTTGGAATGTAGACTGATGGTCCTGTCTTTCCAAATGGGCTTCAACCTTGTCAGGGCAGCAGTTGTTTGTGCGATCCTGGAGAGGACTTCCTGTCGGGACCCATTGTCTGATACAATGGCTCCTAAATATTTGAAGCTATGCACTGTGTTGAGGGATTGGCCTTGGACTCTGATGTCCGTATTGATGCCATTGGTGTTGTTGGTCATCATTTTGGTCTTCTCTGCACTTATTTCCATTCCATAGGCTCTGGAGGTGGTATCAAGCCTCTGTACCAGCTGTTCAACCGTCGGCGACCGTGGCTTCGAATTCTGAAGATGAGCAGGGTCCAGGACCCTTGCGTCAACGCATTCCTGTATGGGAATAGCTGTAGCTTTAGTGACCAAACTGCGAACCGTGTCCGAAAGATCTACAACTGTCTTTGTACGTTTCTCAACTAGGCATTCTAGTTTTTGAATGACCGCCCAGGGGTCACGGTCTGGGTCGGACTGATCTTCCAGAGGGACCGCCTGGGGCCGGAATGCCGCCCTGGAGATCCAGGCAACAGGCGGAAGCCCGACGGACTCCACTATCCCCGCCAGGCGAGGAGGTGTGCCAGCCGGGCCACCGCTGATAATCGGTAAGAGAGCGGGGGCACCCGTGGAAGTTACGGGCGCACCTACCCTTGCGTCTGATGTCAGATCAGAGTTAGTTGAGAGGTGTTTTTTTTTAGCCAAGTGGAGGGCTTGGACACGAGGCATTTAGGTAGCCGCTCTTAGCTGATTCGCCAGCTGGCGCTCCCGTAAAGCGGGGCAGCCAAAGTTAGCGGCTGAGTGGCTGCCTTTACAGTTTGTATAGGTACGTTTCGTGGCTTTGCATTGGGCCCCGGCATGGCCGGCAGCACCACAGGAAGAGCAAATCTGTCTGGATTTACAATACCTTTTGATATGTCCGTATTTCTGGCAGTTGTAGCACCGGGCTACCCTGGGCACATACGGCGTGACTGTATATTCTCTACGATTTAGAAGGAAGGCAGCCTGCAATGTCGCGGCTTCTATTGTTACTCGCACCGAGGTGGATGGCTGTCCATCGGACCGGGGAAGTCGGCGAAAACACCGCACAATGCAGGATCGGGTTATGCCACCGGAGTCAACGGCACCGTCACACTTCTCTAAAATCTCCTCGTCGGTAACCGAGGGAGGAATGACTGAAACAACACCCTCCACCACAGGGCTGGGGATGGAACACACAATGGGAATTTAGCCTATCAGCGAGACCTTAACCAGTTTTTGCTGTTGTTCTTTGGATTTGCATCCAATTAAAAATCCGTCCCCAAGAGGCCCTCACGCGATCAACAGCGTTCACTAGACCACGCAGCATGTCAGCCAATTTCCACCCAAGTGACTTTAGAGACACAATAATTATGTCTCCAGACTGTTCTATGACAACTGGGAACTGACAGAGTCCATAGTTGGGGACAGTGGGCGGTCGCTGGCCCCTTGGGTTTGTATTTTCGTCTGCCGGTGGCAGTTGTCCAATTTTTGTCTGGATCTACAGTTAGATCAGCCATAGTAGAAGGAGGCGGTGGTACCGTGGGCTCAACACCCGAGATGGGGCAATTATCCTTCAAGCACCCGACGTTAGAGCCGGGGACGTCGGGTGCTTGAAGGATAATTGCCCCATCTCGGAAAGGCCATCCGCCCCTGACATGATTTCGTGCGAGCCTTCAGAAGAGGAATCCGAAAGAGTCCCGTATCCTCTTTTGTGGTTAGGGGGAGCTAGCCCTGACTCTACTACACTAGCAACCAGGTTGCTGAGTGCAGCGGTGCTAACAGTGCGACCCTCCAAGTCGCTTGTATTAGTGTCCATCTTGTTCGCATCTATTTTACTCCTAACCACCGGGGAATCTTTTCTACTTTTTCCAGCCAAATGGTGGCGTCAAAGTGGCGATTAGAAGACAAGCAGGAGTTAGACCCAGCCCTATCGGCAGCTCTGCCGTCCATAGAAGAATATCGCAAAACAAGCAGATTTAGATGTGAAAAAAAGTGCTCAACAACAACCAAAAAACAAACAAACAAACAAACAAAAAGGGTGGTAAGGACCTGGCTGCAAAACCACACGATGCAATATTAAAAACCGATTCAGGACCTAAAACCTTAAAACGGTTTAAAAAGATGTTCAGATTTACCAGGAAGTAAAAGCTTGCAGCACCAGCAGGAGCGCCAATCGTCAAGCGGGGTGTCTGTCTCAAGAATACACCAGCAAGATGAGGTTAGGTGCCACCAGTGAAGCAAAACATAAAAGTTCGCAAAACAGCACGGCCGACAAGCGGCAAGACTGTCTCTAAAATACAGTTGACAACAGGAGGTTAGGTGCCACCAAGTGATAAGAACTCGAAGATCACAGAATGTGTAAAGTCCGAGCGAAGCGAAAACACTCCATGAATAAATGGTCCAAATCGCAACAGTGAAGCACAACACATGTGGCGAAATAGTTCCACACAGAATGTCCGGGCACAAGCACGCTCACAGTTCACATTAAGAACACAGTCCAATTAAAAATGGTTAAGTCCGGAGAAACATGGAGGCAAGACCGTCGACCGGCCTCTTCGCTCAGAGACCCAGCACAGAATGCAATGCAATGCAATATGGGAAGAGTGCTGTCCAATGCCTGAACTGCAATGGTCTTCTGTAGCATCTCACCTCTATGCTTTATACTTTTCGTTGAAGGTCTGCTGTGAGGGTTCATGTTTCGCAAGCGTATAGGAAGATGGAGATGACAAGGAATTTTGTGATACTCGAATGTATGAACTCAATCAGAATAATGTCTGTGGCGCTTTATGCAGCGTTCTAAATGTGATCAACAAAGATAACTATCGAGTCTTTTTTCCATTATCAGGATATATATAATGAGAGTCAAATTCAGATGAAAACATGGTAAACAATAAGGTCGATCTGTTCCACAGCCATTAGATTATGAACTAAGGGCCAGATCAAAAAGGTTAAAATATCTTTCGGTAGGCTAAAACGAGAACGAATGAAAATAAGTATATTAATCTTCGAAGTAGTGCTTAGTATCGCAGTCCAGAACACTACTTGTTACAATAATATACACTCAGTTTCATTCATTATCTCTGCGTGCATCATAATTATTACTCGTGCAGGTGATAATCGACCGTCACCTCCACAAATGGGCAACTCTTCCAGTTGCCCCAGTCCATCTGAACATGCCCCAGATTGCCGGCAACATCCAATGGGCACGCGAAATCAGTCAGCGGCTTACTGTACCCGTTGATAGCTTCAAGGCGCTGCACCATCCGTAAGACTTTTAAAGTTTTTGCAGTTTTAGGACAGCTTGACAACAGTGGGCGTTTCGAACGTTTCTTTCATCTCTAGAGACTCAGTCTCATTAATGTTTCTGATGGTAACCGGAAAGGAGATCAGAAGACAAAAAAGTCTCTCAGAAAGAAAGTCGGCGGCCAAAAAACATTTTTGTCCCAAATTAAAAATAAAAATCACGATTTTTGCAAATCTGTGCGAGATGAGTCCTAAATAGTCTAAAAATGATATATAAAAAATGTCCGTCCGTCCGTCTGTCTGTCCGCCGTCAGTCTGTGCAAAAACTTTAAAGTGGCTAAGTACTCAGAGCCTATTTAACTATCACAACCAAACTTGGTTAGATGGTGTATTCCCATGAAACCTCAAAAAGGTCAAGGTCAGAGGGTCATCCAATCTTAGTTTAAAAAAAAAGACAGTTTTTCACAACATTTAACTCTTTTTCTAGGTTATTAATATTAAACTTATGATTCTTTGAAGCATGGTAGATATCAACAAGACACACATACTTTGCAAATTTGGCCAACCTCATTCCAAGGTCAAGATCACTGGAGCTGTCCAAAGTCGGTTTGTAAAGGTATTTTGAAGTGACCTTGACCCTAAACTGTGAGAGATATAAAGTCCAAACTTGTATTTAGAGAGGATATATTGATCTTTCATACATATTCCTTTGTTTTTTAGTTGATCTTGAAGGTGAAGGTCATTTTAGACCTTGCAAAAACATACAAAAAAAATAGGTCATCGTACAATGGAATGCCTGTTTATTTAACCCATAGTATTCAACAACATTGGGCTTTTTGATAAGATATGCATAAGAGATCACGTGAGGGTCAAGGTCATCCCAAGGTCAAGGTCATCTCAAGGTTACCGTTTTTTGGCATAAAACATCTTTTGCTGTACTTTATTTGATAGTAAGCCTACTTGAGTGTTTTGAAGCCAGAGATCAATGTCATCTCAAGGTCAAGAGCACAGAAAGAACACATTAGTCAGTATTTCTTTGCATTTTAATGCCGCCATTTCATTTAGTTTTTTTCTTGGGTACTCATTTTCATGTTAATATTGAGTTCCATAAGGAGCATTGAGTCATATGGGCTTTGTCGTTTTAGTTTTTTTCCTAAGATGGCAAGCCATTCAGAGGTATATACAGAAACTCGCACACATTACTGAAAATCAGCCTTTTCAAACGTGTTAGTTAATGTTTCAATGTTGTGACTCGCCTGATGGGCCATTCTTTGAACTATCTGCAAAGACAAAGAAATAAAAATCGGTTCATCCAATTTTGAGACTCAGAGGGTCACGGGACTCGTGATCCTGATTATCCCGCCCGGCACTGTTCGCTATTTGCTTCATAATCATAATCATAATAATAATAATAATAATAATAATAATAATAATAATAATAATTATTATTATTATTATTATTATTATTATTATTATTATTATTATTATAAAGTAATGATTGCCGCCTATCCTCTTATTTGATTAATCGCTTTAAAATATACCACTCACACAACTGTATGTAAAATCTGTATACTCGAACAGAGGGAACAGGGAATAACATATTAGATTGTTGTTCTGGTTATTGACACCAATTTTGTTATATTTTCTCATTTCAGGATCACATCTTCAGTCGACGCCTACCTGCTCTATGACAGATACGAAAACATGCTCCGGCGTCTTGAAAAGTGAGTCCTGTAAAATAATGTTGACGAGAACAATGTATACATGTCCACTAGGCCAGAAAGCATGCTCAACATTGGAAGTCGTCAGTAAAACAGCGTTGTGTGTGGTGTATGCCTATAGTTATAATTACCTTAAAACTATCGATGACAACGATGCTGCTGCTGTTGATGATAATGAGGAGGATGAGGATGATTACGACGGCTACACATTTCTAGTTTATAACCGCTATCTATGTGATGATTGTTGGGTCATTTGCACTATTGCAGATGGCATTTAGAGCAGTATGTAAAATGGACCCTTCGAGTGGACGAGATATGTGCAGATAATCTTGACCTACCCATCATCAGGCGCAATGCCGCCACCAACACCATCATCGTCAATTTTGACCCTGCAGTGAGTACTGTTGCGTGCTCCATTCATCGCAAATACATGTAATGTACGCATTACAAAATAACTTATTATTATTATTATTATTATTACTATTATTATTATTATTATTATTATTATTATTATTATTATTATTATTATTATTATTATTATTATTTACATCCAGGGGCACACAAAACAAAAATATACGCAATTTCTTTTAACTCACATGCATACCAATGTAACAGTGAGACTATGCATTCAACAACGACAACAAAATTTCCAGATTTTTGCAAATCTGTGCGAGATGGGTCCTAAACATAGTCCAAAAATGATATCGACAAAAATTGTCCGTCCGTCCGTCCGTCTGTTCGACGTCTGCCGCCCGCCTGCCGTCGTTTGTCTTTTCAAAAACTGTAGAGTGGATAAGTACTCAGAGCCTATTTTAACTATCACAACTAGCTCCTAAACTGCTATTAGTAATACTACTGTTAACATTTATTGTGAGATATGTTTTTTTTTTTCCCCTGATGCAATGTTTAAGTGATATTTGGAACGTATCCTAGTTAATAATGTTTGCTCCTAGTTACTATGGGTGTGTGCGTGTGTGTGTGTATGTGTGTGTGTGTGTGGGTGTGTGTGTGTGTGAACGATGAGAAGGTATTTTGGAATAAACGTGATAATATGCAGTGATAAAGGCAATATCTAGTCTATGAATCTTAGAGAAATGACATGTTTAATGTTGGAATAAATGTGATAGTAAGTGTGCTGTGCGAGAACTTGAAAGTAATGTCCAGTCTATGTGCCGTATAAGTAGTAAGGAAATGAATATGTTGTGTTATATAATTATGTATGCATAATATGCTAATACGTTTCTTAGTTCTTGTCCAGTCCATGTACTCTTAATTTTTATGTCGGACTGCAGACCATGTATTGAATTTCTCAGTTTGAGATCAATAAAGTTATATTGTATTGTATTGTATTGTATTGTATTGTATTGTATTGTATTGTATTGTATTGTATTGTATTGCCAAAAGCCTCACTTGGCAGCAAAGCAAACGACAACCACAGAAATCAAGAAGCGCCTCCGACGTCAAGATCTCTACTCATTCAAAATGTAGCAAGTGGTAGAATTTATTGAACACGTTTAAAAGGCAATTTGCCAACAAAACGTGATTATATTATTGTATGTTCGCTCTTTTCATAATTATTGACGTTTTAACATTAATTTTCACTGACATTTTCAGCTTGTTGCAGTTTTGCGCGAGACTCGCTACTTGAGCCAGATGAAATTGGACAACATTCCAGAGAGCGCAGAGAAAATCTTTGAGCAGAACGAGATGTATCGAAAGTTCGTAAACATGTTTCCGCTTAAAACCTTTTAAAATTATTTGTATTAACTGCCAGAAATAACGTTATTACGGTTCTCCGTGTTTACCCTCTCTACCATTAGCCCTACCACAACCTTGGTGCTCTCTCTGCCTCACAGGTCTTTCTTTATTTCTTCTTCCTATATCTTGCCATCTTCTTTCTTTCTTTCTTTCTGTCTTTCTTTCTTTCTTTCTTTCTTTCCCTTTGTTACCGGTATTTCTTTCTTTAGATTTGTTGATACTCAAAAGCGAGCATCAAAATACAAATGATCTGCAAAGGCATCTAACATGATGCGCTCTAGGAAGAGGTTGAAGGTGTTGGAGAAAGTAGGTATCCTTGACGCACACCGATTGTTGTTCTGAACCAGTTTCCGATGGCGTTGTTATGGAGGACTGCACTGGTAGCCTTGTCATACAGGCTTTTGATGACTTCAATAATCTTAGGGCTGATGTTGTACACTCTCATGGTTGCCCACAGAGCTGCATGCCAGACTCTATCAAACGTTATTCTGAGGTTGAAAATGGACGGACAAATGGACGGACGGATATTTTCTTCGATATCATTTTTGGACTAGTTTATGACTTATATCGCACAGATTTGCAAAAGTCACGAAGGCACGGTAAGCATAGGGGGTAAAGTAATCACCAACCTTCGTTTTGCGGATGGCATTGATGGATTGGCTGGAGAGGAACAAGAACTTGAACAGCTGGTACAGAGGCTTGACACCACCTCCAGAGCCTATGGAATGGAAATAAGTGCAGAGAAGACCACAATTATGATCAACAACACCAATGCCATCAACACAGACATCAAAGTCCAAGGCCAATCCCTCAATACAGTGCATAGCTTCAAATATTTAGGAGCCATTGTATCAGACAGTGGGTCCCGACATGAAGTCTTCTCCAGAATCGCACAAACAACTGCTGCCCTGGCAAGGTTGAAGCCAATTTGGAAAGACAGGACCATCAGCCTACATTCCAAAGTAAGGCTGCTGCGCTTCCTTGTCATCTCCATCTTCCTATATGCTTGCGAAACATGGACCCTCACAGCAGATCTACTACGAAGAATACAAAGCATAGAGATGATGTGCTACAGAAGACTTCTGGGCATTTCCTCTACCCAGCACATCACCAAAGACGAAGTCCGACAGACCATCACACAAGCCATTGGACAACACGATGACCTACTCACAGTGGTTAAGAAACGGAAACTCCGATGGTATGGCCATGTCACCAGATCATCAGGTCTTGCAAAGTCCATCCTGCAAGCCTCAGTGCAAGGAGGTAGAAGAAGAGGGAGACCGAAAAAGAGGTGGGAGGACAACATTCGAGAATGGACTGGTTTGACACTGAGCGAAACCATCAGGGTTGCTGAGGACAGAGAAAGATGGAGTACGTTGGTTAAACGATCATCTGTGGTGCCCCTACGACCTCCGAGTTAGGGGATAGGATAGGATAGGATAAGTCCATTTGTCTGTCCGTCCGTCCGACGTCTTTCTGTGCAAAAACTTTAAAGTGTCTAAGTACTCAGAACCTATTTTGACTATCACAACCAAACTTGGTAAGATGGTTCATACCAATGAGACCTCATAAGTGAGCAGTGAATGAAAGACTTCACTTCAAGGTCAAGGTTACAGGGTCATCAAATGTTAGTCAAAAAATGACAGTTTTGAACCAAATTTTCAATTTTTTTTCTGTTATCAATATTGAACGTATGAGTTTTTATTGCATAACATATATCAATAAAACACACATATTATGCAAATTTGGTCACCTTCACTTCAAGGGCATAGTCACTGTGACGGTGGGTCTCTTGTTACTGGGCTCTGCACAATGGAATGCTAGTACCCACTCGTCTATCGTCAGCTGGGATCGGCTAGTGTAATCACCCTATGACTAATCTTAATATATTTATAAGTTTAGCTCGGACTGTGTGCGGATAGGGTTATAAAAATAGGGAGAAAATGGTAAAGATTCACTGTCACACTAGCTCTCGCATGGCTGTGAAACATAGGTAGTCCAGCCACTTCTTTACAGTAATTATTACACATTTATTTCCTCTACTCTATACAAAATCTTCTAATCTCTACACTAACTTAAATATCCAAATTTCACTTCAATTATTTCGCTCCTTGATGGGTCTATGCCGCTACTGTTGCCGCTACTGTTCTCTCACTACTGTCTCATCATTGGGCTACGAGTTCTGTCTGTCCTATTATTCGTTTTTCTGGAAGAGTAGACTATCGCACAGTCCTTTTAGAGTAGTGTTCGTGCACTTCTTCTGTGGACTTAACTGTATAGTCGATGTGCGGTGTTGTTGGTAGTTGACTACGAAGTTAGTGGAGCCCAATGCTCTCACTGCTCAAGGTTGCAGACCACATGTCAGGGTTGCCTCTCTGTGGGGTTTGTTCCCTGCCATTCTAGTCTTGACAACGATGCCTGCTCGTCTGCAAAATATGAGACGAATTTCTGCAACGCCTTGTATACAAAGGTTGTGTAGAGCGTCTCACTGATGGCAGAAACAGCCCTCAGTGAGATCGCATCCATTTAAACAAATAAGGGATGACCAAGTCTTCTAAGTTCGTGGTCCACTGGAATCTCCAACATAATTCCTATATTTATCTATCTATCTATCTATCTATCTATCTATCTATCTATCTATCTATCTATCTATCTATCTATCTATCTATCTATCTATCTATCTATCTATCTATCTATCTATCTATCTATCTATCTATCTATCTATCTCTCTCTCTCTCTCTCTCTCTCTCTCTCTCTCTCTCTCTCTCTCTCTCTCTCTCTCTCTCTATATATATATATATATATATATATATATACATACGTCATGGCTAAACTACACACATGGAGAAGTAATTAATAAGATACACATTCTCCAGTACAGCCACTGGTCTGCAATAATACACATAGAAACACCAGTTGGACAGTGGAGGCTACCTCGTGGTGCCGAAACCGGTCGCGTGTCCGTTACGTGGTCAAGCAAAGTTTGACGAACATTCACAATTTTAAAACATGGCAAAACTTCACAAACATAATACAGCAATAATATCATTGAATCGAAAATGAAACAAACGATTGGTCATTTACCTTCTTGACAATGTCAGGCTCTGGCTATACTGCGATGAATGATTTTCACCCGTCACCTGCTTTAGTCGTTCTGAGAGAGATTTGACAACGTGCGTCCTTCCACCGTGCTGTTCAGACCAAGACTAACTATCCTCCCGCTGGGGTCTGCTATCGTGCGAGACTACGAGAATCGTAATGCCACCTAGTAGAAGTTGCGGGTGATTGGTCAGCTGGATGTTGTCACGGCTTATCTAGTGAAGCTGTAGCCTACACATGTGTAGAACAACCTAACTTCTATCGTCTGCTAATCAGCGACTTAACTTTACACAGGTCACAGCAGGCAAAACTATTTAAGGTGTGAAGCCTAGTGTGCAGGGTCTAACTAGCCTTCTGTGACAGTCACTGGAACTTTCTGAAGTCGGTTAGTATAGGTACTTTGAAGTGACCTTAACCCTACACTATGAGAGATATAAAGTCCAAACTTGTTGTATTTAGAGATGATAGATTGACCTTTCATGTACTTTCCATTTTTGCGTTGATCTTGAAGGTCAAGGTCATTTTAGGCCTTGCAAAAACATACAAAAAATTGGTCATGGTACAGTGGAATGGCTGTTTATTTAACCCATCGTATTCAACAACATGGGGTTATTTGATCGGACATGCATGAGATATCACGTGAGGGTAAAGGTCATTCCAAGGTCAAGGTAACCGAAGGTCGAGGTCATCCCAATGTCACAGTAATTTTGGCATAATACAACTTTTGATGTACTTTATTTGATAGTATACGAGTGTATTTGGAGCCTGAGGTCAATGTAATCTCAAGGTCAAGAGCATAGAAAGTTCAAAGTCGGTATTACTTTGCATTTTAACACCTCCATTTCGTTTTGTTATTTTTGGGTATTCATTTACATGTTAAATATTCCAAAAGGAGCATGAGAATCACATGGGCTTTGCCATTCTAGTCTTGTTAAGCTTTACGACACAAAAAAATATATAGGGAAAACATTTTACAATGTTGCTGTTGGGTGAAAAGCGTCGCATGCCATTTGCAGGTTCGTGGCCAACTTGGACATGATGGTTCGCTGGTACAACAAAGTACGGCAGACTGTACTGCATGTTGAGTTCCCGCTCATTGAGGATGAATTGAACCAAATTGACATTGACCTTGAGAATGCGGAATCTAATCTCCACTGGAAAGATGAAGGTAGAACATCAAGATGTAAGGGTGGATGTGTTTGGATTGGGTGAAAAGGTAGGCGTGTGCGTGCGTGCGTCCGTGTGTGCTAAGATAACAAATGCTGCGTTGTTGTATCGGTGAGTAGACTATATGCATTATTTATTCGCACAGGCGTGTGGGACTACATCGTGGCCATCCGTGACAAAGTACATGATCTGGAGATGCGTGTCCAGAAAGCCAAAGACAACGAACATGAGATCCAACACATTATGGGGACATGGGCGAAAGTACCGTTGTTTGAGAGAAAGGAGGAGAAGACCTGCAGTTATTTGCATCTGGCGGACAGAGACGAAAAGTGCAAGAAGCGATACAACGAGATCAAGGCTGTAGGAGAAAGAATCCACGTCCTTGTCGCAGTGAGTGTGGAGCTGCGCTGTTGTGGTAAAGTGAATTCAACTCAAATTCAGTTTTGAAAAACAAGAGGTTTTATTATGCTCAGCGCCAGATTTATGATTTTCACCGAAAGCAATTTATTGTGCATAACAATGTGAATCAAGTTAGGCCTACTCACTCACTTAATAAATAAATAAATAAATAAATAAATAAATAAATAAATAAATAAATAAATAAAGATGTTTACAAATCTGGGCGATAGATAGCTAGTTAAAAAATAAAATATCCAAAATAAATGTCTGTCATGTCAGTCATGTCTGTGTCGTGATTAATTACTCGGAACCTATCTTACCTTCCACAGCCAAACATGGTAGGATGAGTATAGTCATGAGAGGTTGAAGTTATCAGTGATTAAAAAAACCTCACGGCAAGGTCAGGGTCACGGAGTCAATATAGGTTAGTAAAAGAACCGACTATTTTAAACAAAATTTTACATTTGTTCTAAGTTCTTCATAGTGGACTTTATTTGATAATTTATGCATGATAGATATGAATGTGACACATTGCAAGAATAAAATTTTATTATTTGTCAAAATCTTAATTGTTATGTGTGATTTAAAAGAAAGGGGAATATTTATGTGCGATTTAAATGGGAATATCAAGTCAAGTCAAGTCAATGCATTCTTGATTTCTCAGAAAGAAAAATGTGGATTGTCGCTTTGCAAGACAAGACAGGATTTCATAGTGGCAATAAACACAGTGACAGCAATGAAGTAATAACATAACATTGAGGAAAAATAAACCCACACACCCCCATGCCCACACCCACCCACACACAAACCCACACACCCACACCCACACCCAATTACGTTATTACAATATAATGTTCAGCTCCTCGTTTTAACAAACATACACACCAGATACACAACATTTGTACCCTCGCGTACATATGCATGTAATCACACACTAACCGACTAACGCATTAAAGCATTTGACTGCGTTAGGAACAAAGCTGTTCCTGAGTTTGACTTTCTTGCATTTGGGTACTCTGTACCTGCACTGCGATGGCAAGATCTCAAACTCACTGTTCAGAGGGTGCGAAGTGTCGGTCAAGACCCCACGCGCTCTGCGAAGGAGGGCTTTCTCACAAAGATCGGGCAGAGGGGGGCGGGGAGGCCTATAATCTTTGAGGCAGTTTGCGCTACTTTTAGCAGTTTGTTGTTCTCTGTGACCGACAGCGTCTGGAAGAACACAGGGCTGCAGTACAGCTCAAGGGGCTCTATCATGCTCCTATACACATTTAGAAGCAGCTTGGGGTCAAGGTCAAAGGATTTCAGTCTTCGCAGGACGTGGAGCCTCTGCTGACACTTCTTTTGAGTTGAGGACACGTGGTCTTTGAAGCTGAGCTTTGAGTCCAGAGTCAGGCCTAGATACTTGGTCGTGTCCACAATCACAATGTCCTCACCTCTAATTTGAATTGGCTCTGGTGGGTCAGCACTGCGCCTGTGGTCAAGAACCAATTCATTAGTTTTCGTCACATTGAGTTCCAGGAAATGGTCACTACACCAACCTGCAAACTCATCTATTGATTCTTGATACTTTTTGATGGATTCGTCATCGGAAATGAGACCCACAATTGCAGAATCGTCAGCAAATTTCACACACGAGGTGTTGTCTTTGGTGCAGCGACAGGCGTTTTAGTACATAATGTACAGAAAGGGGCTCAAGACACACCCCTGAGGGGCCCCGGTGTTGGTAGTCAGAGCGGATGACACAACGTCTCCCACTCTCACCCACTGCTCTCTGTCGCTGAGGAAGTCCAGGATCCACTTTACGGTCGTTGTCGGCACCTGAAAACCGAACAGCTTCTGCACCATGACGTGACGCTGGATCGTGTT
>CM072512.1:79457443-79517443 GCA_036898135.1 Oncomelania hupensis | reverse complement strand
GAATGATTTCCACAGACCAGATGTTTGACCCTCTCAAGCAAACTATCGACCTCCTCTTTTACTACGGCCAAGAGATGCCAGAGGAAGTTCACAATCAGTTGGCGGTAAGTTTTTTCTGTGAACACAGCTAACCACACCACGCGACGCCACACCAGACCACGCAACGCCGCACCACACCACACCGCACAATACAACACGTAGAGCTCCTGAAGCTATGTTTATTTCTATATATTGTGCAGGTCTTACCTGAGAAGTGGAACAACACAAAGAAAAATTGCATCACGGTCAAGCAGCAAGTAGCAGCATTTCAGGCGAATGAAGTCCTGAACATCCAGCGCAACAGTGCCTCTTTCGATGTCCGGCAGCACACATTTCGAGAGCAGTTCCGATCTCTGCCTGCTTTCAAATTCGAGTGTCGCAATCCCTATGAGGTTCTGGACGAGGTAACCTTAATGATGTTCTGGATGTAATTAAATACTCTGGATGTAGTTAAATACCTTTTAATGCTTAAAGCGTTTACTATTTAAACACTTGCTATGCATGAAAAATCTTATTACCCAATGCATAAATCGTAAAACGTAAGCCAAATGTGGCCACTGCCTGACGACAGTGCACGCTTCTTCTCCAATTCAAGGATGAAAATTTATCATTTTCATGTCCGATAATCTGCCCTATAATATACACACCAACTCATTTTCAGTGAATTCTTCTCACTGGTGCTATCACACTCCCGCGAATTACCCTATCTTGATGCCGTCACATAAAAAAATTCGTCATGGTTTATTTCGCAGTTATTGTGATTAAAAATTCAAAAGAATTAATCCCGTACATTACAGTATTGTTTGTGAACACGCTAGTTTATAAAATGGCAATTGTGGCAAGAAATAAATTGTTTTAGGATGTGTTTTTGCCCTTCCACTACAATTGCTATTGTTGTCACCGACCATTATCCGTGTAAGCATTTCGGATGACCGACAGCCTGATACAATCCGATAATCTTCGATTTTACGCAAAAATAGCGCAAGGAGCAATCGCAGTACCCATATGCGATTCACCTGCAAGGATGGTCATGAGCATATATAATTAAGGAGTATTCTCAAACTGCCGGAAATAAAATGCACGAACCGACGAGGCAGAGAACTTCGAGCCCTCAAGCCGCGAGCAATATACACAGGACAAGTAAAAGTGGAGATAGCGTGACTGGTCGTTTTGGTGTTCGAAATTGACCCAACTGGTAAAGCATGACCTATAATGCTCCAATTCGAGCGTGGTTTTAGCAATTATTCGCGTTCCCGTACACTTATTTCCACTAATCTGCCAACCAAAAGGTAGGAAATTGATTCACTATTGTGATCGTCTCATCTATACTCAACCTAGGGTCACCTAGAGAGAACACAGAACGCTTTTCGAAGCAAATTGTGCATGAAATTTGCCTTTATGTCTCCTACGGTTAAGGATTTAATGCAATACCACCAGCACGTCTACGTTTATCAGTGTTGCGGCTACTGGCTTACTACTACTACTGCTATTACTACTGCTACTACTGTTACTACTACTTCCACTTATGCTGCTGTCCTATTAGTGCTGTGGCTGCTGCTGGTTCTACAAAATACTACTACTACTACTACTACTACTACTACTACTACTACTACTACTACTACTACTACTACTACTACTACAGTTGCTGCTGCTGCAATTATAATTGTATCGTTGTAACTTATTATAATGCTACATTGCTGCCATTTATTTATTTGTAACTTATAGTAGTTTCACTACCTTCCTCTTTTCGATGTAACATAGCAGTTTTCAAAACTTGCATTCTAGGCTCACAAGGAAATTATGATGTTAGAACGCGAGAGCACAAGCCTGAAAGAGAATGCCAGGATGTTTGAGGTGACGGTGCCTGAATATAAGCAACTGCGCCAGTGCCGTAAAGAGGTACGCCTGCTGAAGCAGCTGTGGGACTACATCACTGTTGTCTCAGAATCTTTTAAAGCCTGGAACACAACGCCTTGGAAGGAAATCAATGTGGAGGTACTGTAATATTAATTATTTACGTCACTACTTGAAGTGTTTATGAAATATTATGGTTGTTATTGAAGTCATCAAAAGCCTGTATGACTAGGTTACCAGTGCAGTCCTACACAACAGCGCCATCGGGAACTTGTTCAGAACAACATTTGGCGTGCGTCAAATATGCCTGCTCTCTCCAACAATCTTCATCTTTCTGGAACGCATCATGTCAGATGCCCTTGCAGATCATGAAGGCACAGTTAGCATAGCGGGTAGAGCAACTCTAACATCCATTTTGCGAATGACATTGATACATTGGGTGGAAAGGAACAAGATGAACAGCTGGTACAGAGGCTTTACACCACCTCCAGAGCCTTTGGAATGGAAATAAGTGCAGAGTAGACAAAAATGATGACCAACAACACCAATGGCATCATCAACACGGACATCAAAGTCCAAGGTCAATTCCTCAAAACATTGCATAACTTCAAATAGTTAGGATCAATTGTATCAGACAATGGGTGCCGACAAGAAGTCCTCTCCAGGATCGCACAAACAACTGCTGCCCTGACAAGGTTGAAGCCCATTGGGAAAGACAAGGTCATCAGTCTACACTCCAAGGTAAGGCTGCTGTGCTCCCTTGTCATCTCCATCTTCCTATACCCTTGAGAAACATGGACCCTCACAGCAGACCTACAACGAAGAATACAAAGCGTGGAGATGAAGTGCTATAGAAGACTACTGGGCATTTCCTATACACAGCACATCACCAACAACGAAGTTCGACAGACCATCACGCAAGCCATTGGAGAACACAATGACACGCGCACAGTGGTGAAAAAAACGAAAACCCCGATGGTATGGCCACGTCAGCAGAGCATCAGGCCTTGGAAAGACCTTCCTGCAAGGCACGGTACAAGGAGGCAGAAGAAGAGGGAGACAGAAAAGAGGTGGGATGACAATATTCGAGAAAGGACTGGCTTGACACTGAGCGAAATAATGAGGGTTGCTGAGGACAGAGAAAGATGGAGTACGCTGGTTAAACGATCATTTGTGGTGCCTCAACGACTTCCGAGTTATGGGATAAGATAGGATAGGGTAGGGTTGTTTTAACTGCAGTAAGTAAGTAGATTATGTGCTGCTTTTATTGTTGTATCAATTTTAATTCCTCATATTGACATAAGTTGTACTGACTTTTATTGATTTTTTTTTTTTGCTGCAGTTTATTATCCCTTTCTATCGGGAAACTCTGGACCGCCTCCCCCGGGGAAGGCGTAGTCGCAGCCAGTGGCGCGCCCAAACCCTACCTACCTAACATTATTTGTGAATTTTTAAAATGTTTTTTGCACTTTTTTGCTGGGGGAGCAAGCCGGAGTACCCGGAGAAAACCCCCGAGACGTTGCCCGAGTCGAAAGTAAATAATATTCGGAGAAACATAACGCCCAGATGCTGGATCGAACCCACACCTGTCATGCGCCATTGGTTTCTAGTTTGTGGACAAGGCAAGTTAGTCCCGCCTTAGCCCACTTGGCCACAACGCTCACAACGATTCACATGCGTGCAGCAATGTTAATCTATTTCTTACTCACCCCTCCCCCAACGCCTCTTCTCCTGCCCCCTTTCCCACTCCCTACCCCTTCTTCTTCAAATCAAAACTGTATCCGATTGGTACAAATCTACGCAAGGTGAGTCCTAAAAAAGTCCAAGAAATAATATCCAAAAATGTCTGTTCGTCCGTCCGTCTGTCTGCCTGTCAGTCAATCCGTCCGTCTGTGCAAAACTTTAAAGTCTAGTTAATTGTGCGTAAATATATGTTGTTTAAAATTACAAATTGCATTAGCTTAGATGTATTGTACATATTTGTTAGCACATCAACTGTTGTTTTTTTGATGTAGACAATGGATATGGACTGCAAGAAGTTTGCCAAAGATGTACGCGTTCTTGACAAAGAGATGCGTGCCTGGGACTCTTATCTAGGTCTAGAAAACAACATCAAGAACATGATGACCTCCTTGAAAGCGGTTGGCGACCTGCAGAATTCATCCATCAGAGATCGTCACTGGAAGCAGCTCATGAAGGCAACTGGGGTATGGCTATAATTAGTTTTAATGAAGCTGTTATATTTTCAATCCTATGATTTTCTTGTTTATGTTTCATGAAGTATTTGTGTAGACGTTGTTTAACCAGAGTTACTTGTTTTGAAGTGGCTGACAAGCACAGTAAAATATGCATGACTATGAGTGATATTCAAACCTGGCTCATTTTACGCAACCTCGGTTCTAAGATACAATTTAAAAAAACATCAGCAAACAATTCAAACAGCCTCATGTAGTTTATGCAGACTTTGAATCATTGATTTTAAAATATCAGGGGCCTAAAGGTTTTAGTAATTCCTTTCTTGCACACTTGCACGAAGTCTGTTGTTTTGGGTATATAGCTATTAGAGTTGATGGACAAAACACAAAACCCAGGAGTCGGGAAGCAGCACAGAAATTTCTGGATGAAATTAATAAGTTATATAAACTGTGTTTATTACAATTACAAAATCCTGTGCCTATGATCTTCACTGAATATGATTCAGTAGTCTTTGAAGCAGCCACACACTGCCACATTTGTAATAAACCAGTCATAAACATTAAGGTGAAAGATCATTGCCATATTACAGGGGTATTTAGAGCGCTGCCCATCAGAAGTGTAATTTAGACTATGGAATCAAATATTTGACTCTTCTAATCTTTATTCACAATCTCCGTCACTACTACAACTCTTATTTAATCATGCAAGCAGTGATGAACACATACAGAGCGTCATGTATTGCCATGACAGTGTGTTTGAACTGTAAAAGCTTATGAATCACCGTGACCTTTAACCCATGTCTGACGACGTAATTTGATTTAATAAAGAGGTTTGGAATACGTTTTGTCTTTTCCTTGTTTTCTTTCCGGTGTTAAAGAGTAATTATTAACCCTTGTTTAGGTTCAATTCACGATGGACGACCACACAGTGCTGTCTGATCTGCTAAGGCTTCACCTGCACAATTACGAGGATGAGGTGAAAACCATTGTGGACAAAGCCGTAAAGGAGACTAGCATGGAGAAGGTTCTGCGTGAACTGGAAATCACATGGGCCAGCATGGAATTCGAGCATGAACAACACTCAAGGACAGGAGTCACCATCATCAGAGCTAGCGAGGAAGTGGTCGAGACTCTGGAGGACAACCAGGTTGGTCCTTTATTATATACTTGATGTTTGCGTATAGATCATTATAGGTGTGTGTGATGGTTGCATGTAACCAGATCTTACACATGCATTGCAATGTGAGTCTATGTATTCACTCCCCCACCCCCCACTCCCCTCTCTGCCCAATTGTTTTCCACAGTTTTGTAAATCTGTACGAGATGAGTCCTAAATAGTCCAACAATGATATTGAAGAAAAGTGTCCGCCGTCTGTCTGTGCAAAAAACTGTAAAGCGGCTAAGTATACAGAGGCTATTTCAACTATCATAACCCAACTTGATAAGATGGTGTATACCCGTGGGACCTCATAAATGATGAGTAAAAGAATGACTTCACTTCAAGGTCAAGGTCACCGGGTCATGAAATGTTAGTTTTAAAAAATAACAATTTTTAACATAATTTCATTTTTTTACTCACAATCGCATGCATAGCATTGTGAGTCTATGTTCTCAAACCCCACACATTTTTTCGTCCGTCCGTCTGTCCGTCTGTCCGTCCGCCGTCTGTCTGTGCAAAAATTTTAAAGTGGCAAAAGGCCCAGGCACACTGGTGTTTACGCCCGGCCAACACTTGTGTTACGATTATGAATTCCTTATGTATTTCCTTGCATACTGGCTAACGTAAAATTTTACAAGGATAGCGCATTTTTGATTTTTTTTCCCCCGCTAAAAAACATAAGCCGGGCTTACGAGGACCAATCAGGAGCGAGAGTGTGACATCACGAGTTTAGAGGTCAACTTAAAACTCCTCCCACACGCATGATTACACGTAACAAAGGTTGTGTGCTACACACGACTTGGCGAGCTTGAATTCACTTGTTGTGTGTCGATCTTAGTAAAGTTGTTTCATATTATAGTCAAATGGTGAAAGAGTACATTACATCGTCATGAAAAAGTGCCGTGTTGTAGTAAAGTTACAAAGCTACACACGTTTTAAGATTCGAACCGGGCCGCGATAAACATGGCGCCACTACCTCCGATCCAATGCATAATCCGTAAAATGCAAGCCAAATGTGGCCACTAAACTCCTTAGGGGTGGTCAGCCGGCAAAATTCCGTTCAGTGAAAATTCTCATAACCCAATGCATAATCCGTAAAACGTAAGCCAAATGTGGCCACTATTTAAAAATACTCCGAACCTATTTGGACTATCACAGCCAAACTTAGTAAGATGGTGTATACCCAGAAGACCTCGAAAATGATCAGTGAATGAATGACTTCACTTCAAAGTCAAGGTCACAGAGTCATTGAATGTTGGTCAAAAAATGACATTTTTTCACAAAATTTCACTTTTTTCTAGGCATTGAACTTAGGATTCTTTGATGCATGATACATATTAAAGAAAGTTTGGTCAACCTCACTCCATGGTCAAGGTCGCTGGAGCTGTCCAAAATCGGTTTGTATTGGTACTTTAAAGTGACCTTGATCCTAAACTATGAGAGATATAAAGTCCGAACTTGTTGTATTTAGATGATAGATTGATCTTTGATATATGTTCCGTTTTTGCGTTGATTTTGAAGGTCAATGTCATTTTAGGCCTTTCAAAAACATACAAAAATAGGTACACGGGAATTGCTGTTTATTTAACCCATAGTATGCAAAAACATACTATTATATAGACATTAGGCTTGTCAAGAGGCTAAACGATCATCTGTGGTGCCCCAACGACCTTCGAGTTACGGGATAGGATGTGCAAAAACATTGGGTTATTTGATCAGACATGCATGAGAGATTGCATGAGGGTCAAGGTCATCCTAGGATCAAGGCCATTAAGGTCAAGGTCATCCAGAGGTCACCGTTTGTGTGTGTGTGTGGGTGTGTGTGTGTGTGGATAATCCAACATTTGCTATATTTTATTTGATAGTGCATGAGTGTATTTGGAGCCGGAGGTCAATATTATCTTAAAGTCGGTATTACTTTGCATTTTAATGCCACCATTTCATTTTGTTTTTTCTGGGCACTCATTTTCGAGTTCCATAAGAAACATGTGAGTTCTATGGGTCTTGCCCTTTTAGTTTTCTAGGGTATTCATATTGAACTTATGACTTGTTGATCTTTGATATATTTTCAGTTTTTGCGTTGATCTTGAAGGACAAGGTCATTTTAGGCCTTGCATAAACATACACAATATAGGCCATCTTACAGTGGAATGACTGTTTATGTAATCCTTAGTATACAACAACCATGGGTTATTTGATCAGACATGAATGAGAGATTACGTGAGGGTTAAGGTCATCCCAAAGTCACTGTTTCTTTTTTTAAAAATTTTTTTTCTGTTGTTGTTGGTATAATACAACTTTTCATATACTTTATTTGATAGTACATGAGTGTATTTGGAGCCAGAGGTCAAAGTAATCTCAAGGTCAAACGCATGGAAAGATCAAAGTCGGTATTACTTTACATTTTAATGCCACTATTTGATTTTTTTGGGGGTGGGGGGTGGGGGGGAAGGGGTTTCTTATTTTCATGTTAAATATGGCAAGTTCCATAGGAGTATGTGAGTCATATTAGTTTTGTCCTTCAAATTATTGTTGTATTTTAAGTCTTTAAGTATGTTGTTGGCTCATTAACTCATGGCTATTTATCTATGATTTTGTTTTCTGAGATGCGTGATTCTTATAAATGTGCAGAATCAAGTACAGAACATGATGGGCTCTAAGTACATCGCGTTCTTCCTCACGGAGGTGTCGGAATGGCAGAGAAAGCTATCCACAGCTGATCAAGTCATTTCTACCTACTTGGAAGTACAAAGAACGTGGTCCCATCTTGAGTCCATTTTCATCGGATCTGAGGATATTCGAAACCAGCTTCCCGAAGACTCTGCAAGATTTGACATGATTGACCAGCGTTTCAAGGTAGGGAATCACTTTGGCCGCATGAGTGGGCTTGTCAATAGGGAAGTGCACATTTTAATGTTTTGAAAATCATTCTTTATCGAATATTGCTTAGTAAAGCCCCAAAACAAAGTACGCCTATATGTAGTTTATCATGTGGGCAAAATATCAATAAGCTGCATATCAAATGTTCAGGCGATCATCAAAGACGTGGCGAAATACAAGAACGTTCTCAAAGCAACGAACCAGCGCAGACTTTACGAACGTCTGGACGAACTTCAAGGACAGCTGTCACTGTGCGAGAAAGCACTGGCTGAGTATCTGGAGACAAAGCGTCTGGCCTTCCCCAGGTTTTACTTTGTATCTTCCGCTGACCTTCTTGACATTCTCTCCAACGGAAACAGCCCACCTACGGTTAGTTTCTTACTGATTTTCTTCTTCATATTTAAAGGCGCATACTGGTATTAATATTTGCATTGTCTATAGTTAACATATTAGTTTACTTTCTTCACATTACAGTTGCCAGTATGCCATAATCATCTTTTTACAATCAATTTTAGGTGATGAAACACTTGACCAAGTTGTTTGACAGCCTGGCCAAACTGAAATTCGAAATGGACTCCAGCAACATGCCCAAGAAAATGGCTACTGGTATGTGGAGCAAAGACGGAGAGTATGTCAACATGGAAAAACCGTGTGATCTCAATGGACAGGTACTGATAACTTCGGGCTATGATAACTCATTAACATTTGTCATGCATCATGCAAAGGAGGAACAAGATAGGAAGCCATCAAGATGTATTTCTAGGCACTCACACACATAGCCCAAAAATAAGCATTTTCAAAAGTGTTAATTTGTGAAGCGTTATTGTGACTTGGTTTTAACCTAACGAAGCAAAAGGAAAACAGAATGCTAGGCCACTATCTGAAATACCTGCAAGCAAGCAAATATATAAATTGGCTCCGTGTTTAGTAAATGGCGAAGCACAATGACCTTGACCTTTGAGAAAGTAGACATGCGAATGACCTTACATGCTTAGCAGTAGTTAAAGTATAAGCAGAGTACAAATAATGAATTTCGGTTCAGTTATTGTTGAGATAAGACAAACAATGTATTTTGGCAAATTATAAGTAAAATTCGGAGCGACGGACTGACCGGCAACTGGTTTGTTACTAAAGGATGGCCCATGATCTGAAGTATATCAAACCTCAACAAAATCGCTTCAGCTGTTTATTAGATATTGAGTAAAACGTGTTTTGCAACAGAATGGCTCCCATGACCTTGACCTTTGCAGGAGAGAGCTTTAGAAAGCACAGAAACTTGGTTTGTAGTTCTTTTTCATAGGAAAACCCCAGTCTACGTCATAACTTTTGCGCTTCCGGAAGGTCACAACTTCCTCATTTGCATTTTTTAAAAATTTAATCGTTCTTATATAGCGCTTTTCCAGCTCAAGAGCTGCTCAAGGCGCTGGTCGATACAGGATCTAACTCAAGCCGCCCGAGACGCCCACCCGCAGCCTTTGGGCGCATGGTCTGACGCCCGGACGCGAACTTGTTTTTTCCAACCTAGTTCCAGTCACTTTCCCGAAAAAGGCAATTACCGAAGTCGAACGAAGCTCTCCGAGTCGAGCGGAGCTATCCGATGTTTTACGAACGAATGCTGGCAGGACTCCATGAAACCACAGGCTGGGAATTCTCGTCTTTCGTAGGCCTCAATTACATACTATACTACGTACGTATTTAGGAGTTTACAAAGAAAAAAGAAAAGACTTCAGAGCCTGTGGTGAAACATCCGTGCATAAAAATAGCCGCTGCTAGATCTAATTCTTTTTCGATCTGCACAGCTTCAAGCTCAAGTCGAGATTTGCATTTTGAAGCAGTTAGTATTATTATTATTTTATGATGAATAATATACTGACACAATTAGTAATAAGGAGTAAAAGTAATACATAACACATAAAGCACACATACAAAGATTTCACATCTATATCAACAATAAAACCATGACAAAACTTCAAAGCGCTATGGATACGTTGATGTCACTTCAGCACAACAAGGCAAAGCAAGTTTATAATGGTCTCAAAAAACAGTGACATTTTTATTGCAAGCACCAAAGAAATTATTTATTTAACTAATATTATTCTTTTTAACTGATACAGTACATTTGTTATGTGTATTTCAATGATATGTATTTTAATGAGAAACACGCATTAAAAACATGTTGCGTGGCGGGCGGAAATTTCTATAAATCATCTGAAAACTTTGGTAAATCTATAAGAAAAAATAACCAGTAACACTATCTGAATATTTCGGGTTACACCCAACTTCAGCAAAAACAAACAAAACGTCACTGACCATATTTACACCATTGAGCACGCACAGCAGCACACTATTCTTTTTTTTTTAAAGTAGGAATAATAATAATAATAATAATAATAATAATAATAATAATAATAATAATAATAATAATAATAATAATAATAATAAAAAGAAACAAACAATAATAATAATAATAATAATAATAATAATAATAATAATAATAATAATAATAATAATAATAATAATAATAACACACAAACAAAACAAATAAATAAATTAAAGATTTAACTAAATAACTATACTACTACTACTACTACTACTACTACTATTACTATTACTACTACTACTACTACTACTACTACTACTACTACTACTACTACTACTACTTGCGAAGTTGTGGTCTCGATTTTGTGGTCCTGATTTGGCTCTTTGCAGTCCGCTGGACTCTGTAAGCAATGAATAACTAATAAGCTTTTAATTTAACTCTGATCTCGAGTTGTCTTGATTTTGTGGTTCTGATTCGGCTCTTTGCAGTCCGCTGGACCCTGTAAGCAGTGAATAACTAACTATTAATTTAATTCTGATCTGGAGTTATAAAAAAAAAAAAAAATTCGCTTAGCCTACTCGTCCTTCTCCGGAAATTTCAAGATTCGACTATTATAAAGTATAGGCCTAAATATTATTAATTAGAATAGATATAGTTTATACATTTATTTACGTATAAAACAAACAATACAGGTCTAAAAATTATATTCAGCTAGTGAGCTTCTTCGCTGCGCGGAGATTGACTTATAATATATAATGTAGATTAAGCCTATATATACTGTATAACAGTGTCTACTTGGTTCTAGGCAGGAAATGGGCAATGCTATTATTAGCCGTTACTGCTGAGAACTAACAAAATGCAAATCAAGGAACGCAACTATTAAATATGATCGATAATAATTGTGCTCATATTATGCTCATATTAACAAAGTATACCGTTGCGATATGCTAAATCTGTGTAAATCGAACAGAATTAGAAGCAACAGCGATCATTTTTAATGTCAGCTAGTCGTAGTCATGCAAGCATCATTTCGTAACACATCGGAGAGCTTCGTTCGACTTCGGTGATTGCCTTTTTGGGCGAATGACTGGAACTAGGTTGGAAAAAACAAGTTTGCCGCCCGGACAACTGAGCACAATCCTGGGCAGCCAGGGATGGGGGAGAAGGACCTAGGTGCATGCTGGGTGTTTTCTTGTCACCGGCACTCACCCGTCTAGGACATGAGCGTCAGGATCTTTAAAGTCCGTTATGATGGAATGTATGCGACACAGACTAGACCTCGGTTTATACTCACATCCGAAGGAGTAGGAAAACAGGAGTAAAGTGTCTTTCCCAGGGACACAACACAATGGCCACAGTGCATTACGAAGAAAACTTCGCTAAGTGAAAATGCAGAATTTTCATCATTCTGACAATTTGTGGTTCTCATGTAATTTTCAGATATTTTTTTCATATATCGGGTCTATTGCTATAAACGTAAGCTTGAATAAATGTCTGCTTTTGCTTTCAGATGTAAAATAGGGGAGATGTAAAATAGGGGAGTTGTTTCCGATTGAGATTTTCAACATAAGTTTTGCATTATGTCTAAGTTTTAAGTGTCTCCTTTGGGCATGGTAAATATGTAAAAATCACTTTTCTGGTGTATTCTTATGAATGTGCACAAATAGCCCTTGGTTTAAGTGAGCCCTATACTACTAGATTCGTAGGCCTAAACGGGCTAATTAGTAGGCTAGCGTAGGCAATGAACACAAGTTGTGGCTATAGAAGCTCTCTAATTTGTAGTTTTTTTTTAAAGGCGAAGAAAAAATGACCAATGCTCTATCCTAAACTTCAACTAACCTTTTGTTGGGAAAAGTGTCTGTTTTAGCCCTTGATGAACCAAATCTAAAGACTCGTGCGTTTTTGACGAAATCAACCTCCGCAAATTAGAGAGTTACGATGGCATTTACTTCCCCTGAATAAGAGCGAACAAAATTTTGTCAGCAACTAAAGGCGCTGCCGCTTCAGAACCGCAGGCACGAAGAAAAGTTTGTAAGGATTTCCCGATTGCATAACCGGAAACGAAAGGGATCACTACGAACCAAGGTTCACTGGTCGACCTAAAGTTCTCTACGTAGTTCATATGATAAGTCTGGAAATACAAAAATAGCAAATGTTGAAAAGAAAACGGTCCTGTAATGTCATAACATAGATAGATAGATAGATAGATAGATAGATAGATAGATAGATAGATAGATAGATAGATAGATATCTCCATTCTACCTGTAGGA
This sequence comes from Oncomelania hupensis, assembly GCA_036898135.1. NCBI lineage: Eukaryota > Metazoa > Mollusca > Gastropoda > Littorinimorpha > Pomatiopsidae > Oncomelania > Oncomelania hupensis. The sequence continues at coordinate 79,504,726 of CM072512.1, read as the reverse complement.
TATCATTATCCTTAATAATACCTTTCATCTTATCTTTTTGACAAGGTATTTTCTGTTTTGCTTGCCATGACGATTATGCATATAATGATACACATTTGTCACAGGTTGAAAACTGGCTGAGTAACTTGCTGAAGTCTCAGGTGAACACTGTACGTCATGAAATGTCCGAGGCAGTGGCAGCATATGAAGAAAAGCCCAGAGAACTGTGGCTGTTTGATTTTCCAGCCCAAGTAGCTCTGTGTGGGACTCAAATATGGTGGACCTCGGAAGTGAACGCTGCTTTTGCACGTTTAGAGGAGGGCCACGAAAATGCCTTGAAAGACTACAACAAGAAACAGGTACACAGTGATTTTATTTTACCGGTTTCAACCCGTGCCCTTAATTGCTGATTATATTTTATTTTAACAGCTTCTTACGGAACTGTGTCTCTTTATTTTTGTTGACAGATCCAGCAGCTGAACTCCCTGATCACCATGCTGATAGGTGATCTATCTCCTGGCGATAGACAGAAGATCATGACTATCTGTACCATCGACGTGCACGCGCGAGATGTGGTGTCTCTCATGGTGTTGAAAAAGGTTTGCCTTACATTGTTGTTTGAATGTATGTGTGCACTGCAACAAATATTTATATGTTCTTGTAATAAAATTATCATTCAAATTCGAAACAAATCTGCTGGTCCGTAATAACTATCCTCGAGCAGACAAAACCACTTTATGACAATGAAGGTGAGTACTCTTTTTAACAGCAGGCTGCCGTACTTTAGAAGTTAATTAATTAGTTAGTCATTTTTTTAAAGGGTCAAGCGGACTACAAGGAACCGAACCAGGACCTCAAAAGTATTATATTAATTTAAAGCGTTACAAAGCTCTTAAGATGTTGGAGGCACGGTGGCCTAATGGTAGAGCTTTGGCTTGTGGATCTGAAGGTCCCGGGTTCGAGCCCAGGCCGCGCCATTGTGTTGTGTCCTTGGGAAAGACACTTTACTCCCGTTTCCTACTCCTTCGGATGAGAGTATAAACCGAGGTCTAGTCTGTGTCGCATACATTCCATCATAACGGACTTTAAAGATCCTGACGCTCATGTCCTAGACGGGTGAGTGCCGGTGACAAGAACACACCCAGCATGCACTTAGGTCCTTCTCCCCCATCCCTGGCTGCCCAGGTTTGTGCTCAGTTGTACAGACGTCAGACCATGCGCCCAAAGGCTGCGGGTGGGCGTCTCGGGCGGCTTGAGTTAGATCCTGTATCGGCCAGCGCAATGTTATTTTTTTATTTTTTTAACCAATCTCTCTTAAAAAAGACACCACCACTCCCGCGGCCCGGTGTTCCTCCACTGGAAAGCTGAAGCCTTGGCAGAGGTGGCAGCGGAAGATACATCGGATTTGATGACGGCTTTCGACGTGAACGTCTGCGCGTGAGCTGTATGTTCTGGTGACGCTTGGGGACCACAGCTCATCCTTCCTTTATATCCAACAATCTTCTCTAACTCGGATAATCTTTCTGACATTTTCACAATCGTTTTCATAATCTTTTTCAAAACTCCTCCATCACTACTGGTCTTTTCACTCGCGGCACGAAGGATGAGGACTTTGAGAAGAAAAGGTGTTTGACGTCTGGGCCATGACCTTTTTTGCGTAGTGGCTCGTGTCTTTTGAATCTCAAGCTCCGTCCATTTTGGACAATCTGTGGAACTGAATTAGTGCTTCGCTTCACAATTCACATAGTATAAGGGATCATTGCATTCCGTCACCCCACCCCATCATGCTTCTCTTTGCCACAATCACGACATGTCGTTTATCCCTTTACACGTTGTGCTTCCATGTCCACATTTCATACATTGGAAGTATTGCAAAGGAAAGGAGGTGTAGAGTGTCATCTTGACCCGCAAGTACACTACCCTTATCGACTCCGGCAGCTTGGCCATTGCAAAAAACAAAGAAAAAAAAAAGAGTTTTTTAGTAGGGACATTTGATGCTGTTACGTTGAAACGCGCACGATTGTTCGTGTGTGACGCGCGCGATAGATCTGTTCGTTTTATTTTGCAAAGCATGCAATAATAGAGTGTATTTACCTTTGATTTGATTTTGCGTTGTTATTAGAAGAAGCTTTGTATAACGTTGATAATTTTAGTTGGTCGATATTATTTGAGAATTTTCTAGATTTGGTTGTTTACGATCGATCGAAGCGTGTGGATAAATCTAGTGGTAACCACGAGACGCTTCCATCCCAAATAAGGTTGTATGACGTGAGACAGTGATGATGAAATTACATTTGATTGGTTGTGGTGTTTCATGCAGGGGTTTTCTCGCTAAGTGCCGCACTGTTTCAAAATAAGAGAGAGATGAAAGTAGAGAGAGTTGTTGTGTTAGAGTTGAGAAAGTTGTTAAAAAGTGGAAAGTTCAAAGTTGAGAATTGTAGAGTGGAAAAAGCGATTGAGCGATTGTATGCAGTAGTTGATGTGTGCTGAATAAAAGTGGAAAACTTCAAACGACGACTCCTGCCTTGTTGATGATTGAACAGGTTGCGTGGATAAACGAATCTGAGTTACACCTATCAGGATTTCAAGCATCGGGGCTGAATCAAATACTGATAAAACACCAACATCAAACGAGTGTAACAGATGCCCCTCTGTTGACAAGCACCTGTGTATAGCTGTGACCCCCTATACCTAGACAGTTAATCTCTAATATAACTTTCAAACATTTTCTGCAAATTCTGACATCGAATGACTCCCTTATAGGAATGAGTTTGTATTGCACTGAGACATTAGTATCTCTATCCAAAAACATTTTACCATTCCTCTTTAGAGGGTCATTCGTGCCCTAGAACTCCACCAGGAAAGCGCATGAACTTCTTTATTTATTTACATAAATTCTTACCAAAAATACATAAACTTAGTGATTTTATGAACACAAATTCTTATAAGAAGAAGGAAAGTTTGCCATATATTGATATTATTTTTTGACTCGCATGCATAGTCTACTGTATGTTTTCACCTCAATGAGACACACATACTTTGCAAATCTGGTCAACCTCACTCCAGGTTTAGGTTACGGGAGCTGTCCAAAATCGGTTTGTGTAGGTACGTTGAAGTGATCTTGACCCTAAACTATGAGAGATAGGAAGTCCAACCTTGATATATTTAGAGATTATAGATTGATCTTTCATATATTTTCCGCTTTTGCGTTGGTCCTAAAGGTCAATGTCATTTTAGGCCTTGCAAAAACATACAAAAATAGGCCATCGTACAGTAGAATTTAACCCATAGTGTGCAACAACATTAGGGTATTTGATCAGATATGCAGGAGAGATCATGTGAGTGTCAAGGTCATCCCAAGGTCAAGGTCACTGAAGGTCAAGGTCATCCCAAGACCACCTATTTTGGTATAATAAAACGTTTGATGTATTTTACTTGGTAATATATGAGTGTATTTGGAACCGGAGGTCAATGTTATCTCAAGGTCAACAGCATAGAAAGATCAAAGTCGGTATTAATTTGCATTTTAATACCACCATTTCATTTTTTTTTTTTCTGGGCACTAATTTTCGAGTTCCCTAAGGAGCATGTGAGTCATATGGGCTTTGCTGTTCTAGTTCATTGTTCAAATAGTATGAATGGATTCAATAACTTCTTTTTGTACATTTATACCAAACTCTCACTTTTATAATTATGAGGTGTGTGATAGTGCCTGTCAGAATTGCGGGTGTACATATTGCTTTGAATGCATGGAATGATGTGAACAGAGCCTTTTTAAAAATCTTGCTTTGTCTAGGACATTATGTTTGTTCGCCTTGGCTGAAAACCCCTGAGAAGGCTGGAGCCCTAAATAAACTTTTATAAACTTGTATTAACTAACAGAAATACACTGACAACTTTTATCGATGGCAAATATGGATAATTTTCTCAGAGGCCTATCCGGATCTCTCCCATCACCACCATCAAAATCGAAGAAAAGTGACCTCTACCTCCGACAAGTGCCCGTATACGAAACTGCCTCACTGTCATTATCATTCGCTTCTTTCCGAGCTCGTTTTGTTTTAGTTCAGCGATGTTTAATTTTTGACTCACATGCATAGCAATGTGAGTTTATGTACTCACCCAAACAAAAACAAAACAAAAATCCAGAATTTTGCAAATCTGTGCAAAATAAGCCCTAAATAGTTCAAAAATGACATTACAATTTTTTTTTTTCCCGTCCATCTGTCTGTCCGCCTTCCGCCGTCTGGATGTGCAAAACTTGCAAGTGGATTCATTTCTCAGAACCTATTTCACCTATCACAACCAAACTTGATAAGATGGTGTGTATCTATGAGACCTCATAAATGATCAGTGAATGAATGACTTCACTTCAAGGTCAAGGTCACAGAGTCAACAAATGTTAGTAAAAGAATAACAATTGTTCACAAAATTTCACATTTTTTCTAAGTTAGTAATATCGAACTTATGATTCTTTGATGCATGATAGATATCAATGAGACACACATCTAATGCATGTTTGGTAACCTCACTCGAAGGTCAAGATCACTGGAGCTGTCCAAAGTCAGTTAGTATTTGAAGTGACCTTGACCTTAAACTTTGAGAGGTATAAAGTTCAAACTTGTTATATTTAGAGATTATAAATTGATATTTTTTATGTATTCCGTTTTTGCGCTGATCTTGAAGGTCAAGGCCCTTTTAGGCCTTGCAAAAACATTTAAAAAAAAAAGTTATCGTACAGTGGAATGGTTCTATATAACCCAAAGTATGCAACAACATTGGGTTATTTGATCACATATGAGCATGAGAGGTCACGTGAAGGTCAAGGTCATCTCAGTGTCAAGGTCACTGTAAGTCAAGGTCATCCCGTTGTTTTTTGTTGACATAATACAACTTTTGGTGTAGTTATTTTGATATTACATGAGTGTTTTTGGAGCCGGAGTTCAAGGCCATAACATGGTCAAGAGCATTGAAAAATCAAAGTCGGTACATGTATTACATTGCATTTTAATGCCACTTTTTCTTTTTTTTTCTTTCCTGGGCACTTATTTTCGTGTTAAATTTGCAAGTTCCATACGGAATATGTGAGCCCACAAGTATATCAACTAACAAGTTAGTATCTCCCTTCTATGTCTCTGTCGACATGCGCGTACAACCGGTTGCTTCCCTTTACATGCTTTGTGCTCCATAGAGCGTCGTCGGCCTAAAATAATTTTTAGACCCAGGGGAATTATGGGTAGGGAAATCCTTTTCTGAAATGACGTCGGCAGGACTCTTCGCGATTGGTGCATGGCACACGAGACACACGCAAATTGGCGTCACAAGAAGATTGGTTATATCTGAATTCGTCTAATTTGACCTCGCATGCTGCTGGATAACAATGCAATTTGAATTTGCTTTCAAAAATCAAAAGAGAGCGAGACCACAACAAAGTACAACGAGCCAAGGCGACGCAAACACTCAAGGCCGACAGAACAAAAAGCACACAAACTACAAAAGGTAAGTACCCGTGACAATACACAATAAAGTAGGCCTAACCACCATTGCAAAATAGGATTGATCATCACCATGATTGAATTTTTCCACCCCACCTTCCAATCGGTACGGAATCGAACATATGCTCAAATCATCATATCTTTGACAGAACTTGAATGTGCATTATACAGTGTGATTCAAGCGATAAATGAACCATCACATCGAAGCGATCTGAGCAGCTGAATCGATGACAGTGGCGATCAATCGTTCACTGAGACTCACGATCGCCTGCACTGAGCTCACATACATGTGTGCATGTTTCTATAAATCCATCGTGTTCTCCTTCGATAATTGAGCAAAGCCTTTGTTCACTACCAGAAATATGCAGTTCCTCTCCCAACTTTCGTTTAATTTCAGCCAGCACATCTTCGCGAGAAATGGCGACCACGACTGCAACCGTAGCTAGTTATCAGATTTCCCAGAATTCTCTATTCTATTTTTAGGTTTGGGATACCCCCATCTCAGCTTGTGGCTAAAACCAAGGGCAACGGGACCACCGCACGTCGACTGGGGGCAATACGAGATACTAACTTGTTAGTTGATATACTTGTGGTGAGCCAAATTGGCTTTGCCCTTTTAGTTTTAAAAAATCATCCTCTTTGCTCCCCACCCACCAAAAAAGGGATGCGGTCGAGCGGAAATTCAGCAGGAACGCACCAGGCTTACAAAGGGGATATACATTTACATAGAAGGTAGTCTATTCTACCACTACAGACCAACCCCAATTTGACCCATGAGCTGCAGCCTTCCAGCAAAGGTATGGCAATGCACAACCAGCCGATTCACTGGTCGTGTGTCTTGCGTGCCTCGCAAGCCTTTTGTCTAGGAGAAGTTTTGGGCAAAGAGGTGTGTTTGTTAGAAGGACAGCAATTTTTCAGGGACAACATCCTCGAGACCCCGTTCTCACATGACACGGGTTGCCCTGTCCGAAAAACAGGGGACGTAAAGAAGGCCGCAGAGAAAAAGGAGTATATATAAAGAAGGGCTGATGGGGAAAATGTAGCACATAGCCATGGTGCTGACCAATTCTCTTAGAACTAACGCTATATTAATAGCCATGGCGCTGTACAAAATTTGATTTTAATCTCCCGGTGTATACTGCATGGCCCGCCGATGGCTCCGCTGTAATGTCACTACTAAGAGCCATGTTGCCGTTGGCATACTGGGTGATTGCTAGGCCGTTTGAGTATAGCCGTGGTGGTGACTAAACAATTTAAGAATTATTGTATTATAACATATCTTTTATATGCTTTTATTATCTCGTTGGCCCCTTTAAAGGCCTATTTTAAATGGTTATACCTATTAGCCAAAATGCTGTTGGATCATTTTACTGATGGCTGTTTGGCCGAGGCGGACAGCCAAGGTGCTGTTAATCATGTATGTAATTTTATACCATTTTATTACGTAACCGTGTATTATTTATAAAGCATCCCCTATTGTTTGGGATTGCTCACTGAACTTTGACATATAGTACGCAGTTACTTATATGCGCCACCGATTTGTCCTTATTGATTCGTGATATTATGTTAGATGCTCTTTTTTTTTAGGTTCCAATGAACCGGATATTTAAGCACGTTCATACTTTATAGCCTCCTTTTAGTACGACTAGCTTGTTAAGTTAACTCAAGTATATATCTTTTAATCATGGTCCTGAAATTTTAAACATGAACTCTTAATAACGTCCCCTATATGCCATAGTGTCCGGGGACAGCAAATCTAGCTGAAGAAGAAAAAGAAGGGGAAAATGAGGATAGAGGAAAAATCCGAAAAGGCAGAAGAAAGGATAGGTCAAAACTGCACGGTATGTTGGAAGGATTTGAGGGTGAAAAAAACACAGGTGAAAGGACTGATAAGGCAGAAGCAAGACAAAGAGAAGAAAGGTGGGTGGGCAAGCTCGGTCCAAACATCGTTTCAATAATAAGTGTACTATGTTAATGTCGTATGAAACTAGGCAACTGGTAGCAATGCGATGGTTACAGGTTGAAAGCTCGCAGGCCTTCTGCTGGGTGTCTCAGCTGCGACATCGTTGGGATGAGGGGCATCGTGACTGCTTTGCCAACATCTGTGACGCCCAGTTTCGCTATTCTCACGAGTACCTGGGCAACACCCCGAGACTCGTCATTACACCACTCACTGACAGGTACGTATTGACTTATATCCGATGGTGATGTTGTTATCTGCTATGTAACTGCTCTTCCAACCTTTAAACCAATGACAACTGTTGCGCTGCTAGTTAATTATTTAAAATATTCAAATGCGTGCAGGTGCTACATCACACTGACTCAATCGCTGCATCTGATCATGGGTGGTGCACCAGCCGGGCCTGCTGGAACAGGCAAAACGGAGACCACCAAGGATTTGGGCCGTGCTCTGGGCATCATGGTGTACGTCTTCAATTGCTCAGAACAGATGGACTATAGGGTAAGGTGGTTTTATACATTAAAAATACAAGAAATGTCTATATAGCCTACAGTGATGCAGCAATACCTTATATGTAATGTGTTTTTAAGACTGAGAACATCAATGACCTTTGTTTGCGCCCTTGTGACAGTCTGTGGGCAACATCTACAAGGGCTTAGCCCAGTCCGGAGCCTGGGGCTGTTTTGACGAGTTCAACCGGATCGCCGTGGAGGTATTGTCAGTGATTGCCGTGCAAGTTAAATCCATTCAGGATGCCATCAAGGAAAAGAAGAAACGTTTCAATTTCATGGGCGAGGAGATCTCTCTGATCCCCACTGTAGGCATCTTCATCACCATGAACCCCGGCTATGCTGGCAGGACGGAGTTGCCCGAGAACCTCAAGGCCCTTTTCAGGTGAGACTGCTATTGCACAGCAACAGTAATAGCAATAATAATAATAATAATAATAATAATAATAATAATAATAATAATAATAATAATAATAATAATAATAATAATAATAGTAATAATTTAAATTTTATTATTATTATTATTATTATTATTATTATTATTATTATTATTATTATTATTATTATTATTATTATTATTAAGGTAGCTATTCACGATCCATTTCTTCAATCGAACTGGAATCGTTTCCTGTAGAGTTGGTATTCCTTAGAAATTGTCAATGTCAGTGTTGAATCATCTCCAGAATTTGACTGTAACATAGTGGCAATTTGCAGCAATTCTAGATGTTCATAGAGCGTACTTTTTACAGGCCTTGCGCTATGGTGGTGCCTGATTTTGCCCTGATCTGTGAAATCATGTTGGTGGCCGAGGGTTTCCTGGAGGCTCGCTTGCTGGCTCGCAAGTTCATCACTCTCTACACTCTGTGTAAGGAACTTCTGTCCAAGCAGGTGAGATTACAGACGCTTTGCTAATTATGAGTTTTTGTTTAGCATTTGGAGATTAAAAAAATTTGTTTACAGGTTTGTGTACGCCTATTGGCATTTAGGCGTCTATGGAAGTGTACAATTTTATTTGCCAGGATCACTATGATTGGGGCCTGCGAGCCATCAAGTCAGTTCTCGTGGTGGCTGGAACTCTGAAGAGAGGAGACAGACAGAGACCTGAAGATCAGGTTTGTTCACAACAGTTATTTTTGTAACTAAAGGTATCTGTCTGACGTTAAGGGTAGAAAACTGAAACTGTATTTCCTTATTCTGTTTCCATTATAGGCGTCTTCCTATGGAATTCCCTTTGTAAAATATTTATTTTCACCACTTTCAGCTAAATAATCTTTATTTAGAAGAATTTTTTCTAAATAATCATTTGTTTACAAACAATGTAAGATTTTTCTAAATAATATATTTTCTCCGTAAATAACTTATTATTTATCTAAACAATATTGTTTACGTAAATAAATCTTGATATAGGTAAATAAGGCATTAACAATTGTTGCTAAATAAGGAATTATTTACCTATATAATGATTGTGCTAAGTAATGTATTATTTAGAAATGTTTCTCAATAATGATTGGTTCACCTGTATAATGCATTATTTAGCTGAATTTGCTGAATAATATATTATTTAGAAGATGTTGCCAAAAAATGTATTATTTACGTAAACAATTAATTTTTAAGGGCAGCAATTTCCATTCATTGAGGAGAAGCGATGATTGACGCACTCACCATTATCTGTAACAAGACCTGGCAGAGTGGGGAGTGGCATACACTATGAACCAAGTCCCTTGTCATCACTATTCCCAAAAAAGGTAACCTTCAGGAGTGTGAAAATTACCGCACCATCAGCCTCATCAGCCATCCCAGCAAGGTCCTCCTGAAAATAATACTCAACAGGTTGAAACCCTAAGCTGAACAAATCATAGCTGCAGAACAAGCAGGATTCCGGGCAGGGTGAAGTACCACTGAACAAATTTTACAACCTCAGAATAATCTGTGAGAAATACCTACAGCACCAACAACATCTATATCATATGTTCGTACACTTCAAGAAAACGTTTGACCGAGTCTGGCATTCAGCTCTGTGGGCAACCATCAGAATGTATAACATCAGCCCTAAAATTATTGAAGTCATCAAAAGCCTGTATGACAAGGCTGCCAGTGCAGACCTCCACAACAGCGCCACCGGAAACTGGTTCAGAACAACAATCGGTGCGCGTGAAGGATGCCTACCCTCTCAAACACTCTTCAACCTCTTCCTAGAGCGCATCATGTCAGATGCCCTTGCAGATCACGAAGGCACAATCAGCATAGGAGGTAGAGCAATCTCCAACCTTCGTTTTGCAGATGATATTGATGGATTGGCTGGAGAGGAACAAGAACTTGAACAGCTGGTACAGAGGCTTGACACCACCTCCAGAGCCTATATAATGGAAATAAGTGCAGAGAAGACCAAAATGATGACCAACAACTCCAATGGCATCAACACGGACATCAAAGTCCAAGGCCAATCCCTCACCACAGTGCATCGCTTCAAATATTTAGGAGCCATTGTATCAGACAAGGGGTCACGACAGGAAGTCCTCTCCAGTATTGCACAAACAACTGCTGTCCTGGCAAGGTTGAAGCCCATTTGGAAAGACAGGACCATCAGTCTTCAGTCCAAGGTAAGACTGCTGTGCACCCTCGTCATCTCCATCTTCCTATACAATTGTGAAACAGGACCCTCACAGCAGATCTACAACGAAGAATACAATGCATGGAGATGAGGTGCTACAGAAGACTTCTGGGCATATCCTCTACCCAGCACATCACCAATGACGAAGTCCGACAGACCATCACACAAGCCATTGGACAACACGATGACCTGCTCACAGTGGTGAAGAAACGGAAACTCCGATGGTATGGCCACGTCACCATATCATCAGGCCTTGCAATTACATTCCTGCAAGGCACATTGCAAGGAGGTAGAAGAACAGGAAGATAAAAAAAGAGGTGGGAGGACAACATTCGAGAATGGACTGGTTTGACACTGAGCGAAGCCAACAGGGTTGCTGAGGACAGAGAAAGATGGAGTACGCTGGTTAAACGATCATCCCCTACGACCTCCGAATTACGGGATAGGATAGGGAGGATAGGATAGGAATTTCCATTATTTATGGGATTCACAGGTGCATGTTGTATTACTGTAAAATTATGTGGTAGTGATAAAGAAAATGGCAAAATCGTGTTTTGCGATGTTTTGCGCGATTCAAAATGAGGCAACAACTTTATTTTATTCTATTTTTTATTCATTCGCAATAGTTTAGTATACGAGACTGCAACGGGAACGGCTCTGGTAAAGAGGGAGCCATCATTTTTTCTGCTTTGGCATCCTTGACTTCAGAATACTACCGCCAAATCCCTGGTAGTTTCGAATAAGCTAAATCTTTTTGTTTGAAATTAAAACATAATTCAACTCAAAAGAACAAACGGAAACACAGTCTCAATACAGTTTTAGGGTAAATAAAACCTTTTTTTTTTGGACGAAATACTTAAAAAATTTAACACTCCTGCACAAAAACTTACCTCGATCTTTCGTTTGTGTTCGGGAAGTTACAGACATTCGATCTTCGAATTTGTGGAGTCATTTATGTTGACAACAACGACACCTATAATAAGGACTAGAACCGCGATTTTCCCGTCAAATTAGCGGAGGCAATAGAGAAAGCGAGAGTCAAAGAGAGAGAGCGCGCGCTTGCGGTATGATGCGAAATTGGAGAACTAAAATTAGACAAGTGCTCGCTCAGCCATCCCATAATAGTTGTTGTGATGTGGCGGAAGAATAATCTTTAAACTAATATGAAACAATTTTTAATTGTTTTAATACTTTCTCATTACATTCTGATACTTAATGCTTTTATTTATTTGACAACTGCTGCTTTTCTTTGCGTTTCTAACGTATTTATGCTGTTGTAGATAGTACAAAGTTGGCACTATTTTCTTTGCGCATTGGGTTACTAACAGGAAACGTTGTTTGCCTGAAGCGCTAGTTTTGGAATAGCAATGGCGATCTTTTGTTTTCTTGTTTGATGATGGTTTAAGTGCTATTTGTTCTTCATTAAAATGGTGAAAAAGTGTAGTATTGTGAATTGCAGAGGCAATTATGATGAGAAGAATAAGGTTCGTGTGTTTCGACTGCCAAAAGATGAGACGGAAATGCAAAAATGGTTAGGTGTACTGCCTCCAAGTGAAAATTTCATCCCTACACTGAGAATTGCTTCATTTGTGAAAGGCATTGGAGTAATCCGCCTATGATTAAAATTCCGGGTGGTTCCACAAGCCCAGCGATTCCACCTAGTGTTTTGGACGTGCCCAAGTCATGCCTGCCTACACCTAAGCCCTCACCTCGCCCAGTGAAAGATGAAGATCGTCAAGCCAAGCTTTTTTTTTCAAGGGACAAGATCATTTCTTTTGAAAGTTTCGATCCTAGTGAAGACCTACTAGTGAAGTATTAGAATGTTTTGATTTCACGTTCACATGATCGATTTGTGTGTCTTTTGATGTCGGATGATTATAGTGAATGTAGTGTTTCAGTTGTGATGGAAAATAAACAGACTTTGTGTTCTCCCCTGACCCTAAGTGCGTTCAAAGAGGGCGTCAGAGTTCCTCTAGGCTCAATTTTGAATCCAAATAATGGCCTTAACTCCAAGTCGCAGTTCTTTGATGCTCTTCATTTTGCTGTCAACTATGAGATTCCCCTGGAAGAAGTAGTTAAAAAAGTGACAGTTAATTTGAAAGCTGCAGTAGACTGTTCTACTTCTGTGGACCACAAGGTAAAGAAGTTAGACTTCTTAACACACCAGTTGGAGTTGCTAGCACACAAACAGTTCACAACTAGGGACATTTGCTTTGCAATTGAATGCTTTCCTCGTTGTAGCTATGAACAGTTGAGAGAACACCTACGACCTAGTGCTACCAAGTAAGCGCAAACTTCAAAATGTCGTTTCTTCAGTTGACAAGGATGCAGTTTTGTGTAACACATTTAAAGTTTTGCTGCCTCAACAAAAGAATGTTTTCTTGTTAATCGATGAGGTCAAGATACGACCTACCATTGCGTTTGCTGGCGGGGTTCTCAGCGGCATGGCCAAGAACAACGAAGAGTGCCGTGCAACATCCATGCTGTGCATAATGATGAAATCTTTGCGCAAAGGTCCCAGTGTGATGTTGTCAGCGATCCCTGTGCACAAGCTGACAGCAGAGTTCCAGTTCAAGGCAGTGATGGAAGCAGCTGAGGCTGTAGAGAGACATGGGGGTTGCGTGTTAGGCTCCATCACTGACAATCATAAGGTCAATCAACAGTTCTGCAAGTTTTTTGACAGACCAGACGAGAACAGCCAGACATCCACTTGATAGTGAGCGACCTTGGTTTCTCCTCTTTGACACCGTACACCTCTTAAAATGCATTCGAAACAACTGGATCACTGAGAAAACACAGGAAATTCGTCTCAATGGCCAGTCAGTGGCTTCTTTTTCTGAAGTCAAAAACCTTTACGAAGAGGAAAAAGACAGCATCCTCAAGACCACCCCTTTGACCAATGCCTCTGTCAACCCATCAAAACTTCAGTTGCAGAATGTCAAACATGTTCTCAAAGTTTTTAATGAAAAAGTAGTTGGAGCGCTGAAGATGAAAGGCTGCATTGAAACTGCATCAGTGATAGAGACTGTCGTGAACTGGTGGAACACAGTCAATGTCGCAAAAAAAGGATTGGATAAGCGCTTGAGGGACCCCCATCGTGCCGTACAAGAATCTAGTTCGTCCAGTCTTGACACTTACATCAACATCTTCCAGGAAGCTGACTCAGGGCATGGCCCTTCGCGCATCAAATGCCTCACTCACGACACCAAGAAAGCCTTAGTGCAAACTATGCAGGGACTGAAAGCAGCGTGCAGCTACCTGCTTTCAACAGCAAACTTTGATTATGTTGTTCTCCGAGAACTTCAAAGTGACCGTTTGGAAGGGGAATTTGCTGTTTACAGACACTCGACTGGGTCAAATGTCTTCATGACAGCCGGGGATGTTTTAACAGCATGCAAGAACAGGCTCGCTCGGTATGCTGCATCCTTTCTCCAGTTCATTGAGCTCCAGCCTGAGCCCCAAACACACGTCTGCTTGGGGGATGTCATCACTGAGGATGCAGATGCTATCGAGAATTGCATTTCAGGTGTGACCCTCAGTGTGAATGAGGAGAGCAGTTGTGCTTATGTAGCTGGTTGGTTGGAGACCAAGTGCGGCTTGACATTTGACGAAGAAGAACCAGTTGTGACAAGTGAGGTGAAAGACTTTATTGAGACTGTCTCCCGTGGATCCCTCAAAATTCCTCATGACTGTACATTTCAACTGGTTCGACTTGGACTGTGTTTTGTCAATCAGGCGCGACATCGTGCATGCTGCCGCAAGCGACTCTCTAACATTCTCTCCATCATGGCCAGTTACAACAACATCGATTTGGACTCCCCCAGGATGTACAGCTCTTTGTCCAATGTGCTTCTTAACGGATTGCAAAATCTGGAAAAAGACCACCAAAAGAACGCGGTGTTGCTCCAGACGTCGGTAAAGAGGGCACGGTTGGCGAATTGAGAGTCACCAATTGGTATGTCTCTGAAAAATAATTCTGAATCTTAATCAGTTTGTGGAAGGGATGTGTGAGGGTAATGTTCTTTGTGCACAGCATGTAAATGTTTCTAATGTATCATCTCTCACTCTCTCCCTCTCTCTTGATCTCTCATTCTCTCTCTCTCTCTCTCTCTCTCTCTCTCTCTCTCTCTCTCTCTCTCTCTCTCTCTCTCTCTCTCTCTCTCTCTCTCTCTCCCAATTTCATCCTTTATCTCCCTCTCTCCCCTTCTCTCTCTCCTTTTGTGCCATTATGTTGGAATTGTCAGTGTGACTAGTTTCTTTAGTGTCATTATGCCTAGAGCTGGCTGTCTATTGGCTTGTTTGTCGGCCGGCTCTTTTCATCTTTGTATAACCTCTTTCCATCTTTGTATAAAATATACTAAATAGGTTTGTATCACTTGTTTAGTTTTAAAAAAGTAACATTTACATAAGAAAATAGACTTCTTTACTCAATTGTTTAAATATTTTAGGCAAGACTGAGAGTCTCTTTTGTATAATTTTGACTGATTAACATAATGTCAGGTAGACACAATTAACCTATGTATTACAGTATTAGTAATAGCATCACTTTATAGAAAAGAGCAGAATTTATCACAAAATATTTTATACCATTACATTTTAGTCCTTACATATTTACACTATGTGTCTAGCAACTGTAATTTGATTGCTCCTTCAGCTTTTAAGTGTTTTTGGCAAGTGAGACTCTGGCCCCCGCTAGCGGGGTCAGGAAACAGAGTCTGCTAGTCCTGTAAGTAGGTGTCGTTGGTTGACAATTAATCATGATCACACATTTTGGATACACAATCTTTGGAAATACCTTGTATTTAATTATAGAAAGCAGTAAAATTATAAAGCCAAGTTTACAAGCGAATCATGTAATCCCCTAAATAATGAAAATTACAGTCCCTAAACAATAAAATGTTTACGTAAATAATGCAATATTTAGAAATATCTGCAAAATATTACTTTATTTAGAAAATTCTGCTACATGATGCATTATATAGGCCCTATATCATCCTTATTTAGGTAATCAAACTTTATTTAGAAACATTTCTAAATAATACATTGTTTAACACAATCCGATAAATAATGCATTATATTGGTAAATAATTGTTTATTTAGCAACACTGTTTAATTACCTATATCATGATTTATTTACGTAAACAACCTATTGTTTAGGTAAATAACAAGTTATGTACGGATAAAATATATTATTTGGAGAAATCTTACATTGTTTGTAAACAAATGACTTTTTAGAAAATACGCTTCTATTTCAAGATTATTTAGCTGAAAGTGGTAATAAAAACACCGAAAAATATTGCAAAAATATATTTTCCCATATTATCCTATGTTTAAAAATGTAGTAGCATTATTTTGTTTTATAATCAAAGATTTATGTACTAATTCGGTAGGTGTTGATGAGAGCTTTGAGAGACTTCAATGTGCCAAAGATCGTTGTGGACGACTTGCCTGTATTTATGGGCCTTATTGGAGATCTGTTTCCTGCTCTGGATGTGCCCAGGAAACGGGACATGGGTTTTGAGAACAATATCCGCAAAGCGACAACTGATCAACGCTTACAGCCAGAGGACAATTTTATCCTAAAGGTAGGACCATAAAGACAAATCTCACAAGGGTCGAGAACGAACATGAAGGGAAAATGTCTCTCTAGAAATAGGCCTAATATTACCTTCGGAATCTTGCTAAAACAGAATATAGACTCTCCCTGTAGCCAGATCTTGCTGTATATGATTTGTAAATGAATGAAGACTCTATAGGCTCAATATGTTCATAATGTGTACGGTAATAAAAAAAAAAGCTATTATTTATTATTTCACAATTTCACAGTGTGTGCAATTGCAAGAGTTGTTTGATGTGCGGCACTCGGTGTTTCTACTGGGTCCTGCTGGAGCGGGAAAGTCACGCGTGTGGACCACGCTACAACGAACCTTCAAGAACATGGGGAAGAAGCCCATGTCTTACATCTTGGACCCTAAGTCCATCAGCAATGACGAATTGTTTGGTGTCATCAATCCTGCTACCAGAGAGTGGAAAGACGGTCAGTGTTACTCAGTCAAACAAAATAGTGTTTATGAGGGTTGTATTTAATAAGAATTATAGCCGAGATGCTGCCATTTAACTCCAATACCATTTCCTTAGGCGAGACACCTACTACCTGTATTTTACACAGTTATTGTGGACGCGTTTTTCAGTCTTCGTTGTCCGTGCATGGCAACCCTATTTCAGGCCCGTTTTTAGTGGGCATGCGATACTCATCCTGTCTGACAAGGTGACGGCCATCAGATGTAGGCTCATATGGCATGCACCAGGCCTTTTCCTGTGGGCATGCAAAACCCGGTGTAACAGTATTAATGTGCATTTTGCAGGCCTGTTCTCTGTGGGCATGCGGGACCTCGCCGGTCTGACAGGAGACGGCCCAAAGTGGATTGTCCTGGATGGCGACATCGATCCGATGTGGATCGAGTCTCTGAACACTGTGATGGACGACAACAAGATCCTGACACTAGCCTCCAATGAACGCATTCCGTTGACGCCGACGATGAGATTGTTGTTTGAGATCAGTCATCTCAAGACGGCCACCCCAGCCACAGTGTCGAGGGCTGGCATCTTGTTTATCAACTCCAACGATCTCGGATGGAACCCGTTAGTAACAGGTTATGCTTCTGGTAGCTGCTTTTCAATTGTAACCTTCAGGTGGTTCATAGGAGCATCAACTTATAAATGAAGAGCAGTAGATTAAATATTTTTTGACTCACATGCGTTCATGTAAATCTGGGTGAGATCAGTTCTAAAAAATCCAAAAGGATGTTCTTGAAAAATGTCCGTCCTTTCGTATTTTGCATATGTGTGAACAAAACAGAACACAACACAATTTTATTTGATAGATTTGCTAATGTTTGTGGGTGTTTGGAAATACATTTGAATGGCTTGCCATCTTGTTTTAAACTTTATATATATTATATATATATATATATATATATATATATATATATATATATATATATATATATATATATATATATATATATATATATATATAAAGAGAGAGAGAGAGAGAGAGAGAGAGAGAGAGAGAGAGAGAGAGAGAGAGAGAGAGAGAGAGAGAGAGATATTCATCAGTCATGCGGATTATTGTAAATAGATACCCCAAGGACTATGTGAGTCATAGAGACTTTGTTCTTCTAGTAGCCTATCATGTAAGTTTCTATGAATCTAGCAGATGTTTGAAGCTGGTTTTCCTATTAATTACAAGGAATAGAAACTGAAATTTGTATTATTGTATTAAATTTGTTTGAGTACTTAAATATATGTGGTTATTGTGCAGATTCGTTCAGAGTTGGATTGAGGAGAGAGAGAATGTTTCTGAGAAGTCTAGCTTGACAGTTCTGTTTGAAAAGTACGTGCCTGTCTTGCTGGACGTTCTGCGAACACGATTCAAGAAGATTACGCCTATTGTCGAGATCTCACACGTGCAGGTGAATTGCTGTAGCCTACAATGATTTTTTTAATCTCGTGTATTCGGAAACATATTAGTGATAATCCGGAAAACAGCAAACGCTTGTTTTTCGTACAGTAAAATGGTAAAGTGAAGACTTGCATCACTTGGAATGCAGTGACATTACCTGTGATTCGAACATCAACACATGAAGCCGTTATGCTTATTGCACTTTGTAGATACTGTGCCACATGCTGGACTGCCACTTGACCCCAGAGAACACGCCTGCAGACAGTACCAAGGAATTGTACGAGTTATACTTTGTGTTTTGCTGCATCTGGGCATTTGGAGGATGTCTTTATCAGGATCAGGTGTGACGCTTTTTATATTTCATTCGCATTAAAACGTCTATAGCTATAAGTGATAGGCATATGAATAATTTTTCTTCACTTTATATGGTGGTTTATGTCTTTGGCCACAAATGTTTTAGGAATGTACGTGTAATAGTAGGTCATGATATGGAACTTGCATTTGACCTGCAGTTGACAGATGGTCGTGTGGAGTTCAGCAAATGGTGGCTGACTGATCTCAAGGGTGTCAAGTTCCCCACTGCTGGTACCCTGTTTGACTATTACATCGACCAAGAAACTCACAAGTTTGAGCCATGGACAAAACGAGTTCCTCGTTTTGAATTTGATCCAGATCTGCCTCTTCAGGTAAATGTCAAGATATTGTTTATATGCATCAGGAACATCATGAAACGGTAATCAGTAGTCATATAATTACATTGACATTGTAGCGTAACTTTCTTCAGTTGGTATGATGTCATCAGTAGAAATCGAGTTGGCTTGTATGGACAGAAAATATTTAAAGCCAAATCTGTTCAAGATTGCTGGTTCTGGAAGGTGTTTCTCCAATTCTGAGCTCAGCAGTAGAAATCTCTTACAGTAGAAGCTTTACAAGTGTCTTTAAATACCGTGTCTAGCAACTTCTAATCGACAAGCACAAGGAACTTGCAACTATAGTAACATTATTGTTTCGACCATCATGCACATTTACAGGCAGCCCTGGTACACACAGTAGAGACGACACGCATCCGCTACTTCATGGACATGTTGCTGGAAAAAGGTATCCCAGTCATGCTGGTGGGACTGGCCGGCACAGGCAAAACTGTTCTCATGAATGACAAACTGACCTCCATGGGAGAGAGCTGGGCTATCGCAAATGTGCCTTTCAACTTCTATACTACCTCTGGTAATACATAATCATATAAGTTTGAAGCTTCATCTTAGCAATGCCTTATCAACCATTAAAAGGGAGATACTACAACAAACAAATAAACCGGTCCTGATTTGGCTCGGAAGAGTCCGCTGGACCTAAAGCAACAATAAATCAATCAATCAAACAAATAAAGATAGTTTACATTATAGGCTAATGTTAGGAAAGACTATTTATATTTCAAAAGACGACTGTATGTATTAAATGTTATTTGAATTAATCGTTTTACATTTTACAGAGATGCTACAGCGTGTGCTAGAAAAACCACTAGAGAAGAAAGCGGGACGAAACTATGGACCACCAGGCAGCAAGAGACTAGTCTACTTTGTCGATGATTTGAACATGCCTGAGGTAGTGACAGTTAACTTTGTTTGGTTATGATTCCTCCCTCCTCCCCAATACCCCCCCACCCCCCCCCCACACACACACATGACTATAGCATCCTGTAGTATTATTATTATTATTATTATTATTATACATGCTTTTTTTTTTAAAATTGCACATGGGACTGTGAAAATGTGTAGGTAAACTTGTAAAATGTATCCAGTTCAGCATATGTTTTCCCTTAATGATTCCGCACAATAGGATGTGATTTTGTCCGTCTCCGTTAATAGAACTGTGAATTGCATTGTTTTGTAGGTTGACCAGTATTTCACCGTACAACCCCACACGTTCATGCGACAACACATTGACCATAAACATTGGTACGATCGGCACAAACTGACGCTGAAGGAGATCCACAACACGCAATATGTTGCCTGTATGAATCCCACTGCTGGATCCTTCACTATTGACTCCAGGTTGCAGGTATTTACTTTTTAGGTTGCATATTACATGTGTCCTAACTACTACCACACAACATTTTATCAGCCTGCAATGCGAGATAATCCATGCAGTAATTGCATTTAACATCGAGCAAAACAATATAAAACAATGCGCTTTTGCTTGTTACAGAGACACTTTGCTGTGTTTGCCTGCAGCTTCCCAAACCAAGAAGCTGTGTGCACCATCTATGCTAGCATTCTGTCTCAGCATCTGGCCACTGCGGGCTTCCCCGGTGTCGTCCAACGGTTCACCAATACTGTGGTGCATGCCGCTCTTGCACTGCATGGCCGTATTTCTTCATCATTTTTGCCTACAGCCATCAAGTTTCACTATGTGTTCAATCTTAGAGATTTTTCCAACATCTTCCAGGTAAGCTCGCTTTGCCATAACTTATATTTTCCCGTTTTTTGTATTTCAAGATTATATCTGGAAATATTTTGAAACAGTTGGGAATCAGAACGAGCCCAAATTCGGTTTGCGAGTCGGTCGGTCCGTTTAACGCTAAATCTTAAGAACCCTTGAGCGGATTTTTTACTACACTTCATAGGAACATTACCTATGTCATTGGCCATCTTTCTGTGTCATCATATTTGCTTTACCGTAAAGGTCAAGGTTGCTGCTTTGCTCAACATCTTTTGCTCAATATCTCAAAGACGGCTGAATTAGCGATTTTATTGATATTTGTTAAGAGTACTTCAAATCATTCAGTAGCAGCCCAATTGTCGATCAGTTGGTCGGTTATTTTGGCCTTCGCTCCTAATTAACTTTTTTGTTCAAAGCACATTTTTGTCTTATCTTAAGAATGACAGGACCGAATTTGATTACTTTTACTATGCGACAATTTTACCACCTCTCAGTCTCTTGTTTCTTTGACGTTGGCTCTTTTGCAAATGTCCAGAACGCGATAAAGCTTTATCCCAAAATTGGCTGAACCGATTTAGATTTTGTGTGTGCTTGAAAATCGTTCAGAAAATGGCCCATCATCCCGTGCTTTTATTTTGATTTTTTTATGATAAAGCCACGTCGTATCATCGGCAAGAAAATTAACACTTTGGAAAATGCTGTTTTCAGCAATGTGTGCGAGAGCCTGGAAATACATTTAAATGGATTGTCATCGTGTCGTGTTTTGATTTCAGTATACCGATTCATGTGAGTGTAATAGACAGTTATTATCTATCCGATGTGAACACTTTAGACTTCTCCATTCTTACGATTAATATTTCTTGCTCAACAGGGAATCTTGTTTTCCGGGCCAGATTGTGCTAAGAATCCCACCGAGCTTGTCAGATTGTGGATGCACGAGTCAGAGCGCGTCTACAAGGACAAACTGGTTGACGAAGACGATATCAGTCTCTTTGAGAAGATCTTGAAAGACATTTTCAGGAAGAGTTTTGAGGTAAGACAGTTTCAGCAAAATACATCTTAGAGTTACAGGTTGCTTACCCTTAAGGTGACATAAGCTATTGAAATTGAAGCCTTCAAATGTATTTCCAGACACTCGCTTATATAAGTGAATATCAGCAGTTTCAAAAGTGATAGTTTTTGTGGCGGTGTTAATTTAGGTGAAATTCGAAGCGACGGACCGCCAAGGCATCAAATGTCCAAAAGTCAAGGTCATTGCAGGGTTAAGATCCTCCCAAGGTCACTGTTGTTGTTCTTATAATTATACAACCTTCGCAGTAGTTTATTTGATCGTACATGAGTGTACATTTCAAGGTATTCTCAAGGCAGCGTTTCGATGCATACGGTTTATTTCCGTGTTTATTTTCCTTCTCTGGGCACTCATATTCATGTAGAATATTGTCCATTCCATAAGCATGCGAGTCATAAGGGCTTTGCCCTTCTAGTTTGCCTTGTCTCCGAAAACAACTTGAGCGGTTTTGATTGTTTTTACTATGCATATTCTTTAAATACTTCTCAGACTTATAGGGCTTAGACTTATATGCAGCTTCTCGAAAAGTAACACTTTTAAAAATGCAGATTTTCAGCTATGTATAGTGTCTGGAAATTCTTTTGAATGGCTTGCCATCTTTTTTCTGGTTAATATGGACAAACAAACAAAGTTTTAAAAAATGTTAATAATAAAAGAAATAAAGAAAACATCGTTAATATTAATTCTGAACTAAATTCTTTCCATAGGACATAGACGAGTCCTTCGTCTACAGACAGCCCAACATTTACTGTCACTTTGTGGAAGGCCTTGGGGACTCGAAGTACCTGTCAGTGCCTAATTGGGGGCACCTGAATAAGCTGTTGATGGATGCCCTAGATGCGTACAATGAGCTGAACGCTGCAATGAACCTGGTCTTGTTTGAAGACGCCATGATGCACATATGTCGGATCAACCGCATATTGGAGTCTCCGCGGGGCAACGCTCTTCTTATTGGAGTCGGTGGCAGCGGCAAGCAGTCACTGTCCAGGCTGGCAGCATCTATCAGCAATTTGGAAGTAATGGTTTATTTGTGGACGTAGTGATGTAGGAGACCTCATACGTATGTTGTAAACGTTTAAATTGGCAGAGTACACAGAATTTATTTAAACTGTCACAACCAAACTTGGTATAACCATGAGACCTCATAAATGATAAGTGAATGAATGACTTCACTTCAAGATCAAGGTCACAAAATCAACAAATGTTAGTCAAAAAATGAAAATTGTTCACAAAATTTCACTTTTTTTTCTAGATTATTAATATTGAATTTATGATTCTTTGATGCATGATAGATATTAAGGAGAGTCACTTGAAGTTCAAGGTCATCCCGAGGTCAAGGTCACTGAATGTCAAGGTTATCCCAAGGTCACAGTTTTTACAACTTTTGCTGTATTTATTTGATAGTACATCAGTGTATTTGGAGCCGGAAGTCTAGATCATCTCAAGGTCAAGAACTTAGAAACATCAAAGTCGTTATTACTTTGCATGTTAATGCAACCGTTTTCTTTTCTGTGCGCTCATTTTTCATGTTAAATATTGCGAGTTCCATAAGAAGCATGTGAGTCATATGGAATTTGCTCTTCTAGTTTTTAGTTTTGAGAATAATTTATGAAGAGACCGTAGTTTTTATGCAAAGAATTATTCAATGACAACCATTAAATCGAGTCGCTTGTCCGATTTAACATAAAACCTGTAAACTTGTTTGTCCAGGTTTTCCAAATAACGTTGAAGAAAGGCTATGGCATTCTAGATTTGAAGTTTGATCTGAATCAGCTCTACAACAAGACTGGATTGAAAGGTCTAGGCATGGTCTTCCTCATGACAGACTCACAGGTATACGAGAATTTAGATTTGTTGTTACTCTCGACTCTTCGACAGGTTTAAGCTTGTTTTCTCCTTTCTTCTTCACACTTCAGAATCAGAATCTTTATTGTCTTCATGAAAACACAAGGAAATTTGTGTGCGGCGCATACATCAACACAACGGCACAAAACCAATAAAAGACAAAAGACACTCCTGGAAATTAAAATAATAATCATACTATAAATAACAGAAATACACAAAACACAATAATGAGAAAAGTTAATCTTAACACATTGCACCGGTTGTTTTTAATTATTGGCAAAGAATAAGTTCATCAGTAGTTCTCAGTAGTAGAGGTTGATGATAATGACGATAATGCTGATGACGACGATGATGATGGTGGTGATGGTGCTTGATATGGTAATAATGTTAAAATTAACTATAATGGTAACTACTACTGATGATGATGATGATGATGATGATGATGATGATGATGATGATGATGATGATGATGATGATGATGATGATGATGATGATGATTGTAAAGTTAACCAGAATGAAAGAGTATTTTATACTTCTCTTTATCAATGTCCTAAAAAACATTACAGTGAAATTTATAACAGCTATGTTTCGGGTTTTAAATGTCAATTTAAATTTTTAAAAATAGCAGCTTCCGTAACAGAAACCTGTATATATACACACATATATTATGTAACTGTTGTAAATTCATATTACTTTGATAGTGATAGTATACACGTTCTAATTGATGAACTGTTGGTAATGATGATAATGGTGGCGTTGGTGGCAATGTTGATGATAAATGGGGATGATGGTGCCGATGGTAATAATGAGGATGAAGGACTTGGTAGAGATGGATTCAGGCCTGCTTCTTTTGAGACCTAACTAATCCTTCTACTCATTCACTGCCACCCATCCTGGGTTACATCCATCAATTTTCCTGACCCTCATCCTCCTCTACTGTTGAAAGAGCGGATTGCTTTTGGGAGGAATGAGTCTCTAAAACGACGTGTTCTACACCGCATGGACACCCCGCGTCTCGACCTGGCGGCAAAGACGGCGTCATTTAGTGGGTTTCGTTTCGTTGATTAGATTGAAGTCCCCGGACACTTTCGCATATACTGTAGTGGACGGAGATAAGACACACGATGAAATAAGAAGTCAAGATATGTTGCAACAGGGCTGTAGCAGGGCTCTCTTTCGTTTCAGTGGAGATGTTATTCGTTGCTTGTTCGTCCACTTAGGCCGTAGACAAAGGGATATGGCTGGCGCGTAAAAGGCTGGGGAGGTGGGTCTAAACTATCGACGTGATGTGAAGAGGTGTGGCCCTGGAAGCGAGGGGTCAAAGAGGAAGTAAACAAAGCACGGGGAAAAACTGGCGATACGTAGCAACTGCTGTCCGGAGGACGCCACCCTCCACAGGAGTCCCCGTATCCCCCGGTAATAGACAAAGCAACAGGTCAGCCAAGGAATGGAGGGAAGGCAGCAGAGCGACCAGACGTCTATTTCCAATCCGCGGCCGCCGCCAAGTCGAAGGAGTCCTACATAGTATCGTATCAGGATTTCCTACACAACGCTGTCGCAGGTTCGATTTTAGGGCCCAGTATCTCGACCTCAGGAATGGCAAGTGATCGGGCTACCGTCCATCTCCGCCGCTAAAGCGCGTGTGGGTCTGAACGTCTCCTAGAGCTGGACTGCCACCCCTGTTCGACTCGCTGCCACCGAGTGCCACTGACTGACTGAGTTGAATCCTGCTTGATCATCTCCAGCTTCTTCACCGCAATCTCGTCGAACACTGCTGCCATCAGCCTACTGTCCTTCCACGTCTGTTTAGAGGCGACAGCAGATTCTTTCCAGTCTGTCCGTGTCGGCTTTCTTGGCAGAGCTGTAGAAGCACAGCTGGTTGAAAAGCACGACACTCTCAATGACAGGCTGGTAGAACAAATACAGGATTGTGCTATTGACCATGAACTCCTTCAGTTTTCTAAGGAAGAACAGCCGCTGGTTTGCCTTCTCGTAGTAGACGTCAGTGTTGTCTGTCCATTCCAGCTTGTCATCAATGGTTGTCCCGAGGTACTTGAACTTCGAGACTCTGCGGACATTTCACCCTTGATGAAAGGCGGTTCGATGCCTTTAAACTGTCGACGAAAGTCAACCACTATCTCTTCAGTCTTTGCGATGTTAAGTTCCAGGTAGTTGCAGTCACACCAGGCCACAGTTCATCGACTGCCGCGCTGTATGAAATTTCGTCATACCAGAGAGTGATGCATCATCAGCAAATTTCACCTGGATGTTGCAAGGGTCAGTGGACTGGCAGTCGGCGGTGTATGTGGTAAACAGGACCGGTGATATTACACAGCCCTGTGGAGCACCGGTGTTGGTCATCAGAACAGACGACAGAGTGCCTCCAACCCGAATCTGCTGTGGACGCTCAGTCATGAAGTTGTGAATCCATGAAACCAACGTCGGATTGACTGACATGGCCAACAGCTTCTCAATGAGCAGGTAGGGCTGGAGAGTGTTGCACTCGAGAAGTCAAGAAACATGATTTTGGCATAGGACCCAGGCCTGTCAAGTTGCTGGTAGAGATGGTGCAGGAGTGTGAGGATAGCATCCTCTATTGCGTCCCTTGCAGTATGCAAACTGCAGGGCCTAGGGGTTCTTGGTGTTTTTCTGTTTCCTGCCGCAGGCGTTTCAAAGCGACTCTATGGATGCACTTCAGGGGAATTAATGTCAGAGCCACTGGTCGGTAATCATTGAGCTGAGTAGAAGACTTCCTTTTTGGCTCAGGAACGGTGGTTAACGTTTTCCAGAGTTGTGGAAAATTGTCTTCATCGAAAGAGCGTTGAAAGAGCATTGTAAACACCAGTGCCAGAGAAGTGTAGCACAACCTCATTGGCTTGCCACTGACCGAGGCACTGTGAGGGTTAAGGCATTTAAAAATGTTCTCACGGTCTTCCTCACGTACAGTGATACACGTGCTTGGGAGTTCACGTATCTAGGCCATGGCGTGATGCTGTTCAACGCTGGTTGTGCTTGTGAAAGCAAGTGTAGAAGGTATTCAGCTCGTTCGCAAATTCGCATTCTTCATCAACTGACAAATTCCCACACTTCGAATTGTAGTCAGAGATGGTTTTGATGTTTTGCCAGTAATGCTTGGAGTCACACTACTTGACATTCTCTTCCAGCTTTGAAGCATATTTACGCTCAGTTCTTGTCTTGGCTTCAATCTTCTTTTGGATAGACTTCATCCAGGTCTTATTGCCCTGCCTCACCAAGAGAGTTATAAATAGACAACTCTACGCCAACTCATCAGAGCTCATAATATGTTATCATTAAAAGTGCCTTTTTAGTGTACCTTCTTAATAATGAAAAGAGAAGAACAGAATGGTGGAATTTAACTATAATATTTAATATTTCTAATAATCAACCCATCTCTTCCCTAACACCGTCTTAAACCTTAAAATAAGTTAGAAAATAACTGCAATGAATTAGCATTATTTACTTTTAGTTTGTGCTATGGGGAACGCCTGCCTGGAAGATACTCTTCTGTGTAGAAGGTAGAAAAAGTGGTGATAAATAAGAGGTGAAGGTCGGTGCTTGTTTTTAACATCAAGATATAAACATTTTAAGTTAGTTGTATTAAACACATACACGCAAAACACACACACACACACACAACACACTTACACACAAACACACACGCGTGCACTAACACAAGGAATACACATTTATAGGGTATATATTTACGCGTTTCACAATAATAAAACCTTATAGCAGAGGACGCTTTGTCGTATGCTAGAGAGAGAGAGAGTATGAGGCGCCATTTGTAAATTAAATGGTTATTGTCATTATATCTATAGAACATACATTTTACCTGTATAAAAGATATGGTATAATTATAAAATGAATTATATACCTATAAAATACATTCTATAGCAATACAACACTTTTTATAGCTATAAAGCAACATTTTTATAGCTACAGACTACATTTTACGATATACAAGAGATCATACACGAATCGTCACGCCGTTTGTAAATATTAAACACAAAAAAACTATTTTATTTATAAACAAAACATTTTATAAGTAACCAATTCATTTTATCTATAAACAAAACATTTTATAAGTAACCAATTCATTTTACCTATAAACAAGTCATTGTATCTATAAACAAGTCATTGTATAGCAAAAACGATCTATAAAACTTCCTTTTATCTGTAAACACTTCATTTTATAGCAACAACGAGCACTTATATCTATAGAATACATTTTATAACACGTACAATGAATTGTACCTGTAGAATGAATTCGCGACAATTATTTTCCAGTCGGCGCCTTACAATAATTTTATACTAACTTTCTCATTGTATAACTGCTTCTCTCCCTAGTAATATTATCAGTAAATAATTTTGTTATTGTTGGTAATACAAAATACAAAAAAAGAGCTTAGGGGGTGAGGAAAAGTAAAAAAATAGATGTATTTGAGAAATGAAGGGCCTAATTCAACACAGAATTTAAAACCCTTTAAAATAGCATTATTTTAACAGAAATATGGCAATTGAAGAGAGAGAGAGAGAGAGAGAGAGAGAGAGAGAGAGAGAGAGAGAGAGAGAGAGAGAGAGAGAAGAGTGATGTAAAATACTCAAAAAGCACTTATTTTAGGAGAAAAGGGGGTTCAGTGCAGCCTGTCTCTCCAGGAGTTGGTGTTTAAGCTCTGTTGTCACCCATGGCTTAGAGTTGGGGTACACTTTTACCTCTTTAATTTCCACTGTCAGATCAACACAGAAGTTGACGTAGTCGGAGGTGGCTTCAGTGGCTTCATCAAGGGAGCTGCCATTGAAGAAGTATCTGCAGTCTGTGCAGTGAAAGCATCCGTTGAGTGCTTTGATAGATTCTTTGCTCCACACCTATACTGTGGGCTTGATGCGTTTCAACTTCTGCTTGTATACTGGGGTCAGGTACACCATACTGTGGATGGACCGCCACATGTTAGGCAAAATGTATTTGAAAGCTCATGGGAAGTTGCCATATCATAGCTCAATCATATTGTCGCTACACGTGGCGCAAGTCACGTACTGTTCGAATGTGGTAAGCACCGTCTTTATGGGACAGTAGTCGAACTCGCCCAGGATAAACGATGGGGCATTGTGTGAAAGGGTAGAGAACGGGAAAATAACATGACTCACCTTTTGGCTGGCAATTTTGCATATGTTTGGGGTGAATGTACACAACAGTCACAAAGATTTTGTTAAACTCTCGTGGTGAGTAGAATGGCCGCAGTGCCACGCTCAAGAGTTCAATATCCTGGCTGCAGTAACGCGCTTCAGTGTTACGTAGCTGCACGGTTTCATCAATTTTCGTTTTAACAGAACAGTGATCGTGATTATTTTCTGGTACTGTTATGTGTATGCTGTTTTAGAAAGTATAAATGAATGACTGTTTTAGAAAAGACACTTTTCACAAAACTGCAGTTTTATTTTACCCAAGATACCCACTATTTAAAAAATGTTCATTGTAATCAGAGCTGCATTTTGTGTCATCTGTTAAGGTTGCAGACGAGAAATTCCTTGTGCTCATCAATGATTTGCTGGCATCGGGAGAAATTCCAGACCTTTTCAGTGACGACGAGATTGAGGAAATCATCAACCACATGCGCCCGGAAGTAAAGGGAGCTGGAATAGACGATAGTCGTGACAACTGCTGGAAATATTACATCGACAAAGTCAGAAGAACTCTGAAGGTAGCTGATGTCCCATGGACATAAAAATACATTTTCACTTACGAGAGCGAGGGGGAGACAGAGTGAGAGAGAGGGGGGAGGTGGAGAGAGAGGGGGGGGGGAGGAAGAGAGAGTTACACAATTATGCTTGAATCTTGATATGTGGTATTCGAATTCGTTTATCCACGACCTGTTCACTCAGCAACAAGGCAGGAATCGTCATATAAGGTTTTAAACTTTGTTCAGTGAACACCAACAACTGCATACTAGATCGCTTTCCGGAAATCACTTCTCGCAAGCAGGCAGTGCATTACATATAGTCTCTCAACAATCCAGAGTAACTTTGAACTTTCCAATATGACGCAATAATACCCAACCAAAATAAATTTCGTCACTAGAACTACGTCAATGTTCACGCACTGTCTTACGTTACTGAATGTTTACGAATTTTCTGAATTTAAGATTCGACTAGCTATCGCCAGAAAGACCTAGAACATTCGATCGATACCAAACAAGTAATTCCAGAAAGTTTTCAACGCTATCGACCGGCGGAATTTATAGTATACAAATCTTTCTCTAGCAACAGCGCAGAATCAAATCAAAGGTAAATGTCATAAACTTCTTGTGCATGTTATAAAATAATTCACTTTATTCTCAGAAGATTCCTACAAATTTAATATTAGTTTGTAAACAGTTTTTAACTTTTCAGTTTCATGTACCCATTCATCAAAAGGCCTTTCTTATACAATTACACAAGTTGAGACAGAGAGATAAACTTGAAATACTCAAGACATAAAATGCATAACAGTTGAAACACAACACTGTTACACTCGATGTTGGTTTTGTTTTTATCAGTAGTTGATTCAGCCCCGATGCTTGAATCCTGATAGGTGTAACTCAGATTCGTTTATCCACGCAACCTGTTCACTCAGCAACAAGTCAGGAGTCGTCGTATGAAGTTTTCCAACTTTATTCAGCGAACTTCAACGCCTGCATACAATCGCTTTTTCCACTTTTTACTTTCTCTCTACAAGTTTTTTTAACTCTCAAACAGTGCGGAACTTATATAGTCTCTCTATACTCCAGAAAAATTTAGAACACTCCAGCGTGACGCACCACAACCAATCAAAGCAAACTTCGTCATCACTGTCTTACGTCATACAACTTTCTTCATCATAAAAGAACCTCTCAGCTTCTACTGGATCTATCTAGATCCTTCGATCGATGGTAAACAAACAACTCTAGAAAATTCTCAAATAATATCGATCAGCTAAAATTATCAATATTATACCAAGCTTCTTCTAACAACAATGCAAAATCAAATCAAAGGTAAATACACTCTATTATTGCATGCTTTGCATAACAAAACGATCGGATCTATCGTGCGCGTTTCAACCTAACAAACACCAATATACGTTTTGCTAATTTTATGGTTATTTTCTTTTTTACTCAAATAGTTACTCAAATACTTAATAGAATAATAATTAAAATGGAATTCAAGAAAACTAAAAGTCCTAAAGTAATAAAATAATAAATAGCTGAACTATAATATGATTTTATCTTGCTCTGCAGCAATCCCGCTCCTGGTCTGACAGAAAATAACATTTTATCAATTTATGAAAATATTTGATACATTTACCAAATTAGTATTAATATTATATTTTCAACAAGAAAATCTTAAAATATAAATATTCATTTTACCGTGTCTGTCGTGAACAGAACCCAGAATCACCACAGTGAAAAATAGAAATAGCATAGCAGTAACACAATATTTCAATGTCACACAAAATAAGCATTCACCCTTCGTTTTTCAGTCTTTCTTTCATTCCACTAATACATCCTCTATCTTGGTCCTATTTCATTCAATCACAGACACTCTCAGATGCACACGAGAACAAGTTCAGTTCAGTTCTGTAAAAAGGGTAATTGTAGATTATAGTCGTTGTTGTATCAAATTTTATTCATCAGATTAACATAAGTTGTACTGTTGTACTGATTATAGTCACAGGGCACCGGAGCGTATAGGCGACTACTGGTCACATTATTCTGACACCAGCGAACCAGTTGGTGTTAAGGGGAAAATAATATGGCCACACGTTGGCCAATCCAGGATTCGAACCAGGT
This sequence comes from Oncomelania hupensis, assembly GCA_036898135.1. Lineage (NCBI taxonomy): Eukaryota > Metazoa > Mollusca > Gastropoda > Littorinimorpha > Pomatiopsidae > Oncomelania > Oncomelania hupensis. Next base: position 79,473,534 of record CM072512.1, on the reverse strand, counting down.
ACCTTTCGGTTACTAGTAAGTCAATCTGCCAACTGAGCTACTCGGCCCCACTACAACCTTCTGTTTAAATAGATTAACGTCCCCGGACACCGTAGTATATAGGGGACTTGGTATATGAAGTCTTAGTTGATGTAAGAAGTCGTGAAGAAGTGGTGAGCCGTACTAGAAGGCAAAGGTGTAGGAGTGGAGTCGAAGTTGCTCGACGAGGTGTGGAGAGGAGTGGCCATGTTAGCAAAAGCCTCGAGGAAGAAGAATGTAGATGTAGCTTGAAGATAGGAGGACTGTGGAGCAGAGCTTTGAGTCCCACAAATGGAATTTAAGGACAGATACATTTTGGCGAAAATGCCATCAGGTAAGAGTAACCAGACCAGGTCTGGCATGCAGAATGCTGTAAGAGACAAGCCGGCGCAGCGTCGGGCAGCAGTTTAAAAAATTTACACCTAGCGTGTGGCGATATAGCAGGACATCCCCCAGGGAATAAAACGAAATAAACAACGTGTTAAAATCGCTGCATAAATCTGTACGCGTGTTTATGATAACATTATTATTTCCCTATGAAAAAAGGGACAATAAGGTAAATTTAAAAAAATAAAATAAAAAAAAATATATAACATACGCAGACAAAGGCCGATCAGGCCGCGCGGCGGCACATTAAAAATTTAAAATTAAAACTTTACTGGACCGAAGGTCTCAACTAAATACATCGATCCATGATAGAATAATATTACCGAAGTCAATTTGAGAAGAGGGAGCTTAACCCAATCAAATAGGACCATAATAAAAGCCGCTAAGATACTAAAATTAATAACAAGAAACTATTCCACTAAAAACGGGAAACACTAACATGCGAACTTATGAACAAAAGTCCCCCTACAATTGTAGGCCTCAAACAGCCATTATAAGCCTACTAACGTTTTGAGGGACGTTTCGGTTTCCAGTCTGCCACATTTCTGACTCGGGGAACCGGGGCATTTGCGGTCTCAAGGAGTTTAATCTGTTCAACTACAAAGTTGACCGCCCGCGTGAACTTATCTACCTCGCTCTGGGATAGTAACGCACGCATATGAGTCTCATAGCCCAAGATCTCACGGATAAACTCAGAGCCCTCGTAGCTCATGACACTGCCGTCGGCTCCCACATGGTCCCTGTCCAGCGCGACCTGGGTAGAGCGACTCTCAAACTCCTTACACGGCTCTTCCCTGGCAGGGCAATCAGTGCCCACAGACCGAGTCTCTGGACGGTGGCACTGCACAGGGTCCAGGCCACTGGCAGTAGCACACTCGTGAGCGGGAGGTGACGGGTTGCAAGCGGATAAACCGCGCACCACGTCAACCAAGTCAAAGACGGAACGGGTGAGACTTTCGACCAAGTTTTCGAGCTCATCGATGGCTTTCCAAGAATCGCGACTAGGAGCCAACGTGGCCGCTACATGAGTCGCCGGTGGCCCGGACCCAGCCAATCGGGTCCGAGCCGCCCACGAAAACGCATCGGCTACCCCATCCGACGCCAGGCGACGGGAAGGGCAGTTAGAGCCACGCACCACGGAAGGAGCAAAAACGTGAGCTGCCGAGGAAATTACGGGGGCGCACGCCAATGTGTCCGTTACCCGACTCGAATCGGAAGCAAGCTGCTTTTTAGCCAAGCAAAGGGCTTGGGCACGCGGCATATAGGTAGCCGCTCTCACCTGATTTGCCAGCAGGCGCTCCTGCAAGGTGGGACAGTTGGAGTTGGCAGCCGAATGTTCGCCTTTGCAATTTGGGCAGCGGCGCCGAACAGCCGCACACTCGGCCCCCGTGTGTCCCGCAGAGCCACACGAGGGGCACATCCGTTTTGACCTGCACTGGGAGGAGAGGGGGGGGGGGGGGTATATGTCCGGCCACAAAACCACACGCCAAAAGGATTTTAAAAATCCAGATCAGGACCTAAAACAACAAAACGGTTTTAAAACTATGTTAAAAGTTACAATAGTAAAAGCTCACATCATCGTAGCTGTGATCATCAAGCGGGAGCACACCTTCATAGAGTACTTTGGCAGAAGTAGGTAAGATGCTACAGGGTGAAGTTTTATGGAAGACGGCTGTGATCTCCCAAGTCAAGCGATGGGTGCAAGCTGGGTGGTACTGGCAATCCCCAGGGTGCAATCTGTGGTGACGTGATGACGTGGCGACACTCACTCACCGCTCGTTCCGATGCTATCATCGTTGCGATGGCGCTTAGCACCACCCTTTCCCAAACCCTTTCCACCTTTGCCGCGGCCAGACATTGTTTAACTTGTGTTTTTTGCTGCAGATACAATCAAGACACTGAACTGACAACCTTCTGTTCTCCAAACAGTCTTTATATAGCCATGTCTCATCACCAAGATATTCATGAACTAGGAAATATAGTAGATCTACCGACCCATCGCGTATACATACGCCACGTGCCTATGTCAACAGCCGTCACTTGTGTAGTTACTATATAAATACGTGGTTTGTATACAAATATAAATATTTACTAATTCACTTCGTGACAGTAAATACAAGCTATTATAGCATGCATTGCAAAACAAAATGTTTCGAACTATCATGCGCGTCTCAATCGTAACAGACAGAGACAGAGAGATTGTTTTATATGAGAATTAATGAAGAACCTTATACCTGTCTAGAATGGAATAATATCAAAAGATGCTGTTGGTTATACAATTTGATTTTGATTTTATAGGTGGTGTTGTGCTTTTCCCCTGTGGGATCCACACTCCGTGTCCGCAGTCGCAAGTTCCCAGCCGTGACTAACTGTACGTCCATTGATTGGTTCCACGAGTGGCCGCAGGGGGCTCTTATTTCTGTCAGCAGACGTTTCCTTGAGGACAATGAACTGCTTCACGTACGTATAAGGAACTTACAGGCTGCCGCTATATTGTTAAGGTATGTTGATTAGATTTAGTTCTTAAGTTATAATGACATATTAAAATTTTGCTTCATGATTTCAGCCACAAATGAAGGGGTCCATTGCTCAGTTCATGGCATTTGTCCACACGTCAGTCAACGAGGTTTCTCAGGCATTCTTTGCCAACGAAAAACGGTACAACTACACTACGCCCAAATCCTTCTTGGAACAGATCATTCTCTATCAGAATCTGCTAAGACGCAAGAACAATGAGCTTCAGGCCAAGATACTCCGTCTGGAAAATGGATTGGAAAAACTCCGGCACACTGCTGGACAGGTTAGAATCTTGTTTCATTTTGCCTTATTCAACAGTTTATGTCATAGTCTTATGCACCTGGTAACATGTTTGAGCTGTGCTTGCTGATTGCCGTGACTTCATATTTCTGCCAAAGGAATATGCAAGGTTATAATTTTAAGTAACGCGATTTTACCAGTTAACCTCTCTGAGAAATCCAGCTGAAATAAAACTAAAATGGTGTATCTTACCGTCATGTACAGCGGTGCAGGTATGTTTCTTCATTAATTTAGAGTGCGTTTCGGGTGAGAAGTTCGATGGTAATGGTATTGTTGGTGTGGAAAACTGTATAGTTTTATACTTACCACACTTTAACACAGAAACATATTCTATATGATGCTCCATAGGTAGACGACCTCAAGGCAAAGCTGGCATCACAAGAAGTTGAGGTGGCACAGAAGAACGAAGACGCTAACAAGTTGATTCAGGTTGTAGGCGCTGAGACCGAAAAGGTACGCAAGGAGAAGGCGTTTGCCGATTCCGAAGAAGAGAAAGTGTCCAAGTTTGCAGTGGTGGTGGAAGCCAGGGCTGCAGACTGTGCCAAGGACCTAGCTAAGGCTGAACCTGCGCTGAAAGCCGCTGAAGAGGCCCTAAACACTTTGAACAAGGTTTTGTTGAAACTTTTTTGAAAAAACCCCTTATTTTCATGATAGCTGATAAAATAAAATATATTGCGGTTTAAAAGGTGCTGCATGCTGAGAACAAAGAGCCACGTCAGGTTCACCTTTGTGGAATGAGTATAAAGAGCCCCAGGAGACCCACTTTTATTGAAAGAGAGTAGTCAGTATTACATGCTAAGCAATATATTATTTTTGTTATTTATCGCCAAGGTAATCGATGCTCTTTGGTCTGTCTGTCTGAAAAGAATAATCTGACTGAGATGAAAGCCTTTGCTTCGCCACCTCCAGCAGTTATTAACGTTGCGGCAGCTGTGATGTGCCTGCTTGCTCCTGGTGGCAGAGTTCCCAAAGACAGGTCTTGGAAAAATGCCAAAGCCACCATAATGTCCAAGGTCTGGCAATATGAAGACTTTTTGACTCACATGCATAGTATATGTATTTCTTTTTCCCCCACACAAACAAATCCAGACTTTTGCAAGTCTGTACGAGATGAATCCTGAGTTGTCTAAAAATGATAGATTACAAGAAAACATTATGTCCGTCCGTGTGTTTGTCCGACCGCTGTACGTCCGCCTGTGTAAAACTTTAAAGTGGCTAAGTCCTTGGAACCTATTTCATGTATCACAACCAAACTTGGTGTATATCCGGGATATCTCATACGTGATCAGTGAATAAATTACTTCACCTCAAGGTCAAGGTTACAGTGTCAGCAAATGTTGGTTAAAAAAAATATAATATTTCACAAAATTTTACTTTTTTCTCCAAGTTAATGATTTTGAACTTGTGATTCTTTTTAGACATGATAGATATCAATGAGGGACACATACTTTGCAAATTGTGTCAACCTTGCTCTAAGGTCAGGGTCACTGGAGCTTTCCAAAGTCGGTTCATATAGGTACTTTGAAGTGACCTTAACCCTAAACTGTGAGAGATAAATCATCCAAACTTACTATATGTAGAGATAAAGGTTGATCTTTCATATGTAGTATTTATTTGCGTTGATATTGAAGGTCAATGTCATTTTAGGCTTACAAACACTAAAATTTGTCTCATCGTACAGTGGAATGGCTCTGTATTTGACCCACAGTTTGCATCATTCCAAGGTCACTGATTTGTGGCATAATACAACTTTAGCTGTAGTTTATTTGTTCGTACAAAAGTGTCCATTTGGAGCCCAAGGTCATGCCAAGTCCAAGATCATCGCAAGATGAAAGTTAGTATTACTTTGCATGTTAATGCCACAGTTTCAGTTTTTCTTGGCACTAATTTTTAGAATAATGTAAGTTCCCTAAGGAGCTTGTTTCATATGGGTTTTGCCCTTCGAGTTATATGAAATAACTGTTATAATACCTTGCAAAAGAAATCAGGCGAAAGTGTAACACCAAAATTATTTAAATCATTCTTGTTAAAACTTGTTCTGGACAATTAATGTTACATATTCCATTTGCCAGACTTTTCTGTAAATACTGGAAACAATAGACGGGAATCACTGTATTTCTGTCAATTGGTCAATCGCCCGACTTATCTCAAGAACCACTGGATTAAAACCTCATATAAACATTACCGTGATTAGTAACCAGTTTTCTGTGTAATCGGTTTTGCTTTGCATCAAAGGTCAAGGTCGCTGGAGTCCATTCTCTGACAAACACGTTTTGCTTTTTGATATACAGGTACTTCAAGTAAGTTTATTCATGACAGTTAGTTGATCCATCAGTCAGTTAGTAGGTCGGTCGAGACGTCGGTCCGAATTTCTCTATTCTGTTCAGAGCATTTGTTTTAAATTATCTCAAAAATGACTTGATCGATTTTTATAATTTATATTTTGCATATATTTTAAATACTACTTGGCCTTCTGAGCAATTCATATTTGCAATTTTTCAAAAGTCAACGTTGTTGAGGTCTAATATTTCTAAACACGTTTTGCCCTTTATCTCAAAACTGGCTGAACAAAGTTTGAAAATTTTTAGTTTGCTGGTAGTTCAACGAGTGGCCAATCGTTCTATTTTCCAGTTTGCTTCTTTATGATAAAACCGAGGCACTACAGCTCCACGAAAGTGAACTCTTTGCTAGTTCACCTGTTTGTTATTATTTTGCGTTTATTTGAGCAAATTAAAAAAGAATGCAATAAAAGTTTTTATTATAAAAATTTGCAAGTCTTTGTGTCTGGAAATTCATTAGGATGGCTTGCCATCTTGTGTTAATTAATATGCTCATAATTAGGAAGTTCGGTACATTAAAGTGTGCGTTCGTTCGCATATTTGCCAGGGTTTGCTTTTCTTACAGGTGGACAAATTTCTGGATGACCTGGTCAACTATGATAAAGATCATATTTCTGAAGAGTCTCTCAAAGCTATCACACCCTACATCAAAGACAAAGACTTCAATCCAGAATTTATTCGATCCAAATCTATTGCGGCTTCAGGGCTGTGTGCATGGGTGACCAACATCTGTATCTACTACGATATCTTCTGTGAAGTGAAACCCAAGAGAGACGCCTTGGAAGAGGCTACTTCGGAGCTGGCTGCTGCCAAGGACAAGCTGAATGCTATCAAGAATCAAGTGGCTGTACTGCAAGAAACTCTGGCGAAGTTAGTGTTTTTATCTTTCGCAGCAAGTCTATCTGTAAATAAGAATATTGATTGCATCGTTTTTACTCTCTACCTAATCCAAGTTTAGCTGAAAATTGTTGTTATTTTAATTTATAGTGTATTTGCAGGTGTCAAGCCCAGTTTGAGAGGGCAACGATGGAAAAACTAAAATGTCAAAGGGAAGCCGATGAAACAGCAAATGTGATTAATATGGCCAACCGTTTGGTGGGTGGTCTGGCCTCTGAGAATGTCCGTTGGGCAGCTACCATTGAGCAATATCGTATTGACGAAAAGATGCTGCCTGGAGACGTGATTCTGATCACTGCATTTGTATCCTACGTTGGATCTTTCACTAAAAGATACAGGTGGGTCTCATTTCGTCTGTTCCAAAAAGTTTTCTTCAGATTCTCATGGTTAGTTTGCGTAGCTAGACGGTTTCTTTACTCTTCTATTAACGAGTTGGAATATGTATGCTTAGCATTCATTACAGCTAATCATTTTCTTTTCCGTGTCGTAGGCTCGAACTGATGGATTCGATGTGGATGAAATTCCTGAAAACCCTTGCTGTGCCAATTCCCACCACAGAGGGTCTAGACCCATTGTCTATGCTGATTGATGATGCAACTATTGCCGGTTGGAGCAATGAAGGTCTGCCTGGTGACCGGATGTCCATCGAAAACGCCACCATCCTCACCAGCTGCGAGCGCTGGCCCCTGATGATTGACCCTCAGCTGCAAGGCATTAAGTGGATCAAGACTCGCTATGGCGACAACCTCAAGGTGACTCGTTTAGGTGCTAAAGGCTATCTGGACGTGATTGAAAGCGCGGTGTCCAACGGTGATGTTGTGCTGTTGGAGAATCTGGGTGAAGACATGGACCCGGTGCTGGATCCCTTGTTGGGTCGAAACACTATACGGAAAGGTACCGCCATCAAGATGGGTGAGAAAGAAGTAGAGTACAACCCTAAGTTCCGTCTAATCTTGCAGACCAAACTGGCCAACCCTCACTATAAACCCGAGATGCAAGCCCAGGCCACTCTCATCAACTTTACTGTTACTCGAGAAGGTCTCGAAGATCAGGTAAAATATTGCATTATTTTCTATAACATTTATAAAGTCCAATTGTCTACTTGCTAGGTATTAATTTTTGTTATATTAATTAAGAGTGCTGATCAACATTTTACTTTTTTCCAGCTGTTAGGAGCAGTGGTCGCTAAGGAGCGTCCTGACCTTGAGCAACTGAAACTAGACCTCACTCGGCAGCAGAACGAATTCAAAATCATTCTGAAAGAACTAGAAGACAACGTGTTAGCACGTCTCTCAGCGGCAGGCGGCAACTTCCTGGGCGACGTAGAACTCGTGGAAAACTTGGAGACGACCAAGCGAACAGCCACAGAGATTGCTAAGAAGTCAGAAGAAGCAAAGGTGACAGAAGAAGAAATCAACCATGCTCGTGAATTGTACAGACCAGCTGCTTCTAGGGCATCACTTCTCTACTTTATAATGAACGACTTATACAAGATACATCCTATGTACCAGTTCTCACTCAAGGTTTGTTCGTTGGTTTAATTGGTTTTCAAATAGTCGGGAACCACGAGCCAAATGTCGATATGTCGGTTGGTCGTTCTGTCGGTCCGTTGCATTCATATGTCAAGAAACAATCACAGAATTTTGATCAAACTTCATAGGGTCGACCTCGTGCCATCATATTTGCTCTACCGCAAAGGTAAAGGATGCTATGATACTTTTTTGTGCTAAACCACGTTTTGTGCCATTTATTAGAAACTAGTGGTTTTTGTACCCTGGCAAGCCAGGGTACACAGGTTGCTGTTTAAAATGTAGACAGAGAGACAACTGTTGTCTGCGAGTTTAATTTGGACGATGATACCTCCCCATATCCCCCTTGATACCTCACCATACCCCCCACCCCTGATATCTCCCCGCCCCCCCCCCCCCCATGATGTCTCCCCATACCCCCTTGATACCTCCCCGAACCCACTTGATACCTCCCCATACTCCCTTGATACCTTCCGTACCCACCTTGTAACCTACCTGTACCCTCCTTGATACTTCCCCGTTGATCGTTTCGCAGGTATGGATGAAAGGAATCGACCATCACCATACCCCCTTATATATACCCGTATCCCCGTTATGCCTACCCATGCCCCTTTAAACCTACCCGTAGCCCCCTTTCACCTACACGCACCACCACATCCCAATCCTTGGTAATAATAATAATAATAATAATAATAATAATAATAATAATAATAATAATAATAATAATAATAATATTGAATATAGAATAATACAAATAGAAATCATAAAAACACCAAGGTTTTAAAATAAAATTTGATATAAGATATGATAATTATAATAATAATAATTATAATAATAATAATAATAATAATAATAATAATAATAATAATAATAATAATAATAATAATAATAAATAAGTTAAAAGTAAAAAGCCTAAATTAAAAAGAGAAATATCCATATTGTAGTGTTAAAAAAAAACACCAAAAAAATGGCCTGCGGGAGATTTGAACTTGGGTCACCTGCACGGTAGGCGAATATCTTACTAAGTGAGCAACCAAGGCTTCGTATAAAGACCATAAATTTTTTGGTCTATATGGGAAAACATGCTGAAACATCGATTCGATTTTTAATTAATCAAATTTAATTAGTTAAACACAAAATTTTGTAAGATTGCTGACATGAGTGCAAAAGTATTTTGAATGGAAATAAAACAAAATTTGCGGTATTACGGAACGGCACGTTCTTGACACGGGTTGAATCGAAACCGTGCGCGGAATGAGGCTATTGCAGTTTGTGGACATTTTTTAAATTTATTTATTTCAGAAACGCTTAAACGTTCGGTAAGGAAATGTCGGCTATAACGATTTCGCGGGTTTTGAGCGCACAGCAGGCCGATCCGCAGCGCCCAGCACCTGCCCAGATCAGCGTCCATACTGGACAAACTTTACAGTAGAGGCGAAGAAAGACTTCCGGCTAAGCAATTTATATATATAGATGGCTCAATCGATTTTGACTATTATCTGGCGTACAGATGTTTCTCTCTTGCAGTCCGTCGGTTCGAATTTTACATTTATATATAACACACATTTTCTGCATGATGTTGGTTATTTTTACAATTCAGTTACTTTAACCACCACTCGGATAGTGCAGTGGTTGGAGCACTCGCTACTGTGTCGAAAGTGAAGCACCGTCCGGTGCGGTTAGCACTTGGATGGGTGACCGCTAAGGTGTGAAGCGACAAACAACAACGCCCCCAGTTGACTCAACTGTGATTGAGTACCTACTCTCTTGAGGGTGGGGAAGGTAAAGCAGCGAGGGAGAGAGTTGGGCATCACCCTCATTACGCTGGCCCAAGATAAGTGTGATCTCCAACATCACGCTCCCCTACGGCCACAAGGCTATGGGACTACCTTTACCCTTTTTACCTTTACCAACCTTTTGTATCCTTAATATTTGCTCTCTCTCAAAGACCAGCGTCAATTACATTATAAAAACTTGTTGCGCTTTATCTCAAACTTCACTGAACCGATTTAAATACGTGTTTGCTTTCAGATTATCCATATAGTGTCCCACCATTTCATGGTTTCAGTTTGTTTCTTCCACGAAAACTAACACTATTGGAAATGCTGAATTTTAGCTATGTGTGCAAGTGTGGAAATACATTTAAATGGCTGGTCATCTTGTTAGTATTATATTTGGACCAGTCTGTATTTTAGTTAGGATAGTGGTGTAAAGGAGAGTATAAATGTCAGCGAGAATACATCTTTTTTTTCTTTTTCAGGCATTCAGTGTGGTGTTTGAGAGAGCCATCGATCTAGCAGAGCCCGACGAAGAAGTGAATATCAGGGTCGATAATCTCATTGACTGTATCACTTCCTCCGTCTTTATCTACACATCGCGGGGTCTTTTTGAAAGAGACAAGCTAATCTTCGTCACTCAAATGACAACTCAGGTAACCTGTTTGAATGGCCATAGATCATGTTGCTAATTTCATCTGACCACATTTATCAACGTTAATGCATTCTTTTTTGTACGGTAAAAAAAGTTGAGTTCCTGCTTATCTACGTAGTGCCCTGGCTTTTTCAGACCCTTGATGTGATTTCCTTACAGATCATGCTGCAGTTGAAGGAAGTGGAGCCCGTAGAACTGGATTTTCTCTTGCGTTTTCCTACCAATGCGAACGTAATATCACCAATTGACTTCATAACTAATCCAGGCTGGGGAGGCATCAAGGTGAGAAAAATAAATTTCTTCTTGATGCATAACGTGATTTGTTTTGAATGTTTTATGCGTTTTACAATAGTTAAAGAATAATATTTACCAAAGTTTTAGAATCGTATAGGAGCTTATCCTATCGAAGAACTTTTCAGTGGATGTGATATAATTTAAACCTGATTGGTAAGGTGTTTATAGAATATTTAGGTAAGTTGTTATGTTTCACAGAGACTTTCTGAACTGAGCGAATTCACCAATCTGGACAAAGACATTGAAGGGTCTGCCAAGCGCTGGAAGACGTTTGTGGAAGCCGAGTGCCCAGAAAAGGAAAAGTTCCCTCAAGAGTGGAAAAACAAAACCCCTCTACAGAAACTCTGTATGATGAGGTGTCTGCGGCCTGACAGGATGTCATATGCTGTGCGGTAAATACTCGACCCTGGCATGGTCAACTCGTAAAGTCAGTGTTACCTAATTTAGATGGTTGGTATCGTTCGTCACATCTTACAATCTACACAACTCTGTTGTGTTGCCCTACTTATTTTCGTCCGATTCTGCATTACCTATTAGTGAGATACTGCAATAGTGAGTGCCTTGGCGGCTTGAGTTAGCTTCTGCATCGGCCAGCGCCTTGAACAGTTCTTGAGCTGGGAAAGCGCTAATATAAGAACGATTAAATAAATTAATTAATAAATAATCTTGAGTCACTGTTTGTACACGTGTATTTATTGCAGTTAAGTGTACAATACTATAAATGCCAGACTAACAATGTTTCAGAGGATTTGTGGAAGAAAGGATGGGCACCAAATATGTCGTTGGCCGTGCAGTTGAGTTCGCCAAATCGTATGAGGAGTCTGGTCCCGCCACACCTGTGTTCTTCATCTTGTCGCCAGGCGTGGACCCGTTGAAAGATGTGGAACGTCTGGGCAAGAAGCTGGGCTTTACTGTTGACAACAACAACTTCCATAACGTGTCACTGGGTCAGGGTCAGGAGGTCGTCGCTGAACGGGCCATGGAAATTTCGGCCAAGGGAGGACATTGGGTTGTACTGCAGGTTTGTTGATATATGAAAAAGTAGAGTCGATTATCAATTGGAAATAAAAATCAAAGAAATAAACAAAGCAAAACGCGCAAATTTGAACAGACTGCGGAAAAATAGCTGCGGTACAGTATAAATAACATACCGCTGTTCGTAAATCTGTATACAAGAGACTGCTTCAACGGCATTGTAAATGTTTTCAGAATGTTCACTTAGTGGCGCGCTGGCTGGCCAAATTGGAAAAGCTTATGGAAACGTACGCAGCAGAAAGTCATGAAATGTATCGCCTGTTTGTAAGTGCTGAGCCTGCTCCAGGACCAGAATATCACATCATCCCTCAAGGCATACTGGAATCTGCCATCAAGATCACCAACGAACCACCGACTGGCATGTTTGCTAACCTCCATAAGGCGCTGGATAATTTCAACCAGGTTTGTTCAACGAGTCGGGATTATTGTCTAAGTAGTTAGTAGATGGGAACTATCCGTTTTAAGACAAAAGATTCTGTAACATTTGAAGTGAAGGCCAAAGTGTGGTTTTATAAGATCATGTTTTGAAATCCAATATAGAATTTGGTACATTTTGACTCATAAGTATTGTTGCAGGATTGTTAGTCTACATACTTACCCAAAATCAAAATGTCCCCCAGATTTGTGCAAGTCTCCCCGAGACGAGGGAGTCCTAAGTAGCCCAAAACTGATATGAACTCGCGCTTTTTCAGATTAAGAACCGCTCAAGACGCTGACCGATACAGGATCTGAATCAAGCGGCCCAAGACGCTAACTGGCTGCATTAAGCGCATTGCCTGCCGCTCCAGACAACTTAGCACAATCCTGGGCAATCGGAAATGGGGGAGTGTCATGAATTGGCTAGTTTAAACTCTGCCCATTGACTATTCAGCCTTGTGTAGTGTTTGTAACAGTAGAGAGTCAGTATATAACACAGCAGCAATAAAAGTACACACTGCGAGCCAGACCCTCACAGCCCAGTGAATCAGCACTGTGTGCGAGAGTCGTAAATAATTTACCCAATGAGAGCTTAGGCCTGCTCTGTGGGTTCGGGCATTAAATAGAATAGACCCAACGTTTCCCGGCGTGTCGTAAGAGGCGACTAACAGGGGTGATGTTAGCACGGCATCACTGGGCGAAAGTCTTCTACACAGAAGTCACCGGCCAGGGCGGAGGAACCTCACGTTACTACAGGTTCAACGACCATGTGCTCAAGGCCAAGGCGAGCCACACTGTATTCGTGGATTTCGGCTGTGGCTAACAGCCTGGAGAGGATTGGGCACCGCCAGGTCTTTTTTGCCCAAGACACACTACATGATGACACAACCCACTAATTCCATACCGGATCGGTCGTCGCCCGGGTCGTCACACGGCACAAGGACCGCGCCTTCCGTTGGCCACCAGGACGGAGGTGTTAAGTATGCTACTGATGGACAATTTAGCAAGATCCGCACGAGAAACAACATCGTCATAGGAACCTGGAATGTCAGGACCCTAACTGCGGAAGGAAAATTAGAAGAACTGGCCCACGAGTTGGACCACTATCGATGGAATGTTCTAGGTATCAGCGAACTGCGCTGGAAAGGCCTAGGTGAAACAACGACCGACAAAGGCCACAAGCTCTATTTCAGCGGTAGGGATGACAGGCACGAACACGGCGTTGGATTCTTGGTCCACAAGAACATTCTAGCCACTGTCATGGGTTGCCGCCCAGTCTCCAGTAGACTCATTACCATCCGCCTGAGAGCAGCCCCTTTCAACATCACCATCATCCAGGCCTACGCCCCAACATCAGACTATGACGACAGCGAAGTGGAGGATTTTTATGAAAATCTACAGGCGGTCCTTGACCAAGTGCCGAAGAAGGACATAGTCATAGTGCAAGGCGACTGGAATGCCAAGGTTGGCCAAGATGCGCACCACAACTGGGGGGACACATGTGGACCCCACTGCAACAACGAGACAAATGACAGGGGTCTGAGACTCTTGGAGTTTGCCAGATACAACAATCTGGTACTGGCAAACACGCTTGGTCTCCACAAAAACTCCCGACGATGGACATGGCACAGTCCTGGCGGGGAGCATCACAACCAAATAGACTACATCATGGTCAAGAAACGCTTCAGATCAAGCATCAACATTGGCAGGACACGTACTTTTCCAGGAGCAGACATCGGAAGTGACCACGATCTCGTGATGATGTCTTTCCGGCTCCACTTGAAGAGAGTAAATACAGCAAAGTGCACTAGACTGAAGTTCGACCTGGACAAACTGCAAGACCCGGAGGTGGCAGAACTATTTCAGGCCACAATTGGAGGGAAATTTGCACCACTGCTCATTTTGGGGGCTGGTGAAGTAGATGTCAACACCATGACCACCACCTTCAACTCAGCTGTGACAGATGTCGCCACTGAGATCCTTGGCAAGCACCGACCAAAGAAGAAGCTGTGGATCACACCTGAACTTTTGGATCTGTGTGATAAACGAAGAGAGATGAAAAAGAAAAAGAACACCTCACAGGGAGCTGATGTCTACCGAAAAATCAACAATGACATCCGAAAAGGCATGCTCACAGCAAAGGAGAACTGGATAGAAGATCAATGCCAGGAAATAGAGAACAGTCTGAACAAGAACAACAGCAAGAAGGCCTACCAGACTGTGAAGCGGCTGACAAGTGTCAAACAGCCCAAAGTCTCCACTATCCAAAGCAAGTCTGGCATATGCCTTACAGAAGAACAAGAAGTCTTGGACAGATGGACAGAGTACTGCTCTGACCTTTACAACCATACACCAAATGGAGACCCATCAGTTCTAGCATGTCCCGAGAACAGAGAAGAAGAAGAAATCCTCCCAATTCTCCGGGAAGAAGTTGAGGCAGCAGTGCAAACGCTAAAGAAAGGGAAGTCAGCGGGAGTGGACAACATACCCGCGGAACTGCTACAAGCTGGAGGAGAAGCGATGATTGATGCCCTCACCATTATCTGTAACAAGATCTGGCAGAGTGGGGAGTGGCCTATACCATGGACCCAGTCGCTTGTCATCACTCTTCCCAAAAAAGGTAACCTTCAGGAGTGTGAAAATTACCGGACCATCAGCCTCATCAGCCATCCCAGCAAGGTCCTCCTGAAAATAATACTCAACAGGTTGAAACCCCAAGCTGAACAAATCATAGCTGAAGAACAAGCAGGATTCAGGGCAGGGCGAAGTACCACTGAGCAGATTTTCAACCTCAGAATAATCTGTGAGAAATACCTACAGCACCAACAACATCTATATCATGTGTTCATAGACTTCAAGAAGGCGTTTGACCGAGTCTGGCATGCAGCTCTATGGGCAACAATGAAAGTGTACAACATCAGCCCTAAAATTATTGAAGTCATCAAAAGCCTGTATGACAAGGCTACCAGTGCAGTCCTCCACAACAGAGCCATCGGGAATTGGTTCAGAACAACAATCGGTGTGCGTCAAGGATGCCTACTCTCTCCAACACTCTTCAACATCTTCCTAGAGCGCATCATGTCGGATGCTCTTGCAGACCATGAAGGCACAGTCAGCATAGGGGGTAGAGCAATCTCCAATCTTCGTTTTGCAGATGACATTGATGGATTGGCTGGAGAGGAACAAGAACTTGAACAGCTGGTACAGAGGCTTGACACCACCTCCAAAGCCTATGGAATGGAAATAAGTGCAGAGAAGACCAAAATGATGACCAACAACACCAATGGCATCAATACGGACATCAAAGTCCAAGGCCAATCCCTCGACACAGTGCATAGCTTCAAATATTTAGGAGCCATTGTATCAGACAATGGGTCCCGACAGGAAGTCCTCTCCAGGATCGCACAAACAACTGCTGCCCTGACAAGGTTGAAGCCCATTTGGAAAGACAGGACCATCAGTCTACATTCCAAAGTAAGACTGCTGCGCTCCCTTGTCATCTCCATCTTCCTATATGCTTGCGAAGCATGGACCCTCACAGCAGATCTCCAACGAAGAATACAAAGCATGGAGATGAGGTGCTACAGAAGACTTCTGGGCATTTCCTATACCCAACACATCACCAACGACGAAGTCCGACAGACCATCACACAAGCCATTGGACAACACGATGACCTGCTAACAGTGGTGAAGAAACGGAAACTTCGGTGGTATGGCCACGTCACCAGATCATCAGGCCTTGCAAAGACTATTCTGCAAGGCACAGTGCAAGGAGGTAGAAGAAGAGGGAGACCGAAAAAGAGGTGGGAGGACAACATTCGAGAATGGACTGGTTTGACACTGAGCGAAGCCATCAGGGCTGCTGAGGACAGAGAAAGATGGAGTATGCTGGTTAAACGATCATCTGTGGTGCCCCTACGACCTTCGG
>CM072512.1:79367562-79456943 GCA_036898135.1 Oncomelania hupensis | reverse complement strand
GACGATGACGTTGGTAAACGGAACTCGCAGGACGGTGGGGGCGTTGCTCTCTGACTGAATAATTTAGCCGTTAGTGCTGACCCCGGGCCCTCTTCTCCTTGGTGGAAGAGTGCCCAGGAAACACTCTCTGATTCCTCTTTCTCTCGTCCATCCCGGAGGAGACCAGTGCTTCAGATTGTTTTCAGACATCATAAGCCCAATGACCCATGGCCATGCAAAATGATGGGTCAATTTTGAAAAGATGGGTCATTGACAATCGAAGGTATTCGTATCGTATGTTCACCTAGTCCTTCTTGAACAGATACCGCCTGCGTTTTTCCGCGCACACCTGCACTGCATTCATAAAGTACAGACAGACCGAGGATCAAGACAAGTTGGCGATTTTTATGACGCGCCAGGCTGGCGCATTCACGTTGACTGTTACGCGCCATTGTGATAAAATATGCGCCAATGGCGCGGGCGCTCCAACAATCTGAAGTACTGGAGACTGATGATAATTCTATGGAGGATGGGGTTGCTCCCACCCCCTTGGACGTTTGTTCGGGAGCGGTCGTTAGTGCTGGCCACTGGCTCTTTTCCTCTAGGTGGATGGGGGCCCATGATCCATCTCTCTCCTCCATTCCGGAGGAGATTGAGGATAACTTTATGGAAGAGAGGGCTGCTCCCTCTTCCTCAGATCCTTGCTCGGGAGCGGAGTCCCTTGATTCTGGTCCCACGCTCGAGGAGGTGGTTCACCTGGTGACCCCTCCAGCCGCTGCTTCGAGTGACCCCCCCCCCCCCCCCCCCTCGTTGTGTCAAGCGTGGTCTACTGTTACCAGTAGAAGAAAGAACAAAATGAGACGACCCCTGGGGCCGACTCGCACACCAAATTACGGTCTTTGTCAATTTGCGGTAGTTATTAGACAAAAAGGTGATACCACTTTGGTTTCATTCAAATCATTTGGTTGGAAGCTGGCAGACCTCTTGCGCGGTTCTGTGGGCGCGGTGGACAGGGTAAGACCCCTACATAAAGATGAAGGTTTCCTCATAGGTTGTAAAACCTTGACGCAGTAACAGAAACTGATTGAACTTTCGCAGGTGGGCCAGATTATGATAGCATGTACTAACCCAGTGCCGGTGGTGGAGGGGGTTGTCTCTGAAATCCCCCCCACCCACCCCCACCCCTCTCCCCCATCGTGCCGGTGGAGGAGATACTCGAAAAGTGCAATGAATCGGTGGACCCGGATGGTACCGTCCGCACCTGCAAGGTTAGGAAATTCCAACGCATCCTCCGGTCAGATGGACAGCCGTCCACCGCGGTTAGGGTGACAGTCGAGGCGATGACGCTGCGGCAGCTCTCCTTCTCAATTGTAGGGAGTTCCTGGTGACTCCTTACGTGGCAACGGCACTTAGGTACTACCGGTGCCAAAGATTCAGGCACATTCGAAAAAAATTGTAAATTCTGCGCAGATTTGTTCTTCCTGCAGGGCTGCCGGTCACTCGGGGGCCGCTTGTAGAGCCGTAGGGCGAACTTGTGCCAACTGTCGTGGTGACCACTCGGACGCTAATCATAACTACCCTACTCGCAGTGAGCGCCTGTTGGCGAATGAATTGCGAGCGGCGACATTCATGCCACGAGCGCAGGCCTTATGCCTGGCCAAACAAAAAATTATGTCTGAGTCGGCGAGTGGGGACGTGGCCTCGGGCGTGTCGGGCGGCGTTGCAGCTCTTGCGGGGGTGTTTGCTCCACCCCGTTCCCTCCCTAGTGCTTGGAGTGGTTCTCTCTGACGCTTGGCGGCGGGGAACGAGAAAGGGGATACAGTTACAGCCCAGCCGGTCACCGGGGTGGGTTCGGGATCCTACACAGAGCCTGTGAGGTTGGCACCTGGTGCCAAAAACGACCCTTGGGTGGCTATTCACAGGCTCGAACGCCTTGTCGAAAGACTGATCCAGTCCGTTGTGGACCTTGTCGAGATGGTCCGTGGCCGAACGGCCGGGGCACCGGTTGCTCCTACCCAAAAACAGGTTGGCGCCGACGTCCTGTACGCCGAGCGCGATTTGGGTCCCAGAGCTCCCTCTCTGGTGGCCGTGCACAAGGCCATTCCCCTCGGGAGGTCCCGGCGGCGGTTGCCAGTTCCGACCCACCAGGTGGCGGCCCCTAAAGAAGTGGGCCCATGTGGTTATCCTGACCTCAGTGCTATTAGTGAACTGTTGGCCCAGTTCGATGCCCGATTCAGATCGGGCGAGATAACGCTAGATGGCCGAGCTTGCGTAGGTAACAGCTCGCCTCATGCCACGCACTTCCCCTACCAGGAATTAGGCTGTTTCATACTTTAACCTCACTTACCATGATGTTAGATCTAGTCCGTTTGCATTCTTGTCAGCTGAATATTTTCCCCAATATTAATATTGAAAGTTCTGGCTCTCCACTACTTGAATCTTTTGTTTTTCAACAGGGTGTCACATCGTGCAAGAGAGAGACTCAAGAAACCAGAATATCAAAAGCGTCAACAGAGAGCCATGATATGCGAGGACGAAAGAGGAGGCGACAAAATGGGCCGTTCAAGTCTTCGTCCGATTGTTCATACTTATCACCACATTCTAGGTTAGCCTTATCTTCATTGACTGTTGTACTGTCCTGAATTAGATCCATGATTACCCAGGTCTATGTTTCCCCAGGTCTGTGTTCTCCCAGGTCTGTTCCTCGGGTCGGTGTCCACCAAGGTTTATTTTCCACAGGTCTATATTCCCTCGGGCCTGTCATCCTCCAGGCCCTATGTTAACTCAGGTCTATGTTCTCCAGGTCTTTATTCCCTGATGTTTAAATTCCCATGTTTCTATTCCCCCATGTCTATGCTTGGCCTCTAGGCTATGCTCACACCCCCAAAAATATATAAGTGCTATCGCCCATAGTGGCGTATCACCTAAAAAATAAAAAAAGAGATCATTAGTTTTGGGGTGTTAAGGTCCAGGGTAGATTGTCAGATTACTAAGTGTTTTTAAATGGTTTTTTTGTTAATCATCTTGGCAGCATACTTAATATTTACTTAATATCCCCTCTACCCCCGCCATGCCAACCCCCCCCTCTCTCTCTCTCTCTCTCTCTCTCTCTCTCTCTCTCTCTCTCTCTTCTCTCTCTCTCTCTCTCTTCTCAGTTCTGTTCACCACAAATAGAAACTTTCTTGCATCTCTTACTACATTAATATAATTTTTCTTCTCGATTTTTGTTTAGATGTATATGTTTATCTAAATGGTATAATTTTTTTGTCCCAGATTATTTTGTTCGTCAAGCCAAAGTTCAGTCACAATAAAGACCAGTGCATGTCATTAAAATATAATTTTTTTCTTCAGATCGTGAGTAAGATGTATTTTGTCTCAAACTCTAGCAATGTTGTATTCTGCAGACAGGATGCCCATCTCTTTCAAGCCAAAGCAAATGGTCAATCCTAGAAAGTGACCATTATTCAACTATGTTTTTTTGCTCATTCAAAGAGCATGTCAAAGCAATAGTATTTTTTGCCAAGAACATTTAATGAAAAAATGTCAACCCATCTTCAACGAATTCACAAAGAAGAGCTAGAGGTTGCTCAGATTGTATAAATTGTTTCTTATTCAATTGAATATTATGTTTTTTGCAATATTTGAATTTATTTCTATCCGTTGTTTTTTTTCTTACCTAAAGAGATGTCGTCAGTTTTTGTTAACAGTTTTACTCGATGGACCAATTTCACTTCTCACTCCACCACCAACCCCCTCGGGAAAGATTGATCCTAACAGCATTGTCACTTTAAAATAGTTGAAATTAAACTATGCATTATGACATGCCAATGGTGTACGTTCCTTTCTTTTAATTTTGTTGTTGTTATTCATTCTGTATTTTGTTTACAAAAAAGTACTTGTCAGTTATTCATTGAAATAAAATTGTTTCAGACTAAATTTGATATATTTGTCTCGAGTGTTTGATACGTTTTTTAGTGTTTGCCTCCAGGTCTAAAGTTGATTACTCATTGCTTATAGGGTCCTGCGAAATACGATGAGCCGAATGAGAGGACCTCATCTAGGTGTATGAGTTAGAGTATTACTTCACAAATACAGTGGAACCTCCGGTATCCGGCTCTCTGGTATACGACTCCCTCCGTTATGTGACCTGAAAACTTCTGACGGATTCACTTCCAATAATAAATGACCTCTGGTATGCGACAACCTCGTTTATGCGACCAGCGACCGTGTCTTAAGCCCTTTATACGACCGTCTTAGGGCAATTTAAAAGAGATATCAGTTAATTTGCTGTCTGTACCTTTCGTTTTTTCTCTCATGTTAGTGTACGCCTGCCGTTGTCTGCTATGTCCGGTTCGCAAATAAGGGACATTACTCGCCTACACTGGCTGTCAAAATGGCGTCGCGCAAGAGGAGCGTTTTGAGTTTGGCAGCGAGAATGAAAGTGATTGAAAGAAGTGAAAATGGGGAGAGTTGTTTGTCTATTGCAAGAAGTTTAGACGTTGGGAAGACCCAAATTCAGCTCATCATAAAGGCTAAGGAATCTGTGAAACTACGATGGGAGAGTGGAGAAAGTGGCGAAAAGGGAAACATCGAAACTGAGAGCTTCTGCACTGACAGACTTGGATGAACGCGTCTGGCAGTGGTACGACTGTTTTCTATTTTTGAAGTTGTGAATAAAAGACAAATCTAAAAATGAAACATGTTTTACAGTTTCCTTTGTCAGAGAATACATGCTGGTGAGTGTGAAAATTATGACTACATACCCCTCCGAGCCTGACCCCCCTCCCCCCCACCCAACCCCTTGTTTCCGGTATAAGACCACCTCTATTATAAGACCGTTTTTTCTCAGATTTTGGACGGTCGTATACCGGAGGTTCCACTGTAATGCTAAAACAATGTAGATTGGCCTATGGTCAAATAACTTTTGTGTCGAATGTCAAATACTGCAAATGCATACGACTTTTTTTGACTATGTATTCGCTCAAAACTCGACGCAAGATGAATCCTAAATAGACCAAAAATGACATTTGACAAATAATAATTTGTCCGGTCTCTCGCCGTCGACTGAGCAAGACATTGAAGTGGTCAAGTACTATTTTAACTAACACAACCTAAATACGTAATATGGAGTATACCCACGAGACCTCGAAAATGATACGTGAATTAAAGGCAAATTTATAGGGTTCAAAATTATTAAATATTTGACAACATTTCTAAAGTTTCTAAGTTATTAATATTGAATTTACGATTCTTTGTTTTATGATACATATAAATGAGATTGTTAAATTGGTCAACATATTTCTAAGGTTTGTTCGTATGAGTACTTTGAAGTGACCTTGGCTCTGAACTATGAGTGGTATAATGTCCAAAATTGATTTTAGAGATAATATAGTTTGATATTTCATATATTTTCAGTTTTTTTCGATGATATTCAAAGTCAAGTTCATTGTAGGCCTTGCAAATACTTTAAAAAAAATTTTCATCAGGATTGCTTAGTCGAATTGGCGTCAGACTATGCACCCAAAGGTTGCAAGTGAGCGCCTTGAGCCGCTTGAGTTAGATTCTTTATCGGCCAACATCTTGACCTGCCCAATAATTCATTTATTTAAAAATTATAAAAGTGTTGACCCTCAGGATACGAATAACCCCTTGGCAAACCAGATTGTGGCGGATAAACTATCTCGGGGCAATGAAATGTCAGTGTCTGGATTTCAGGTTAATGATACAAAACATTGGAACATAATGAAACAGTGCCTCATTTGAATAGTAATGGCTTTAAGACCCCCACATTTACAGGAACACGAGCATCTAATTCCGTGAATGTCATCTACAAATCTTGTCCCAAAACCATTATCAGCTTTTCAGGAGTATGGGTGCAAATACTTCAGGGACGTTGTATAGAAAAAAAATGACTACCTGACGTGATAACTAAAAACTAAGAACGTGAATTTAAGCCACAAAATGAATTTAAGCCACAACCCTGTGTACACATCTTTGAAGGTACACGCGAAATTTCAGCTCTGTCAGCCTAGCCATAAACGCTTGCGTTCTGTGTGCACATGAATGAACATGAAGGTGTAATGACTATACCCACTATTGGTCATATGGCAGACGGGGATAACCAACTCAGGGAAAGAGGGGTAGGGTCCTAAATCAACACTGAACCACCAGAGCAATCATACTGCTAAAATGGACCGTAAAAATGGAATATGCACACACTTCATTAATATTAAATTGAACTAGAAGGACCCATCCCATATGACTCACATGCTTCTTAAGGAACTTGCAATATTTGCTTTGGATCGTGGAGACTTGATCTGTTTAAAGCGGCTGACAATTGTTAAACACCCCAAGGTATCCACGATCCAAAGCAAGTCTGGAATATGCCTTACAGAAGAACAAGAAGTCTTGGATAGATGGATAGAGTACTGCTCTGACCTTTACAACCACACACCAAACGGAAACCCATCAGTTCTAGCATGTCCGCAGAACGGAGAAGAAGAAGAAATCCTTCCAATTCTCAGATAAGAATTTGAGGCAGCAGTGCAATCGCTAAAGAAAGGGAAGTCAGCGGGAGTGGACAACATACCCGTGGAATTGCTTCAAGCAGGAGGAGAAGCGATGATTAACGCCCCTCACCATTATCTGTAACAAGATCTGGAAGAGTGAGGAGTGGCCTACACATGGATCCAGTCACTTGTCATCACTCTTCCCAAAAAAGTTAACCTTCAGGAGTGTGAAAATTACCGCACCATCAGCCTCATCAGCCATCCCAACAAGGTCCTTCTGAAAATAATAGTCAACAGATTGAAACCCCAAGCTGAACAAATCATAGCTGAAGAACAAACAGGATTCAGGGCAGGGCGAAGTACCACTGAACAGATTTTCAACCTCAGATTAATTTGCGAGAAATACGTACAGCACGAACAACATCTATAATGTGTTTGCAGACTTCAAGAAAGCCTTTGACCGAGTCTGGCATGCAGCTCTGTGGACAACCATGAGAGTGTACAACATCAGCCCTAAAATTATTGAAATCATCAACATCTTCCTAGAGCGCATCATGTTAGATGCCCTTGCAGATCACAAAGGCATTCTCAGCTTAGGGGGTAGAGCAATTTCCAACCTCCGTTTTGCGGATGACAATAATGGATTGGCTGGAGAGGAACAACAACGTGAACAGCTTGTACAGAGGCTTGACACACCAGAGCCTATGGAATGGAAATGAGAGCAGAGAGGACCACAATGATGACCAACGACACCAATGGCATCATCATGGACATCAAAGTCCAAGGCCAATCCCTCAACACAGTGCATAGCTTCAAATATTTAGGAGCCATTGTATCATACAATGGGTCCAGTCAGGAAGTCCTCTCCAGGATCGCACAAACAACTGCTGCCCTGACAAGGTTGAAGCCCAATTAGAAAGGCATGACCATCAGTCCATATTCCAATGTAAGACTGCTGCGTTCCCTTGTCATATCCATCTTCCTATACGCTTGCGAAACATGGACCCTTACAGTAGGTGTACTACGAAGAATACAAAGCATGGAGATGAGGTGCTACAGAAGACTTCTGGGTATTTCCTATTCCCAGACGAAGTCTGACAGACCATCACACAATGACATGCTCACAGTGGTGAACCAACGGAAACTCCTATGGTATGGCCACATCACAAGATCATCAGTCCTTTCAAAGACCATCCTGCAAGGCACAGCGGAAGGAGGCAGAAGAAGAGGGAGACAGGTAAAGAGGTTTGAGGACAACACAGTCGAGGGTGGACTAGCTTGACACTGAGCGAAGCCATGAGGGTTGAGGAGGACAGAGAAAGATGGCGTATGTTGGTGAAACGATCTTCTGTGTTGCCCCAACGACCTTCGAGTTATGGGATAGGACAGGATAAGAATATTTAACATGAAAATGAATGCCCATAAAGAAATAAATGAAACTGGTATTAAAATGTAAATGAATTATCGGCTTTGATCTTTCTATGCTCTTGACCTTGAGATGACCTTGACCTTCTGTTCCAAAAACACTTATTGACGATCAAATATTTACAGCAAAAGTTGTATTATGCCAAAAGACTGACCTTTGGATGACCTTGACCTTCAGTGACCTTAACCTTGGGATAACCTTGACCTTCACAAGGATCTCATGCTCATGAAAGATCAAATAACTCAATGTTGTTGCATACTATGGGTTAAATAATGCCATTCTACTGTACAATTACCTTTTTTTTTAAAATATTTTTGCAAGGCCTAAAATGACCTTGACCTTCAAGATCAACTCAAAACTGGAACATATACGAAAGATCAATCTACCATCTCTAAAGAAAACAAGATTGGACTTTATATCTCTCATTGTTTAGGGCCACGGTCACTTCAAAATACCTATACTAACTGATGTTAGACAGCTCCAGTGACCTTGACCTTGACCTTGGAGTGAGGTTGACCAAATTTGCATATAATATGTATTTCATTGATATCTTTCATGCTTCAAAGAATCATAAGTTCAATATTAATAACTTCGAAAAAAGTGAAATTTTGTTAAAAATTGTCATTTTTGTAACTAACATTTGTTGACCATGTGACCTTGACCTTGAAGTGAAGTCATTCATTTACTGATCATTTATGAGGTCTCATGGGTGCACACCATCTTACCAAGTTTGGTTGTCCAAATTTAGACTCCAAAAAGCAGAATCATGTATGGAACCCAAAGTACTAGTTTGGTCGTTCGTGTGTGCCTGAAGGAACCCACTTGTACAAAAAGGAACCCACTTTTCCAAAGTCAACCAC
Organism: Oncomelania hupensis; assembly: GCA_036898135.1. Taxonomy (NCBI): domain Eukaryota; kingdom Metazoa; phylum Mollusca; class Gastropoda; order Littorinimorpha; family Pomatiopsidae; genus Oncomelania; species Oncomelania hupensis. The sequence continues at coordinate 79,448,169 of CM072512.1, read as the reverse complement.
ATCAAAGTTTGTTTATATATTTTAATTTTTTTACTGATATTGGAATCATGTACAGTCAAATTAGGCTGTATGCTGAGTTTTGAAGTCCTCACTAGTTTACATCATGTGGAACCCAGTTGACATCATTTTGGAAAGAAACCCAGTTGGGAGGCTTTGAACGTATGTGTGTGTGTGTGTGTGTGTGTGTGTGTGTGTACGCGCGCGCGAACGCGATCGTGTGTGTGTATGATTAACCTGTATGTTTTCAACTATGTGTGTTGAGTGTCTGGAAATACATTTGAATATCTTGCCATCTTGTTTAACTACTGACTTGTAATGTCTTTTTGTAGATGGGAAGTGGAACAGTACGTGGCGTGGACAGAGGGAGTTGACGCAGCTTGCTCCTTCAACTTGGATTTACCCATTATCAAACGTCTGCCCAACGGTGTTATCACTGTCAACTTCGACCCCGCAGTAGGTTATTGGTTATATCATATGGAGTGCATAGTCTGTATTTGGTTTAGTAGGCTACACAGGCGGATAATTACGTTGCTTGTTCTAATGCCGCAGTTTTCATGCAATATTGGCTATTCTGATACCATTTGACTTGCAGGATGAATCGCATTCTTGCAGTAGGTAAATACATAAACAATAAGTTCTTTTGTTTATGAAATTGTCAGTGACTAATTTGGAAGTTTAATATAGTCAAGATAAAACGTTCTTAATGTTCCTCTTTCATGTTACATGTACACTAATGGAAAGTTAATCATAGTTAAAATGTCTTACTCTTAAACAAATTGAAAGCTTATCACGGTTACACTACATAGCCAAAATGTCTTCATCTTTCTCTTAAATAATGTTATCCTCCACACGCACCTTGATCATCAGCTTGTTGCAGTGTTACGAGAAACCCACTTTTTGCACGTTTTAAGAAGTCAGTGACGTTCCAGAAGACCCAAAAAACATTTTTTTATATTACAAAACGACATGTTCCGAAAGAAGATTGTGTATAATAATAGTTACTCATATTTCTATCGAGGACAACCTTAGACTTGTTTCCTCCCCGATTCTATTTTAATCTGCAAATACCTCTGTCTCTCTCTGTCTCCTCTGTCCTCTGTCTCTCTCTCTCGAATGTCTCTCTCTCCTCTCCTCTCTCTCTCTCTCTTTCTCTCTTGACCTCTCTCTCCACTCACTAAACCCTCTCACTCTCTCCTCTCTCTCACTCATCCCCTCTCCGGAACATTAGCTCCTCATTAGATTCAGAGAGCGTATAATTCCGCCTCGCATATCTTCAAGAAGCAACTGATTCACCCAACAAGCATCCACAGCATTCTTGGCCCCCGAAAGTCTGGTCGTACCCAGCGTCCCCCACTAAACACCCGTAGTTCTCCTAGTACTGACAAGTCAAATCTGCCCAAATCCCGATAACCATTACAGTATAAAATCCACCCCCTCCTCAAGGTCATCTCCTACTTCCTCTCTCTCTCCCCCTCATCAATGTCAAACCTCTCACACCTCAAGGTCACAACAGTCTGAACCAAATCTAGGAACCTTCGACCAGACAATGGCTGCAGGATAGTCCCACACTCTCTCCAACCCCTCTGTTCGCTTCTCCACCTCCGCGCCGTCTTCTCACCCACAAATATCCATCCATCCTCCCACGTCGCCCTCCCCCGTTATAAAGTCGTGAAGTTTCTTACGGCACATATGTGCGTAATTCACGCATAAAAATCGGAAGATGACGCAAAGATTTTGATTAAGAGGGTCCCACGGACGCACACGTTGTTGCGCCCAGCGAAAGTGTCGTACCCAGAGCTGCCAACCACTACGGAATTTCCGTAGTTTACTCCGGAAATGAATACGCGGCAAATCGAAAATTTACTACGGAAAGTCAATTTTCGACGATAGTATTACAGTTTTAACGAGTTTTATTGAGCGCCTGTGCCTCCCGTAGCACCTCAAGGTCACGGTCATTCGGTTTACGTGCACGGAGTAATAGATCACGCTCCCAGTGCATGTTAGGAAATTCGACCAATCACCGTGAAGTGGTTTTGCAAACGGCCAATCGCTGCACAAAACCTCGACCTTTCTGTGACACTTTCGTTTCCGGGTCACTTCTACACTGCGAGAAGAAAAGTTTGTGTGCGGCTTATTTTGAATCCGTGATGCCAAAAAGAAAGAAAACTAGCGATGAAAGCCCAGAAAAAAAGAAGAGGACAGCAAATCAAGAGTACAGGAAAGAGTATTCTGAAAAATTTCCGTGCATCACTGCGTCATCGAGATCAAAACACAGCGTGTATTGTACAGCGTGCTTGGCAGATTTTAGCATACAACATGGCGGCTTCCACGATGTGACGCGACACGTGAATGGCAATCGTCACAAAAGTCGTTGCCCTGATCCAGAAAAGTTAGTCCCTGTTCAGTCTGTAGCCACCTTCTTCCAGCCCGATATGGATCTCTCAATAATTCGTGCGGAAACACTCTTCACGACCTTCGTTGCAGAGCACAATTTGCCTGCGTCGGTAGCAGATCACTTCAGTAAGTTAGTGAAGGCAATGTTCCCGGACTCCCAAGTTGCCAAGAGCTTTGCATGTGAAAGTGCAAGGCTGCCACCAGATTGGGCCTTGCTAAAGACTAGACATGTTCCCAGAGAGAGAATAGAGCAAGTTCAATAAATGTGGAGTATTGTATGAAGTGTGTCATCTTTCCTTGCAACTGTGCTTGTTTAGTAGTGTGTGTGTATATGCATGTCTTCGTTAAAAAAAAAAAAAAGCGAGGACGTATGGCTACTGAAAATGTCATAAAACTACTGAAATTCAGAATTTTTGCTACTGAAAACTTTTTTTGGGGTTGGCAGCTCTGCGTAGTCCCACGTTATCACAGTGGACATCGCTCACACACACACACACACACACACACACACACACACACACACACACACACACACACACACACACACACACACACACACCGGCATAGAGTTCTTGTGCTGTTTATTGACTGGTCAGCTGATATTGCACTATAAGACATTGTATAAGCACTACACTTTATCTTATTGACTTTAGTCACATTTGTATGCACACATGGAAGGGACCCTCAGAATTTTTAAAAGGACCCTCAAAATTTTCAACAGAGGGTCCCTTGGACCCCTTGATTTGAAGCTTGTGGGAAACACTGGTCGGACATCATATGTAATAGGCTATTCCACACGCACTTTTTCTTACTTTAAATTATATGATGTTCACGGTAATAATCTTGTCATTTGAATTCCCTAGGTTCGTGGCCAACTTGGACATGATGGTACGTTGGTATAACAAAGTGCGGCAGACTGTGCTACCGGTAGAGTATCCACTTATCGAAGGTCAGCTCAAAGACATCGACACGGATCTGCAGCTTGCGGAGGATAGACTGCACTGGAAGAATGACGGTACGGTATAACTGCTGCTATAAATGACTCAGTGACTGACTTTCGAAGTCTTCGTGAAACACTGGTATACAAAGCTGAGTCTGCTCTATGAGTTTCGATTTGTTCAAAAGGCCGCAAGAATAATACAAGACTGCGGTCATGTATTTTTGGCTGCACCCGCCAGTATGTCATTGAGCTACTATCGTCAAAAAGAAGGAACCGTGTGCTGAAATTAAAATAGTACGATCACAACATAGTTGCGTTCCCAATAGTTTTGTGTGGAACATGTCAGCGTGTATGCGGGTACAAGTTGCCGCGCATATTGGCAGATTGGTAATTTGGAGAAAAGCGCTTTATATATAAAGCATCCATTATGATTGTGGTTTTGATGACGATGATGATTATTATTATTATTTAATTTTTAATTTTTTTATTATTGAGAATGATGATGATGATGATTGTTGTTGTTGTTCCGTTAAATAGTATAGTTACTGTATCATCAACATATTCTGGTTTGCAAAAATGTGTATGTGAAAGCGTGCGCATGTGTCTAAGTCGGGGAAAGGATGATATGATATGTTGATTTTTAAAGAACTGAAAACTGCATATTGTACCTATAATAAGCATGTATTTTTGACTCGCATGCCTAGCAATGTGAGTCTGTGCACTCACCCCTCCACCCCATCCCCTCTCTCCCTTCCCCCTCCCCTCCCCCCCCCCCCCCTCCCAAAAAAAAAAAGTCCAGAATTTTGCAAATATGTGCGAGATAAGTCCTAAATAATTCAAAAATGACAATAATAATTTTTTAAAAAAATTCCGTCCGTCGGTCTGTCTGTCCGCCATCCACCATCTTGACGTATAAAACTTGCAAGTGGATTAATAACTCAGAACCTATTTCAACTATCACAACCAAACTTGGTCAACCTCACTCCAAGGTCAAGGTCACTGGAGCTATCCAAAGTCAGTAAAGTATTTTAAAATGACCTTGGCCCTAAACTATGAGAGATATAAAGCTCAAACTTGTTGCGTTTAGAGATAATAGATATTTAGTATTTGTTCCGTTTTTGCGTTGATCTTGAAGGTCAAGGTCATTTTAGGCATTGGGAAAAAAATTAGGTCATCGTACAGTGGAATTGTTCTATTTAACCTCTTGTATGTAACAACATTGGGTTATTTGACAGATCATCCCAAGCTCAAGGTCATTGAATGTCAAGGTCATCCCAAGGTCACTGTTTTTCGGCATAATACCACTTTTGTGGTAGTTTATTTGATATTACATGAGTGTAATTGGAGCCGAAAGTCAAGGTAATCTCAAGGTCAAGAACATAGACAGATCAAAGTCGGTATTACTTTGCATTTTAATGCCACTGTTTCATTTTTTTTTAAATTTCTAGTCATTTTCATGTTAAATATTGCAAATTCCAAAAAGGGCATGTGAGTCATTTGTGCTCTGCCCTTCTAGTTTGTTACACTCGTTGTTGGTTTGTTATCAGTAGTTGATTCAGCCCTCATGCTTGAATCCTGATAAGTGTAACTCAGATTCGTTTATCCACGCAACCTGTTCACTTAGCAACAAGGCAGGAGTCGTCGCATGAAGTTTTCCTACTTTATTCAGCGTACATCAACAACTGCATATAATCGCTCAATCGCTTTTTCCACTTTCACCTTTTAGACTCTCAAACAGTGCGGCACATATATAGTTTCTCTATACTCTAGAGAACGTTCAAACATTCCAGGGTGACGCAATTTCAGCCAATCACAGTGAAATTCGTCATCAGACCTATGCACTGTCTTACGTCATACAACTTTCTTCAAGCTAGAAGAATTTATCAGCTACTAGTAGATCTATCTAGACGCTTCGATCGATAGTAAACAAGCAACCCTAGAAAACTCTCCAAGAATATCGACCAACGAAAAACCATCAACACCACACCAAGCCTCCTCTAACAACAAAGCAAAATCAAATCAAAGGTAAATACACTCTGTTATTGCATGCTTTGCAAAACAAAACGATCGGATCTATCGTGCGCGTCTAACATATACTATCGTGCGCATAGTTATTCGTAGCTGTGATTGATTCTTTGTGCTACACATAGTCATATGTAATAGTTCATTGTCTTCTGTTGTACTTTTGACTCAGATGCATAGCAGCAATGTGAGTCTAAGTATTGTCACCCCCTACCTCCTTCCCTCATCCTTCTCCCATCCATCCTCCCTCCCCTCCCCCCCCCAAAAAAAAAATAAATATATAAATAAATACAATAAAATACAGAAATGAATACAATAAAAAAGAAAAGAAAAAATCTGTGCAAGTTAAATCCTAAATAATCTAAATATGATATTTTTTTAAAAATGTGTCCGTACGTCCATCCATCTGTCTTCCGTCCGTCCGCCAGTGCGTCCGTCCGTCCGCCAGTGTGACCGTCCGTCCCTCCGCCGTTCGTCATCTGTCTGTGCAAAACTTGCAAGAGGCATAATTTTTCATAACCTATTTTTTTTATCGCAACCGAACTTGGTAGGATGGTGTATACCAATGAGACCTCAAAAATGATCAATTAATGAATGACTTAACTTCAAGGTCAAGATTTACACGGTAAGCAAATGTTAGTCAAACAATGACTTTTTTAACAAAATGTCACTTCGTTTCCCCCTAAGTTATTAATATTGATCTTATGTTTCTTTGATGCATAAAAGATATCAATGTGACACGCATACTTTGCAAATTGGGTCAACCTTGATCCAAAATCAAGGTCACAGGAGCTGTCCAAAGTTGGTTCGTACAGGTACTTTGAAGTGACCGTGACCCTAAACTATGAGAGATGTAAAGTCCAAATTTGTATTTAGAGGTGATAGATTGTTCCATTTTGTGCGTTGATCTTGAAGGCCAGGGTCATATTAGGCTTTACATAAAATATTAAAACATTTCTCATCGTACAGTGGATTGGCTCTATATTTGACCCATAGAATGCATCAACATTGGGTTATTTGATCATACATGAGCTTTAGAGGTCACGTGAAGGTCAAGTCACCCTAATGTCACTTTTTTGGCATAATACAGCTTTTGCTATTATTTGATCGTACATGAATGTATTTGGAGCCAGGGTTCAAGGTTATCTCAAGGTCAAGAGCATCGAATTATCAGTCAGTATTACTTCGCATTTTAATTCTACCGTTTCATTTCTTTTTTTCTGATTTTCATGTTAGATATCGCAAGTTCCATAAGGAACATGCGAGTCATATAGGCTTTTTGCCCTTCAAATTTTTATGTGCAATGGCTCTGTGTTGGGGGGTGGAAGGGAGGGAAGAGGAGAGGGATTGACTGGTTATAAATCTGTGATTTACTGTGAATGTGTTTTGTTTTTATGCCATATTACTGTACTCTTTGGCACCACGATGTAATTTCTTTGTGCGATAATAACGTTACAGTATTCGTACTTATTCGTATAAGTACGTTATTTGCAATATACATTTTCTCTCTTATTTGTTATTTAAGATGTGTGGGAGTACGTAGTCGGTATCCGGGATAAAGTCCACGACTTGGAGATGCGTGTCCAAAAAACCAAAGACAACGCTGTGGAGATCCAGAACATAATGACCACTTGGACCAAAGTGCCTCTGTACGAACGGAAAGAAGAGAAAGGAACGAGCTACTTGAACGTTGTTGACAGAGAAGAGAGATGCAAGAAACGTTACCACGAGATCACAGCTGCAGGAGAAAAAATCCACGGTCTTGTTCAGGTTCGTTGCTGCATAGCTTAAGACGAATGTTATTCAGACCATATGTCATCCCAAAATGAAGAATATGTAATATTATAATTATCTAACGTTTCCACTTGATCTGCACTGGGATGGAGGCTTGGAAGGTTTCGTATAAATTACATAGTCATAGGGCTAGTGATACACGCGGTATCAATCTGTTGCAGGCTAACCTAGAGTTGTTCAAGGTCGAAGACCCCCAAGAGGTCGTTTGGCAGATGTACCTGGATTCTATTGATGACTACGTTTTGGATGGCTTGTTCAACACCATTTTATGCAGTTTCACTTACCTTCTGAACAACACTGACAAGACGATAAATCCAGAACCTCTTTTCAAGACAAAAATGGAACTTCAGGTTCAGACACTGGGAATGTTTTACAGTAACATTAAGGAATATATTTAATTTGCAGGCTAACCTAGAGAATATTTTAATTTTACAGTAGCATTAGAGAATATTTTACGGTAATGTGAATAAACACTTGCATAGGTCTATTGTAACTTTTGTTGACTATCTGTAGAGCAATGATAAAATTGCATTCCGACCGAATGCCACTGTGTAATTTGACACTTCTGGAATTTGTGTGTGTGCTTACTGCGAATTTACGTTTTCATCTTGAATATCTTAAAATATTCAGGTGCCCGAGATTGTATTCATTCCGTCCTTGGATAACACAGCACAGAATGGTCTCTACAATCTGATTGACAGTCTTTTAGGAGATATCTATTTTCAAGCTTCATGCATACCACGAGTTGCTTCGCACAATGGACAACCACACTATCAGGTCAGAGAGCGATCAAGTTAATTAAGAAGCAGATGACAGCTAGTTATAGTATTTGATTACATTTGTATTTCGTGAAATTTCTTTGTGGATTGGTTTTCCTTTCTACAAAACGCATAACTGCCTGCTACCAAGAAGCGTTTTAAGGCTTGTTCCATCAATACGTAGTTGCGTTATTGTTGGTCAGTATTTGTGTGTGTGTGTGTGTGTGTGTGTGTGTGTGTGTGTGTGTGTGTGCGTGTGTGTGTGTGTGGTTTGTTTATGGGGTCATAACACCCGTGTACGTAAATTGCTCAGACCATGCTATCTGTCCAGTCTGACCTGGAGGAACTTGTTGAGTTGTCGACCATGAGAACAGAGCTGAGGGGTCGTGTGGAAGAGGCTCTCGCCAAGGCACTGGAATACCGCGCTTCATTTGACAGTTATTCATACTTGTGGGTTGATGATCGGAATGACTTCTTGAAACAGTTTCTCGTGTATGGCCGGCAGCTGAGCCACGAGGAGCTGGACCAGCTTCATGATGGCACGTTGCCTGAAAGCCCGCCTACATTGACGCAGTTTAAAGAACAGGTAGTAAGGCTTTCAATGTTTCGAAGTATTCGGAATACAGTTTATAGTGTCGCTTTATACAGCGTTGGTCTTTGATCTTAGTACAATTTTACCATTTACAGTTTGTAAGTGCAAGTTATACTATATAATTATTTATGTCATTTTCTAGATCGACTTGTATGAGAAAATCTATGGCATGGCGGAGACAATTGCGGATTCGTGCAGAATCGACTCCTGGCTTCTGATCAAGTCTTCCTTCTTCAAGCATGGTCTGCTAAACATTATCAAACAGTGGAGTTACATGTTCAAGCAGCATCTCGCTGATCATGTCACTAACAGGTTGGCCATAAAACGTTTCTTCTCAGCTATCAACTGCTCCATGACTGTGTCTACCCATCATATTGAAATCCGCCTCTTACCACCAAACAAACAAAAAAAACGCACACACACACACACCCACACACACACACACCCAAACACACACACACACACACCCATACGCACACACACATACGCGCGCACACAAGATGGCATGCCATTCAAATGCATTTCAAGACTCTCATACACATTTACAAATCTTTACAATAAAATTGTTTTGTTCATACACAGCCAAAAAACAAATACAAACAAACATGAAAAATATGGTAAAACACGTAATGATAAATATCATATCATATCCTAACCCGTAACTCGAAAGTGGTTGGTGCACCATAGATGATTGTTTAACCAGCTTGCTCTATCTTTCTATGTCCTCAACAGCCGTCATGGCTTCACTCGGTTTCAAGCCAGTCCATTCTCGAATGTTGACTTCTTTTTTATCTCCTTCTTCTTCTGCCTCTTTGAACCATGCCTTGCAGGATGATCTTTGCAAGGCTTGATGTTCTGGTGACGTGGCCATACTATCCGAGTTTCCGTTTCTTTCCCACTTTGAGCATGTCATCTTGTTGTCCAATGGCTTATGTAATGGTCTGTCGGACTGTGTCTTTGGTGATGTGCTGGATATAAGAAATGCCCAGAAGTCTTCTGTGGCACCTCATCTCCATGCTTTGTATTCTTATAACTCTTCTGTAAGGGTCCATGTTTCCCAAGAGTATAGGAAGATGGAGATGACAAGGGAACGCAGCAACCTTACCTTGGAGTGTAGACTGTATGGGGCGCCATGTGTCCATTTATTCTATGTGACTATTCTATACATAGAATAAATTCTATGCACATAGAAAGCATTCTATGCACACAAAAAGCATTCATTAGTTGAAATTCCATTTATAAAAAAGAAACCAATATTGTAAGTCATAGAATAAAATTCTTTGTATAGAATAACATTCTATAATATAGTGTAAAATTCTATGTCCATAATAAAATTCTATGTATAGAATAATATTTTATAATAGAGAATAAGATTCTATGTATGTAATACAATTCTATATTATAGAATGCACTTGTATGCATAGAATTATTTTCTATAACATAGAATGAATTCTATTACAAAGAATGAATTCTATTACAAAGAATAAATTCTATAACATAGAATTTATTCTATGTGCATACAATTCATTCTATAGCATAGAATGAATTCTTTAACATAAAATAAATTATATGACATAAAATGAATTCTATGTGCATAGAATAAATTGTATAACATAGAATGAATTCTATAATAAAGAATGAATTCTATATGCATAGAATGAATTTTATAGCATAGAATGAATTCTATGACATAGAATTTATTCTATGACATAGAATGAATTCTATAGGCATAGAATGAATAGTATAACATAAAATGAATAAGATGACATAGAATGAATTCTATGACATAAAATGAATTCTATAACATAGAATGAATTCTATAGCATAGAATGAATTCTATGTTATAGAATGAATTCTATGTCGTAGAATTCATTCTATGCTATAGAATTCATTTAATGCTATAGAATAAATTCTATGTCATAGAATTCATTCTTTGCTATAGAATTCATTCTATGTTATAGAATTCATTCTATGTCATAGAATTCATTCTATGTCATCTTATTCATTCTATGTTATACTATTTATTCTATGCTATAGAATTCATTCTATGTCATAGAATTCATTCTATGTCATAGACTTCATTCTATGTTATAGAATGAAATCAATACATACACTTATTTTAAAAATAGTAAAAACTGGGGCACTGTCAAGGTATAGAGAACATTTTTTATGGCATGGGACTGTATTGCAGAGAGATATACACATTGCCACATGCATCCCATCACCACACCACATCACTCTACATCACACTGCACCACAAATGTGATGGGTAGGTGTGGTAGAGTGATTAGGTTATGTGATGATGTGGTCTGATTCACTCGCTTTTAAGGCATAATAGAACTGTATTGCAGATACATACATACACATTACCACATCACATCACCACACTACATCACTCTAAATCACACCACACTGCACCACAAATGTGATGGGTGGGAGGGGTGGGGTGATTAGATTATGTGATGTGATTCACTGATGCCATGATATGTGCTGTCTGCTGCAATGTGAAGATGTGCTGCTGCTGTGATGTCGGCTGATGTGATGTGATGATTTGTTGATGTGATGTGATTTTATGTGGTGGTGCGTTTTCACGATGATGGTGATGAAGCAATGTGATGCAGTGATGTGATGTGATGTGATCGATGTGGTAATGATGCGATGTGGTGATGTGTCATACAATATCTTTTTTTAAATTCTAAATTTCGTTACAATTTATTAGTTGTGTTTTTTAATTTTATGTGAGTGAAATGAATTATATGTATATAGCATTAATTGTATAACACAGCAAGAATTGTATGACATAAAATACCTTTTTTTTTTTACATAAAATGGATTTTATTCGCAACACTGAATACATTCTATTTTTATAGAATTATTTTTTAACATTTGGTGCACATAGAATGCATTCTACGTTATAGAATGTTCATTCTATAACATAGAATGTTCATTCTATAACATAGGATCCATTCTATAACATAGAATGTTCATTCTATAACATAGAATGGTCATTATATAACGTAGAATTCATTCTGTAACATAGAATGTTTATTCTATAACATAGAATCCATTCTATAACTTAGAATGTTCATTCTATAAAATAGAATCCATTCTATAACATAGAATGTGCATTCTTTAACATAGAATGCATTCTATAATATAGAATGTTCATTCTATAACATAGAATCCATTCTATAACATAGAATGTGCATTCTTTAACATAGAATGCATTCTATAATATAGAATGTTCATTCTATAACATAGAATCCATTCTATAACATAGAATGTGCATTCTTTAACATAGAATGCATTCTATAATATAGAATGTTCATTCTATGCGCAACTAGGTCATTCTTTGTGAAACGAGGCTTTGAGGAATAAAGGGACATGTGCACGCGCGCGAGAACTGAAGAAATGGCTGACGTGCCAAGCGTTCTGCGGGCTTTATCAGACATTAGAACAGGCTCAAATCGCACGATACCGAGTCGATTGCAAATCGGACCGCAGGCAAGCAGTAGTTCTGACGTCATCACGTAGCATTCGGGGTCGGATCGCAAACAAAATCGTTGCACAATCGGCATGTGTGGCGGGGCCTTTAGGTTTCTTGATGCAGACGACTTCGAAGTAGTGTGAGTAGATCACGTAGCAATAAAAATAATTGACGTCACACCCTCCCCCCCCCCCCCCCCCCCCCTCCGCCCCTGCGTGCTTACTTTTTCATTACAATGTGCTGAGGTTCTGTAAGGGTTTATATTGACAAAATCTAATTAAATAATCAGTTCTTTTTGCTCAATACCGATAATTAAAGGTCGAATATTGCGATACACTCTGAGACATAATAATTATTGCAAAAAAAACTATTTCACCCCAGGCGTCCCCCCATAACCTATTTTCAGCTAAATAGCTCGGTTGAGAATTTGGCCTCCCTTTGTAAGAACACCCACATTTATGTATAGTTCCTTCCGTTAATAAAATGGATAGCATAATAGCATTAGGAACGTACGTCAGCCATTGATGTAGAGTGATGTGGTGTGGTGATGGGATGTGGCATTGTGTATCTCTGCAATACAGTCCCATGCCATACAAAATGTTCTCTATACCTTGACAGTGCCCCAGTTTTTACTATTTAAAATAAGGTTTTTATATTGATTTCATTCTATAACATAGAATGAATTCTATGACATAGAATGCATTCTATGACATAGAATGCATTCTATGACATAGAATGAATTCTATGACATGGAATGAATTCTATAACATAGAATGAATAGTATAACATAAAATGAATAAGATGACATAGAATGAATTCTATGACATAGAATGAATTCTATTACATAGAATTTATTCTATAGCATAGAATGAATTCTATAACATAGAATAAATTCTATAGCATAGAATGAATTCTATGACATAGAATTCATTATGTAACATAGAATTCATTCTATGCTATAGAAAACATTCTATGTCATAGAATTCATTCTATGCTATAGAATTCATTCTATGTTATAGAATTCATTCTATGTCATAGAATTCATTCTATGTAATCTTATTCATTCTATGTTATACTATTCATTCTTTGCCTATAGAATTCATTCTATGTCATAGAATGAATTCTATGTCATAGAATTCATTCTATGCTATAAAATTCATTCTATGCATATAGAATTCATTATTTATTATAGAATTCATTCTATGTTATACAATTTATTCTATGCACATAGAATTAATTCTATGTCATGCAATTTATTTTATGTTAAAGAATTCATTCTATGTTATAGAATTCATTCTTTGTAATAGAATTCTTTCTATGTTATAGAATATAGTTCTATGCATACAAGTGCATTCTAGAATTGTATTACATACATAGAATCTTATTCTCTATTATAAAATGTTATTCTATACATAGAATTTTATATGGACATAGAATTTTACACTATATTATAGAATGTTATTCTATACAAAGAATTTTATTCTATGACTTACAATATTGGTTTCTTTTTTTATAAATGGAATTTCAACTAATGAATGCTTTTTGTGTGCATAGAATGCTTTCTATGTGCATAGAATTTATTCAATGTATAGAATGGTCACATAGAATTAATGGACACATGGCGCCCCATAGACTGATGGTCCGGTCTTTCCGTATGTGCTTCAACCTTGTCAGGGCCGCAGTCCTTTGTGCTATCCTGGAGAGGACTCTTTGTCGGTACCCATTGTCTAATACAATTGCTCCTAAATATTTGAAGCTGTGCACCGTGTAGAGGGATTGTCCTTGGACTGATGTTAAAAGTTTAATAGATCGTACGCACGGCAGCAACAAAAATATACACTGCAATAATTTGGATTATTGGACTCTTCTATTATTATACTAATTATTAGTGTACACATTTCAAAACTTGACCAACAGGCTCACTTTTACGTCAATATGCTTGGTTCTGAACTTTGTGTTATTCTGAAGTAGCTGCAGCATTTAAAAATAAAATGCCGGTTTGCATGCATTTATGTTTTGTGACTAACACAAAAGTACCGTATATGTATTCTGTATGATTGTGCTTAGCACAATCAATACACTGATACTCGTGATTTTTACCATTCATGTTTGCGCTTTGCAGTCTGAAAGAGCTTGCGGATTTTATCAAAGTAGCAGACGCTGGCATGAGCAAGGAAGTGAAACAAGGCGACTTCGAAGGCCTCATCTCTGTCATGAAGCATCTAAACAGTGTGCGAGAGAGAATGACAAATACGGACCAAATGTTTGATCCTCTGAAACAAACCATTGCATTGCTGCGCACATATGAGCTGGAATTGCCTGACGAAATCCATGAGCAGTTGACGGTGAGGTTTGTTAATGGGAGTAATTATTCGTCCAGAATAATAAGTTCTTTGCAACGAGGAAGACTGATTGTTTGACAGTACAAGACAGTATAATACAATACAGTACAACACAATACAATACAACTTTATTTTCAGACGAAAAAAAAAAACTGAAATATTTCTTTAAATCATTGCCAAAAGCATGCCTGTCGGCCGCTAAATGGCTCGGGCTTAACTGCACGAAGTGTGCAGGTATGCGTCCTGGGCGCGGGTTTATTCCTGACTCACGCTTACCATTTACGTATTTTAGACGGAAAACATCACCTTGAACAACTTTAAAAGGCTGGAATATGTGATAAATATAAAATTAATAACTAGAATTTAACTAATTTCTATAAACTTCAGTACGTCGCGTGCTTTCGATTAATACCTCCAAAAATATCCTGACTACCAAACTGTTATTAAAGCTCGCTGTATTGCATGGGTTGGAGGGGATTTTTTTAAAACTACACTTTATTGTCACTTTTTATCGGGAAATTCTGGTCTGCCTCCCCTGGGGAAGGCGTAGTCGTAGCCTGTGGCGCGCCCAAACCCAAACTTCCTAGTTGTGTTTTTACATTTTTGTTGCAGGCGCTGCCAGAAATGTGGGCTAATACAAAGAAACTGTCCATCACAGCCAAACAGATGGTAGCGCCACTGCAGGCCAATGAAGTCTTGATTATTTCACGAAAGAGCGCCTCGTTTGATGTCAATCAGCACAAATTCCGCGAAAAGTTCCGGCAGCTGAGGGCATTTAAGTACGATTGTGAAACGGCATACTCTATTCTTGATCAGGTAACGGCCCATATTAGTAAGTATAAAGCAGCGGTTGCCTTTGACGAGAGGTGATTGAGTGTTGTAGTTCAAGTTCAAATTTATTTACGGCCCTGGTCTCTGAGGGGCTTTCAGCTACGTCGGACAAACATAACGACATAGACAAAGCAAGATTTTTAAAAAAAATCTTATCACATTATTTTATGCATTCATTAGTAGGCTTACATAATATGAATAAAACAATAATTCTGACAGGCACAAATTCACACCTTATAATAAAAGTGCGAGAAAGAAATAAAGACACAAAACGAAGTTATCCAACCCAGTCATACTATTTGAATAGTGAAAAAAATGATATAAATAAATCGTTGTAAAATTTTCTTTTTCTTTGAAGAATGTGTGTTTATTAGACCATTAAGTTTATGTTTATATTTGGGTAGTGGTTATAATGTATATTAATAAGTGCTTATAATTATGAACGGAAAGACTTTAAATACAAACTCTAACAACAATTTGGTAGCGCAACTTTACAGTTGTCTTTTAATAATGGAATATTACAAGAGAAAAAGATTTTGGAACGCATCGCCAATTTTATTCAAGTTGTACAACGTGCAGACTATCTCCTCCCTCAAGACATTCGAGTATCTCAGCTGCTGCACTGACAAAATATTACACTTAGTCCGAAATGTATAGAACTTCTCCGCATATTGTTCGATAAACATTTAAGGCATTTTTCAAAACAAATATCACGCTTGTACGCTATATGTTACACATAACTTATCATTAAACACACTATGCTGCAAAGACTGCACAAACAGCCTTCAATTTCTGTTAAATTAAACTTTTAAATTGATCTACTGAAAAAAAGCACAATGAACCTCTAATATATAGCCAAACATGAGACATACCAAGAATGTCTAGAGTTGAACGCACAGTTTCCAGCCATAATACTCTCTACTGAGTATTATTATACAGAACTTGGCATAGACGAAGTGTTATGATTGAGTGTTATATTAGTTGGTGTCGGGTCATGTTTTTATACATTGTGTGAACTTTAGTCTATCTATATAGGTTTACAAGTTTGATACTGCAGAGCATACAATAGGTGTTGATATAGCGCTTCATATAAGATGTGGAGTTTTTCTTCAAACAGTCGGAGTATCCACAGTAGTTGTCGCGATATGCAAGTTCAACCCAGCACTAAAGCTTCAGGCCTACACGGTCAGTCTTCTGTGACCTGTGTACAGTTAATTCGCTGACTAGAAGACGACAGAAGAAGGTTGTGTTAAGCATACGTAGGCTACAGCTTCATAATGCTAAATGATAACAAAACTGAGGCCCTCCGTGTTTCTCCGTCATCTGCAGACCCCTCTTCTCTTCCCTCAACTATCACCGTTGAATCTACTTCTATTTCTTTTTCTGACAATGTTCGCGATCTTGGGTATTTTCTCGACCAGGATCTCTCCATGCAGCAACACATTGCAAAAACTTGTCAGATTGCATACATTGAACTTAGACGCATAAGCTCCATTCGACAGTATCTCACACAAGAAGCAACAAAAACACTAGTTAGCGCATGCATTCTGTCTAGATTGGATTATTGTAATTCACTCCTTGTAGGTTGCACACAGAAAGTCCTTAGACCTCTTCAGCAAGTCCAAAACTCTGCAGCTAAACTCATCTTCAAAGCACGGAAATCACAGCATTGCACGCCTCTCTTTCAAGAGCTACACTGGCTCCCAATTGAACAACGAATTAAATATAAAACCTCATGTCTCTGCTACCACATCATCTCTGGAACTGCTCCTAGCTATCTTTCCGAACTTTTGACTGTCTATGTTCCTTCTCGGTCTCTCCGCTCCTCTGCAGATGAAAGGATGTTCCGTGTACCAGAATACCACAGGGTGAGACACGGTGGTAGAGCTTTCAGTTTCTTCTCCGTTCAGACCTGGAACTCGCTACCTCGATCCGTCCGTCACAGTCCTTCACTAGCGTCTTTTAAAACGAACTTGAAGACGCATCTTTTTAGAGAGGCCTTTTCTTAGGCGCCATGAGTGAGTGTTGTTAGTTATTTTTGGTGTTGAGATGTATATGTGGTTGCGTGTTATTGACCAATGTACGCATGTTGTGTTTACATTTGTTTGTGTAAAGCGCTTTGTGATTTTGGAAAGCGCTGTATAAATTGCCTGTTATTATTATTATTTTATTATTATTATTATAAGATAAGCCATGACGTCATCCAGTGACCAATCATCCGCCATCCCCGCAGTGGCGCTACTAGTCTTGTGATCTCGCGCGCTTGGGCTGACCACAGCGCGACGATAGTTAGTCTTTGTCCGAACATCATCGTACCAAGACGCACGTTGATAGATCTCTCTAGCTGAAGACTAAGCACGTGACGGATGAAAATCATTCATCGCAATGTAGCTAGAGCCTGACATTGTCAAGAAGACGAGCAGGCATCTTGGTCCATGGCTGGGAACAAACTTCACAGAGAGACAACCCTGACACGTGGCCTGCAACCTTGAGCAGCGAGAGCAGTGTGCTCCACTGGCTCACTGGTCTACTACCCAGAAGACGAGACCACAACTCCGCTCAACGACGAGACAGTTAAGTCACTAGAAACCGTGCACCAAAACTGCTTTAGAAGGATTGTACGATAGTCCACTCTTCCAGAAAATCGAACGATAGGACAGAAAGCACTATTAGCCCAATGATGAGACAGTAGCTGCATAGACCTATCAAGGAGCGAACTACTCGAAGTAAAATTTTGACATTTAAGTTAGTATAGTTGTAACGAAAGGGGTTATATCAAGAATTGCGTGTATGCGTGCGTGATTGATTTGCGTGTTCGCCCGTCTCACACTCCCTAACTCTCAAGAATTCTTTTGTTGTCACTCCCCCTTTCTATTACTAGAAAATAAACAAGAATCAACAACGTTCACATAAGTACATACAACATCAATCAATAATATGGAAAAATATATATAGTTTTGTACTCACGTACTTTGTAGCAATAATCCGTGAAATTATAACCACTCAGAAAACACACACATAAGTCTCAGACAGTTAATCCAGGAATAAAGTCACTAGTCACCAAAAACCACCAATAAAATCCTGGTCAGCTAATCCAAGTATCACCAGTCTCAATAAACACCAATATCGACCTGGTCACCGTCGACATAGAGAGATCTTCCCAATAGTCTCATGGAGGTTGGGATTCACTATGTCTTTCTTTGTCTCTAATATCTGTCTCTGTCTTTATGCTATCCTCCTTCTCCTTATCCTTGTCCTTCTCTCTATCTATCCTGGGTTTCTCCTCTATCTATCGTTCTCTTCACCGCCGTCGATAATCCTCCACTGCTGCTGCTGTGGCCGCTGCCGCTGCCGCTGTTGGTGCTGCTGCTGAGGTGGTAGCGGTTGCTACTACTTCTGATGTGGTAGCGGCTGCTACTGGTGTCGATGTGGTAGCGGTTGCTACTACTGCTGATGTGGTAGCGGCTGCTACTGGTGTGGATGCGGTTGCCGCTGCTGCTCGTCTCTCTTCCTCGTCTTCTTCTTTGGCCTCTTCTCTGGCCACTTCTTCTTCTCCTTCGTCGTCTCCCTCTTCTTCGCCTTCTCGTCTTCTTCTTTGGCTCTTCTCTGGCCCCTTCTTCTTCTCCTTCTTCTTCTCCCTCTTCTTCGCCTTCTCGTCTTCTTCCTTGGCTCTTCTCTCGTGATATCCTCTGCTTCTTTCTTCGTGAGCTTCTTTCTCTTCTCTCGGAGTTTCTTCCTCTTCTTCTTCTTCTTCTTCTTCTTCTTCTTCGTTCCTTCTCTCCCTCTTCACCTTCTCTCCCTCTTCACCTTCTCCCTTACTTCTTCTTTCTGCTTCGTTCTCCTCTTCTTCTTCACCTTCTCCTTTACTTCTTCTTTCTTCTTCTTCGTTCTCCTCTTCTTTATTCTTCCGCTCGAGGCCCCAGCCGGAAACTTCTGCAGTCAACAGCTGCTAGAAGTACAAACACAACCACACCGTGGTATACACAAGAAGAGACTGCCCACCAGTTTGAATGTGATTGGCCAGTCGTCACATGACTAGCTCAGCCAATCAGCATTCAGTTTTCAATAAAAAATATTAACATCTATGTCTTCACACAGGAAGATACTACAACACACAAAAACGTCATCGGACCGAAATAGTATAAAACCGGTCCGTGACAATACCCCCTTCCTGCAAAAAGAAAACGCCCGAGTTTTCTGAATTTTATCAGAAAGAAAAAATTACTACAATCATGTCCACCTATACTGTACAAGAAGCAAAAAGAGAAAACTGGTCATTAGCACTTATCTTAATCATAAACTTTATTGTATTAAGCAATCACCCAAAGCGCAATAGACGTACAAAATATGTAGTTCAAGACCAAGCATGTCACCGTGATACAGCGAAATCAAAAATCAATAAAGTACATACAGATCATTTTACAGTATACCAATAGATTTCCAGTATAACATATACAATAGCAGAAATATATACAAAGCATGTTCATTTTTCACAGATGCTATGGAATACCCTGATGATAGTGTCTGGTTTTGTCTACAACTGTTTTGAAGTATTCTTGAGCAAGTTTGCAAGTTTCTAGGATCTTGTTTTTGACGAGTTTAAGCTGAATAGTGTCAGGGTAACGTGTTACCATATCAATGATGTTGAGTATGCATTTGTGACCTTCCTCAGACGGCGGAGAAATCGGTTCTACCAAATCAACTGTAACTCGTTTGAATGGTTCTGAAACAGTTGGCATCTTTTCCAAAGGAACCGGTGGAATGCAATGTCTCTCGTCTTTAGCACTAGTAGTAACATAACGCGTATGACCTTGATCCTTGATGCGTGTGGAAGTACCCGAAAAAGGGTCGGACACACCTGGTAAATTCCCTACAATCAAATCGGCCACTGGTTGCTCAATGACACAACACAACACAGTGCCAGAGAAAAATGGAGTGTCAACGGGCACTTTAGCCAACGGAAATTCTTCTATATTCCCACCGAATGACAAACATTTACACTCTTTGCCAGTGTACTGGCCGTCCGAAACCAGTCTCTTGCGAACGCCACAGATAGTAGCACCTGTGTCTCTGAGCACACTTGCTTTGAGGCCATTTACGGTACCTGACACTAGCTTGGGCTGACCACAGTTTTCATCACCCACTGAGCAAATGACTTCCGCGACTAAAGCTGACTGAGTGTTAACTGGAGGGTCCTGGTATTTCTGCGAACCACTTTCAGTATCTTGAGTCTCTGGGTATCCATTGCCGCTAGCAGAAGGACACCATGCAGCTATGTGGCCTACACCCCCACAACAATAGCAAACTATGTCCTGTCTATTCTGTCTTTTGTTGAGAGGAGGGCTACCTGAGAACCGAGAACCAGGTCTCGAATACGTATTTCCACGTCCACGAGGAGCCTGATTGTTTTGAGCGCCCTGTTGAGTATTCATGTTCTGATTTACAAAACCCCTATTTGGAATAGGACCTGCGGGTTGGTAGTTTCCACGCGGAGAGTCACGAAATCCCGATCCCCGGAAATTATTCCATCTTTGGCCAGTCCCACGAAATTGATTCTGAGTGGGTACATTCTGGGAAATCGACGCGGATGCAAAAATCGAGTCATCTGACTTCCGTGCCAGTTTCTTTTCCAGATGAGCCATGCGAAATGCTTCAGCACTGTCTATCAAAGCCGCGAAATTTGTCAAGTTTCTTTCCTTTAAAAACACGGCGAGATCTCGCGAAACAGAAGCAATAAACTGCTCACACAAAATGAGATTCCATAGCCCATCAAAAGTCTTTTCACAATCTGATAGTTGGATCCATCTTTCCAACAAGTGAGAAAAACGCTTTGAAAAAGTTACAAAACTTTCCCCCACTTCAGGCCTAACTGATCTGAATTTTTCTCTGAATCCATCTGCAGTGCACTGAAATTTCTTAAGAAGTTCTTGCTTAAGATCATCATATGAAACTGTACCGGTAGCAGACAAAGAATGATAAACAGCTAAAGCCGGGCCTTGTAGCAATGCAGTTAAGTAAACAACCCATTTACTGCTATCATAATTGAGAGCTTTAGCATGAGCCTCAAACCGGTACAAAAAAGAATCAATGTCATCCCTGTCCTCTTTGAAAACAGGTAGTTGGGGCAACTTTGGAAACGAAGGATTAGAGCTCCGAGTCCTAGGGGTAGGGGTCTCGCTCTTCAATTCAGCTTGTTTCAACTGAAGTTCAATCTCTTTTTCCTTTAGCTTAAGGCTTTCTTTATCCAGTTCCAACTGATAATCCATTTTCAATTTCCTTTCCTCTCGTTCTAATCTTTTTTCCTCTCTTTCCTGCTCCACCTGCCATTTTTTAGCATCCTGTTCTAACTGCAATCGCTTTTCCTCCCTTTCCTGCTCTAATCTTTTAGCATCCTGTTCTAACTGCAATCGTTTTTCCTCTCTTTCCTGTTCTAACTGCAATCGTTTTGCCTCTCTTTCATGTTCTTCTCTTTTAGCATCTCTTTCCAGTTCCTGTTTAACCTTTTCCTGTTCTCTTTCTTTGGCCCTATCATGTCTTTGAAAGCCCTGCTCAATGTACTGCTGTAGCTTTTCGTCAGCAAAACCTAACTTCTGGGCTTGAGTCAAAAATGAGTTAAACAGAGTATCATATTCCTCAGCAGAAGCCATGATCAGTTGAATTCAAAAGAAAATAAATTACTAAAAGTAAGAAAATGCAAGTGACAATTCAACGAAGAATTTTAAGTTATACAAGTCAAAGATTATTTTCCCAAGTTCCACAAGGCCAGAATTATTACAAAAATCAAAAGCAAATTCAAATTTTTCAAAAGAAAATTATTCAAAATCGAAGCAAGCGAAGTTTGTCAGATGAAAAGTATTTCGAAATCAATGCAAGTTCAAGTTTGACAAAATAAAATTATTTCAAAATGAAAACTAGTTCAAGTCTAACATACCATAACAAGTTTAACATACCATGAAAGAAAAGAAAACAATGTTTAGATTATATTCAGTCTAAGTACAAGCAAGCATAAGAAAATATTTAAATCTAAATTATGGCAAGTGAAATTTTATAAGTAATTTGTTTTGAAATGAAAACAGAACAAAACAAAACAAATAATAATAATAATGAAACACTATACTAAATAACAACAACGACAACAACATCACAACACAACAAAGAGAGAACTAGAATTCTAAACTAATATCGGTACAACAGAATACAAGAAATCAATTGAAAAACAACTAAGTTCCACTTCGGCTAGAAAACACCGGAAGTTACGTTAAAATGCCAAAAATAAATCCTAAACACCTATAACAACTAAAATAGGGATGTGACAACTATAAATATACAAGACAGGATCCTAAGAAGTATAGAAAGAAAAACAAAACAATACTGAATAGCTGAACTAGAATTAGCAATATATATATACAACAGGAAGAAAAATGAATCTAAGCCCTTTCTGATCCCAGAACTATACAAAGAATCAGACCCGTAAGGAAAGAATCGGAGACGGGGTATAATCTATACAAACACTAGCATCCTACCCAAAAAGAAATGAAAACAACAATTTAACAAGTCAGTTACACAGTACACACTTACTCCTAGCACACCAAAGTTAAGTGCCCAAAATTTATACAAAACCCTTCTACTGTTCAACTTATACTTATACTTATTCAATTAACTCCCACAATATACTCCAAATAAGATACAAAACAACTAAATAATGTAATCTAACTCCCACTATCTAACTACGGGTTTCAGGGTCACCACTGTAACGAAAGGGGTTATATCAAGAATTGCGTGTATGCGTGCGTGATTGATTTGCGTGTTCGCCCGTCTCACACTCCCTAACTCTCAAGAATTCTTTTGTTGTCACTCCCCCTTTCTATTACTAGAAAATAAACAAGAATCAACAACGTTCACATAAGTACATACAACATCAATCAATAATATGGAAAAATATATATAGTTTTGTACTCACGTACTTTGTAGCAATAATCCGTGAAATTATAACCACTCAGAAAACACACACATAAGTCTCAGACAGTTAATCCAGGAATAAAGTCACTAGTCACCAAAAACCACCAATAAAATCCTGGTCAGCTAATCCAAGTGTCACCAGTCTCAATAAACACCAATATCGACCTGGTCACCGTCGACAGAGAGAGATCTTCCCAATAGTCTCATGGAGGTTGGGATTCACTATGTCTTTCTTTGTCTCTAATATCTGTCTCTGTCTTTATGCTATCCTCCTTCTCCTTATCCTTGTCCTTCTCTCTATCTATCCTGGGTTTCTCCTCTATCTATCGTTCTCTTCACCGCCGTCGATAATCCTCCACTGCTGCTGCTGTGGCCGCTGCCGCTGCCGCTGTTGGTGCTGCTGCTGAGGTGGTAGCGGTTGCTACTACTTCTGATGTGGTAGCGGCTGCTACTGGTGTCGATGTGGTAGCGGTTGCTACTACTGCTGATGTGGTAGCGGCTGCTACTGGTGTGGATGCGGTTGCCGCTGCTGCTCGTCTCTCTTCCTCGTCTTCTTCATTGGCCTCTTCTCTGGCCACTTCTTCTTCTCCTTCGTCGTCTCCCTCTTCTTCGCCTTCTCGTCTTCTTCTTTGGCTCTTCTCTGGCCCCTTCTTCTTCTCCTTCTTCTTCTCCCTCTTCTTCGCCTTCTCGTCTTCTTCCTTGGCTCTTCTCTCGTGATATCCTCTGCTTCTTTCTTCGTGAGCTTCTTTCTCTTCTCTCGGAGTTTCTTCCTCTTCTTCTTCTTCTTCTTCTTCTTCTTCTTCTTCTTCTTCTTCTTCTTCGTTCCTTCTCTCCCTCTTCACCTTCTCCCTTACTTCTTCTTTCTGCTTCGTTCTCCTCTTCTTCTTCACCTTCTCCTTTACTTCTTCTTTCTTCTTCTTCGTTCTCCTCTTCTTTATTCTTCCGCTCGAGGCCCCAGCCGGAAACTTCTGCAGTCAACAGCTGCTAGAAGTACAAACACAACCACACCGTGGTATACACAAGAAGAGACTGCCCACCAGTTTGAATGTGATTGGCCAGTCGTCACATGACTAGCTCAGCCAATCAGCATTCAGTTTTCAATAAAAAATATTAACATCTATGTCTTCACACAGGAAGATACTACAACACACAAAAACGTCATCGGACCGAAATAGTATAAAACCGGTCCGTGACAATAGTGATTAGAAGATTTTGTATAGAGTAGAGGAAATAAATGTGTGATATTTACTGTTAACAAGTGGCTGGACTACCTATGTTTCATAGCCGTGTGAGAGCTAGTGTGTCAGTGAATCTTTACACTTTTCTCCCTATCTCTGTAACCCCATCCTAACACAGACCGGGCCAAACTTATAAATATATTAAGATTAGTCATAGGGTGATTAAACTTGCCGATCCCCGCAGACGAACGACGAGTGGGTAATAGCAATCCATTGTGCAGAGCCCAGCAACAAAAGACCCACCGTCACATGTAGTCTCCTGAAGAAGAAGAAGAAAATGTATTTTAGAATCGTTTACATTGGTATCTTGAATGTTACGCAAGTGTTGCCTCCGCTATGATGTTGCATAGATCATGTTTGCTGCAGGCTCACAAGGACATTTTAAAGTTGGAGAGGGAATGTACGACCCTGATCGACAATGCAAAGATGTTCGAAGTGACTATTCCTGACTATAAGCAGATACGGCAGTGCCGCAAGGAGGTGCGCTTGCTTAAACAGTTGTGGGACTATATCAGTGTTGTCTGCGAGTCCTTTAAGATGTGGAACCATACCCCATGGAGCGAAATTAATGTGGAGGTATTCGTCGTCATTCTTTTTCTGTGAATATGCGTAGTGTATAAAAAATCATGCATTTTGTTATAGCTTGCATACTTTATTTTCAAACTGATATTTTATTCTGTTTTAATCGTGGAACCTAGTTAAAGCAAATTGGACGCATTAGATAATGATTGGTTAATGTGCATTTTTTGTAAGGGAAGTCATTCTTTGAGTTTAGATTTTGTGTTTCTGCTTAGGGTATGGACTTGGACTGCAAGAAGTTTGCCAAAGACGTACGTATGCTAGATAAAGAGATGCGTGCTTGGGACGCCTATCTGGGTCTAGAAGGCTGCATCAAGAACATGATGGCCTCACTGAAAGCTGTGGGCGACCTGCAGAACCCGTCCATTCGAGATCGTCATTGGAAGCAGCTTATGGACGCTACAGGGGTCAGCAAAAATACTTTCTATAGTTGAATTAGTTTTCTTTTGCTTTCTTGATGTTTTTACTTCTTTATATTTCTGGTATAGTCAGCTTGATCAGATTCATTCGTGAGAAAGTATTATAATTGATTTTTTTTTTTTCAACTCAATACGTTTGCATTCAGTCTTTAGTTACCACTTCAAAATGTGCGAAACGTTCAGCATGATCAATTGTAATGCGATTTGGTACAGGTGAGATTCACCATGGACGAACACACGGTGTTAGAAGACCTCCTAAAATTGAATTTACACAACTACGAAGACGAGGTGAAGAACATCGTGGATAAAGCAGTGAAGGAGACCAGTATGGAAAAGGTTCTGCGAGAGCTGGACGTCACATGGAAAACTTTAGAGCTAGAGCATGAAAAACATCCCAGGACCGGAATAACCATCATTAGGGCTAGCGAGGAAGTTGTTGAAACACTGGAAGATAACCAGGTGGGTTTATCAACATAGGCTTAATTCACAAGTAATTAGTTTCGTGCCGCACTGATATGAGGTTTCTGTGAAAAACTCTATGATGTAGCCTGTCTAGATTTGAACCTAATAGCATGAGCATACTTTGTCGAACGTTTAGTCTAAGACATTCATCAGGTGAAAATAACCATGACATAACGAAGAGTAGTTCTTCAGATAGGCCTAATTTGATTGTTGACTCACATGCATAGCAATGCGAGTCTACATACTCACAAACCCCAACGCTCCCGTTCTCCCATAATGATTCTTTGATGCATAATATTTATCAATGAGACACACTTCCTATGCACATTTAGTCAATGTCACTGAAGCTGTCTCCCCACCCCCCTCCCTCCTCCTCCCTCCACCGTTGGGGTGCCGGGGGTTTCTGTATAAATAGTATCCCCACTTTCTAGAAATTTAGTGCTTTAAATTCCCACTGACGCTTTCTTTCTCATTTGTTCTTTCTCATTCGTACTCTGTTCTTTCAATCCACTATACTATACTTTTTTCTTGAAAACTCTTCCGGGACAAAAGTCATCATTTGTGTGTGAGGTCTGTTATATCAGCTTGGGAATACTGGACACTTTCTGCCAAATGATCACTAGGGCTTCCTATGATATTATTATTTAGCAATGTAGGCATTTTATATGTATGTTTTTTGTTGTTATTGTATAATGATGTTTATATTCTATTTTGCTTTTGTAAACGGGGGTTCGATAAATTAGAGTATAGCCTCAGCGACCCTGCGTGGGGTGCCTTTATTGTACAGTCACAGGCTGGTGGAGTGCCTTCAGTGTTACCACTGGGGTTGTTTCAGCAGATCTTTTATGCGGATCAGGGGTGAGTCCTTTTTCAGCGAAGTTGTGGTCTTGATTTTGTGGTCCTGATTCGGCTCTTTGCAGTCCGCTGGACCCTGTAAGTAATGAATAACTAACTAACTGGAGCGGTCCAAAGTCAGTTAGTATAGGTACTTTGATGTGACCTTGACCCTAAACTATGAGAGATATAAAGTTAAAACTTGTATTTAGAGATGTAAAATTGATTTTTTTATATAGGCCTACGTTTTGTTTTTGCGTTGATTTTGAAGATCGAGGTCATTTTCGGCCTTGTCAAGTGAAAGTCAAGATTATCCCAAGGTCAAATTCATTGATGGTCAAGTTCATCCCAAAGCCATCTGGTTTTTTTTTGGTTTTTTTTTGGTTGTTTGTTTGTTTTGTTTTTTTGGGGGTAGGAGGAGGAAGGAAGGGGAAGGGAAGTATAATACAACTTTTGCTGTAGTTTATTTCATATTACATGAGTGTATTTGGGCCAGAGGTCTAGGTCATCTCAATGTCAAGGGCATAGAAAGACTTACATCGGTATTACTTTGCATTATAAGCCCACAGTTTGATTTTGTTTTTTTCTGGGAACTCATTTTCATGTTAAATATTGCGAGTTCCATAAGGAGCATGAGTGTCATGTGGGCTTTGCCCATCTAGTTGTTTCTATGAGTAAGTTTGTGACTCGCATGCGCGCCGTAATGTGAGTCTATGTTATCACCCAAAAAATGTTCTCCAGATTTTTGCAAATCTGCGCGCGAGGCGAATCTGAAATATTGTATATGGTTTGTCATCTTGCAATCTGTTTAGATACATGATGAGTGACATAGGAACTAATAAATGTGCAGAATCAAGTACAGAACATGATGGGCTCTAAGTACATCGCGTTCTTCCTCACGGAGGTGTCGGAATGGCAGAGAAAGCTATCCACAGCTGATCAAGTCATTTCTACCTACATGGAAGTACAAAGAACGTGGTCTCATCTTGAGTCCATTTTCATCGGATCTGAGGATATTCGTAACCAGCTTCCCGAAGACTCTGCAAGATTTGACATGATTGACACGAAGTTCAAGGTATGGAATGCTTTGCCAACATGAAGTGTGCGTGCTAAATTCTGAAGTACATGTAAAAATATTAATGATTGAAACGTACGTTCACAGAAAATGCTTTAGAGAGTATTGCTTGGTAAATCCTAAAACGAAGAATGATGTAATGTATTATATAGGCAAAATATCAATGTGCTTCATATCCAATGTTTAGGCGATCGTCAAAGACGTGGCGAAATACAAGAACGTTGTCAAAGCAACGAACCAGCCCAGACTTTACGAGCGTCTGGACGAACTTCAAGGACAGCTGTCACTGTGCGAGAAAGCTCTCGCTGAGTATCTGGAAACAAAGCGCCTAGCCTTCCCCAGGTTTTACTTTGTGTCTTCTGCTGATCTTCTTGACATTCTCTCCAATGGAAACAGTCCACCTACGGTTAGTAGTGCAAAAAAGTTTCAAACATTTTATGATAATATTTACACATTTATATTTAAATAGAGTGTCGTGGGAACGCAACTGGTTGCAGCTAAATTAGTGTGTGCTTCGCTTTCAAGGCACGCAGTGTGCACCAAAATGTCTGCTGTGCTGATTAGTATTGTTGATATTCCCTTGATTTGTATAGCTAGTACTATGACAAAAGTAACACAATCGTTTTCACGGCTGTTCATAAGCTGTACTTTCAGGCTATGGCTACAAATAATCCTTGTGCTGTCCCTTATCGCTGGCTGAACTGCTTGTAGCCAGAACGGAGACGCTGGCTGTGCATGGGATTCGCACGGCATGCCCTGCTGGCGTGGCTAAAAATAGCTTACAGCTGGTGGCTGAAAGTTTACTTTCAGTGAAGGAAGTTTCAGCCGTGTTTTGCAGGTGATGAAACATTTGACCAAGTTGTTCGACAGCATGGCGAAACTAAAGTTTGAAATGGATTCGAGCAACCAACCGAAAAAATCGGCCATTGGCATGTACAGCAAGGACGGCGAATATGTCAACTTGGAGAAGCCATGCGATCTCAATGGTCAGGTAAATTATTTAGAATTAACATTAGACCAGACCCAAGTTATTGAGATGAAGTAGTTAGTGTCTTTTTAACCCAGCAGTCGCTTTGTTCTCTTTATTCTTGTTGTTCATGGATGCAGTCGATGCAGGCATTTATATTCGATCTCGGAGCATTGAGATTCGAAATTCACGATTAAAGATAAATATATATGATGACGATGATAGTGATGATGATGATGATGATAGTGATGATGATAGTGATGATGATGATGTCTTTGCTTTCTGAAATTTGTAGATATTTGTCTACGTCATTTTTGTCCTGCACTGATGTTTTTGTTTTATTGTAGTTACACAATCTACTACGCATTACGTGTTCTTTACCTCTGCCCTTCAATAGGTAGAGAGCTGGCTCAATAATTTACTGCAATCGCAAGTTAACACTGTGCGCCACGAAATGGCTGAGGCTGTATCGACCTACGAAGAAAAGCCCAGAGAACAATGGCTGTTTGACCCTCCGGCCCAAGTTACTCTGTGTGGGACTCAAATCTGGTGGACCTCGGAAGTGAACGCTGCTTTTGCACGCCTCGAAGAGGGCCATGAGACTGCCTTAAAAGACTACAACAAGAAACAGGTAGGTTTACTTTAATTGTAACCTTTTATCTAATGGAACAACAACTTTCACGCGCCTGCAAATGAAGCTAACTGGTCTGCAGCAGAACACATGCTAGTTGAATGATTCTGTAAATTGACAAGACATTGTTATTCCTTGCAGAATGTAATTTTCAACGTCATATGTTTTGTATAATGTCTTGGGTACGTCTGTCATCATGAAGTAAGAATTGTGAAGTGTAGACTGATTTTCGTCATTTGAATTAATAGTTGTGTTATTGTGCTTGCTTATATGGCCGTGCTTTTAAGAGGAGACCCGTTATGCAATTGTTTCTTCTTTAAATTGACGCTAGTGTCTGCATGTTTTAGCCTTAATTTCTGATGGGTAGAGGGTCCTCAAAACGTGTTTTAAATAGTAATTAAATTTAAGGTGAATAGCTTGTGCGAACCTTGTTCAAAGTTTTATTTTCTGCCGTGGTTTGTTTCTCTATCTTTGAGGACAGGTTTGTAAAAATATTTTATATAATAGTAGTCAGTGACCTGACTATAATACATGGTTTCATTGTTGTTCCAGACTTGTTAATTCTCTTTCTCTGTTGTTCAGATCAACCAACTGAATAATATGATCACTATGCTAATCGGTGATCTCTCCGCTGGTGACCGACAGAAAATCATGACTATCTGTACCATCGATGTGCACGCTCGTGATGTCGTAGCCTTTATGGTTCTAAAAAAGGCAAGAATTCCTTGAGAATAATCCCTCACGAAATCAAAACAATATGCGACATTTGTTAAAGGCCACATCTAACGCTAAGCAACCCATTTGTTTGTTGTTGTTGTTTTTTTTCAATTATTTATGACTTTTTAAAAATAAAAATCATTATGCTTTATTTATTGTGCATGAAAATGCTCCCATGGCTAGGAAAATGTTAAGAAAAGCACTTTGTTTATTCAATATCTGTGGATCCAAAACGATTTGAATCCAAATAGGTTAATTTGCATTGTTTTAGATAAATTATATAGTTTTTTCCCTCACAAAATGTTCAATTCGTATAGATTATAAGACCTATCACTTCATTATGATATCACCGCAACATGTATGTATCTTTCATTATTGTTTTCTTAAATTGTGACTTCTAGGTGGACAGCTCTCAGGCATTCTGCTGGTTGTCCCAACTGCGGCATCGTTGGGATGACGACATCCAAGACTGCTTTGCCAACATCTGTGACGCCCAGTTCCGCTATTCACATGAGTACCTGGGCAACACCCCGAGACTCGTCATCACACCACTCACTGACAGGTAAACATAGGCATGCTGCATGCTGCACTCCATAAAGTGTCAGTTTAGTGAAACACCACAGGTGCACGTAGTTTTATTATGCCCTCTTACCACCCGAAGCGATGTCAGATTATTCAGTTGACAAAAGAAACAGTGGTACTATTTGCTCGTGGCAACGTAATCAACAATTATAAGGAGCTAGCTATGAGAGTTTCGATGAGTGCCTACACTACATAACACCGACACTGTACGCATGAATATTCCACAAAGGTAAGGTTACTGCTTTTTAAACTAAAGTACCACCAGTAAACTGATGCAAAACCCATGGTTCGTGTAATATGTGTATAGGTGCTACATCACACTGACTCAGTCAATGCATCTGATCATGGGTGGTGCGCCAGCCGGCCCAGCTGGAACAGGCAAGACCGAGACCACAAAGGATTTAGGTCGTGCTCTGGGCATTATGGTCTATGTCTTCAACTGCTCAGAACAGATGGACTATAAGGTTAGCTGCTGATGCTTCTCAAGAAGTCCTTCATTTTCTAATGTTCTAACTCGGTCTGGTTAGTGGCACGAGATGTTGGCGAGAAAAAAATTAAAGTGAAAATTTGGATTTTTCGGTTTATTTACCTATTGCGTACATATGAGTCTGCGCTCTGAACTAAATGTTAAAATTGAATATGTTTTTTTTTTAATTTAAATTTTTTTGTTTATTGATATATATATTTATTATTTTTCAGTCTGTGGGCAACATTTACAAGGGCTTAGCCCAGTCCGGAGCCTGGGGCTGTTTTGACGAGTTCAATCGGATCGCCGTGGAGGTGTTGTCAGTGATTGCCGTGCAAGTTAAGTCCATCCAGGACGCCATTAAGGAAAAGAAGAAACGTTTCAATTTCATGGGCGAGGAGATCTCTCTGATCCCCACTGTAGGCATCTTCATCACTATGAATCCTGGCTACGCTGGCAGGACGGAGTTGCCTGAGAACCTCAAGGCCCTCTTTAGGTGAGTTGCTTTCGGACAGTGGGATTTACATTGTGCTTTTCCTCTATGATTGGTATTCTCAATGAACTATCATTATAACAATATCTTGCTTCAGACCTTGCGCTATGGTGGTGCCTGATTTTGCCCTGATCTGTGAAATCATGTTGGTGGCCGAGGGTTTCCTGGAGGCTCGCTTGCTGGCTCGCAAGTTCATCACTCTCTACACTCTGTGTAAGGAACTTCTTTCCAAGCAGGTGAGGATATGTAATACATAAATGCTTATTAGCTTTACCTGTAATATTATATATGCCTCAACAACTGTTTTCGCGTATTCTTTATCGGCGTCTTCAGAAGATTATTTCCCTTCTGAACTGAAATGTGTAAACTTACTATATTCCTTCTTGACCTTCTCCTTCTTTTCCTTCTGGAAAAGGTAAGTTTCATTGTGGAATCCAAATTTGATTTCGATGAATGATTTTCATTAAATTCTAATTCTCTGAACAATTGCAAAAATAATCGGAAAATTTAAAGTTGTATAAAAACAGGGACACAAAAAAGCTGCGAAGCTTAACATAGTCCCTTGAACTGAACTGAACTGAACTGAACTTGACAAGTTGCCTAGACTTGCGCGCTTTTACTAATGGACATGTGGCAAGATTTTATATTCAGGCAGACTGAGCAATAGAAGAAACTGACAATTACAAAGATAACATCGAAAACATAAGAACTTTACACCAGTTAGCTATTGAGAGAATCAAAATCAAGGTTTCCTAATGTCCTTTCCTTTAGTTCCTGAAAACATGGTTTTAATTAATGTTGATTTTGTTGATTGTGTTTATGAATTTCAGCAGATGTGAGGACGTGTGTGTGAGTAGTGTCTAATAAATGTTGATACCTGTTTTAGGATCACTATGACTGGGGTCTTAGAGCCATCAAATCAGTGCTTGTGGTAGCCGGAGCTCTGAAGAGAGGAGATCGCCAAAGACCTGAAGATCAGGTTTGAAAGTGAATTTGTAATGTCTGTGGTCACAGTTGATTTGATTTCATGTCATTAGTAGTTAGTTTATAGGTTTACAATTAATATAGGAGTAATAATAATACAGGCTACTATTACTCGCTTTTTGACTTGCATGCATAGCAATGTGAGTCTATTTATTCACCTCATAAAAGATGTTTCCAGAGTTTTGCAAACATGTGCGAAATGATTCCTAAATAGTTCAAAAAAGATATTTTAAAAATAATGTCTCTACTTCTGTCTGTCTGTCCGTTCGTCCCCAATGCACCGCCGTCCGCCATCCGTCTGTGCAAAACTTTAAAGTGGCTAAGTACTTGAAACTTAATTCATCATGTATCACAACCAAACTTGATAGGATAGTATATATCCATGAGGTCTCCATGAGATCTCCAAAATGATCATTGAATGAATGACTCTCTTCACGGTCAGGTCACAGGGTCAGCAAATGTTAGTAATTTTTCACAAAATTTAAATTGTTTCTTAGATTTGTATTTTGAGTTATGATTTTTTGATGTTTGATAATGAGGCATGCCACACAAATTTGTTCAACCTTGCTGTAAGGTCAACATCACTGAAGCTGTCCAACGTCGGCTTATATAGGTGCTTTGAAGTCTAAACTAAGAGATAAAAAGTCCAAACTGGTATGTAGAGATAATAGATTGATCTTTCATTTATGTTCCGTTTTTGAAAGTCATTTTAGGCCTTATAAAACATTTTTAAAATTAGTCATATATTTGAGCCCATAGTTTGCATCAACATTGGGTTATTTGATCATACTTGAGCATCAGAGGTCAGTGAAGATCATCCCAAGGTCATCTCCAAGTCACTGTTTATGGCATTATACATTTGCTGTAGCTTGATCGTACAATAGTGTCCATTCGGAGCCAGAGGTCCAGGTCATGTCAAGATCAAGATTATCGCAAGGTCAAAGTTAGTATTTGCATGTTAATGGCAACGGTTTAGTTTTTCTGGGTACTCATTTTCAGTTAGAATATTGCAAGTTCCATAAGGAGTATGTGATTCATATGTGCTTTGCCCTTCTAGTTCTTCAGTCGAGCTCACATCGAGGCGATCTGAAAAGATCGCTATATTGCAGAATCCCAAAAAAAAATAATTATTATGTTCCAAATTTTATTTACTGCATTTAGTACCATTATTGAAGGAATTTCAGGAATTGCAAAGATGATTTTTATTGCAGGTGTTGATGAGAGCTTTGAGAGACTTCAATGTGCCGAAGATCGTTGTGGACGACATGCCTGTCTTTATGGGCCTTATTGGAGATCTGTTTCCTGCTCTGGATGTGCCCAGGAAACGGGACCTCGAGTTCGAAAAGCATATTAGGAAAGCTACAATAGACCAACAATTGCAGCCAGAGGACAACTTTGTCCTCAAGGTTGGTTATTGTGGGCCTAGAGTAGGCGTCATTTTTCCACCATAAAGTTATTAGATATTAGTTGCAGAACATCAGCAGCAGTAGTAGTAGCAGTAGCAATAACAGCACTAGGCCTAATAGTATATTTATTCATGTCCGTTGTCTTCCATTACAGTGCGTTCAACTACAAGAGTTATTTGATGTGCGTCACTCGGTGTTTCTACTGGGTCCTGCTGGAGCGGGAAAGTCACGCGTGTGGACCACGCTACAACGAACCTTCAAGAACATGGGGAAGAAGCCCGTTTCTTACATCTTGGACCCTAAGTCCGTCAGCAATGACGAATTGTTTGGTGTCATCAATCCTCATACCAGAGAGTGGAAAGATGGTCAGTTTCTTATTTATTGTGACGACAATTTTATGTCATTGTCTTTTCACTTTGTTTTCAGTGTCCTATGGAAAGACATGAAAAGGTCATGACATTCAAGAACTATTAGGTCTGATTGAATATGCTATCAGTAACAGTATCTGAATCGCGCTATATAAAAATGTAATAGTAGTAGTAGTATTGTGCGTGTGTGAACATGCGAGACCAAGTCGGACTGATGGAAGAGGGTCACTAATGACCTCCATCTGCGTGCTCCAGGTCTGTTCACACTGGACATGTGAGACCTACATATTGTCGGTGTCCATTCAAAACCTCGTAACTCCGAAAAAGTCGTTTTAGCAATCTTTTCATAATTATGTCCCTAGAATTTTTTCTTTTTTTTTTTTTGGGTGGGGGGGGTTTCAGAAGCTGGGAATTCATAGCTTACTTATAACAGAAAAATCAAAACCTCGTATGTACTAAAAGGGTCATACGATTTTTATCAAAATCTCGTATCTCACTTACGAATTTTTAAAAATCATTTTGAGAAAAATGTCTAATACTTTGTAGCTAAGCTTACAAGGTGTCATTCGAATAAATGACGCGCCAGCAAGTTGAGGACGTCACTTACGCGGTTTTGAAGCTATCATCGTGGAAGTGTCAGCAGCTTCTGAGGTCATTTTTTCTACGTTTTGGTGAGTATAGATGATATGTGTGGTCCTTTTACTCCACCATGATTTCTTCTAGCTTGATAACGTGCCTGTTCGTTATCACACTCTGTGACTAAATCTAACACAGAATGAGTGCAGTCACAGGCACACTGTGGCATACTTCTAAATAATAAACAAAAGAATAAAGAATAATATTGTGTATGTTATTTTTATTGTGTGAAGATAAATCAAGACCAGCAGTCATCTTTCTAAAGGGCAGAGGGGGAGAGGGCTAGAGGAATAAGTTGTTGGCGAAGTGAAGTGAAGTGAAGTGAAGTGACTGCTTCTCTGTTGTTTGAGATGTTAACATCTATATCATGTTTTTGTAGACTTCAAAAAAGCGTTTGACCGAGTCTGGCACGCATCTCTGTGGGCAACCATGAGAGTGTACTACATCAGCCCTAACATTATTGAAGTCATCAAAAACCTGTATGACTGCAGTCCTCCACAACAGCGCCATCGGGAACTGGTTCAGAAGAACAATCGGCGTGCGTAAAGGAAGCCTACTCTCTCCAACATTCTTCAACATCTTTCTGGAGCGCATCATGTCAGATGCCCTTGCAGATCACGAAGGTACAGTCAGCATAGGAGGTAGAGCAATCTCCATCCTCCATTTTTCGGATGACATTGATGGATTGGATAGAGAGGAACAAGAACTTGAACAGCTGGTACAGAGGTTTGACACCACCTCCAGAGCCTTTGGAATGGAAATAAATGTAGAGAAGACCAAAATGATGACCAACAACATCAACGGAGATCAAAATCCAAGGCTAATCTCTCAACACAGTGCACAGTTTAAAATACCTATAAGCAATTGTATCAGACAATGGATCCCGACAGGACGTCCTCTTCAGGATAGCACAAATAACTGCTGCCCTGACAAGGTTGAAGCTTATTTGAAAAGACAGGACCACCATTCTACATTCCAAGGTACGGTTGCTGCGCTCCCTTGTCATCTCCATCTTCCTATACGCTTGCGAAACATGGACCCTCACAGAAGACCTACAACGAAGAATACAAAGCATGGAGATGAGGTACTACAGAAGACTTCTGGGCATTTCCTTTACACAGCACATCACCAATGACAAAGTCCGACAGACCATCACACAAGCGATTAGACAACACGATGACATGCTCACAGTGGTGAAGAAACCGAAACACCGATGGTATGGCCACGTCACCAGAGCATCATGCCTTGCAAAACCATACTGCAAGGCATTGTGCAAGGAGGCAGAAGAAGAGGGAGACCGAAAAAGAGGTGGAAGGACAACATTCGAGGATGGACTGGTTTGACATTGAGTGAAATCAAGAGGGTTGCTGAGGAGAGAGAAAGATGGAGTACGCTGGTTAAACGATCATCTGTGGTGACCCAACGGCTTTCGAGTTACAGGATAAGATAGGATAGGATAGTACAGCATAAAGAAAACTCATGTAAGCACATGTGCTACGGTGGGAGGGGCTGTGGATGTTTGAATTTCTTTTAGGTCTGCCTGTTGATTTCTGCATTCAGTTTTATTTCATTTGATCTCATTGACTTTATTTTTATTTTACTTTATTTTGCATTATCAGACATGACTGATGCTGAAGATGATGAATGTGACGATGGGTCTATTGTTACTGGGCTCTGCACAATGGAATGCCATTACCCACT
This sequence comes from Oncomelania hupensis, assembly GCA_036898135.1. Lineage (NCBI taxonomy): Eukaryota > Metazoa > Mollusca > Gastropoda > Littorinimorpha > Pomatiopsidae > Oncomelania > Oncomelania hupensis. The sequence continues at coordinate 79,411,492 of CM072512.1, read as the reverse complement.
CGTCGTTGTCTGTGGGGATCGGCTAGTGTAATCAACCTGTGACTAATCTTAATACATTTATAAGTTTAGCTCGGTCTGTGTTAGGATGGGGTTGCAGAGATAGGGAGAAAAGTGTAATAGCTTCACTGACACACTAGCTCTTGCACGGCTATGAAACATAGGTAGTCCAGCCAATTGTTAACAGTAAATATCACATATTTATTTCCTCTACTCTTTACATAATTCTCTATACACTCACTTAACTTAAATGTCCAAATTCACTTGTACTGGTTAGAAGGACACTATGTCAGTGATGAGTGCAACGAGACGTTCACTGATTGTTGGATGTTAGTGTTTTAATCTATTAATGGTCTAGCCTATTTTAGTTTTTAAAGACAAAGGTTGTGCCTGTATTATTGAATAAAATAACACTGACAATGATTTTACTACATTTTTCAGTCTTTTCTTTATATTAATTTCAAATGTGCCCTCTGTTGTTTGCTGTTTAACTAGCAACTAAGCTCATGCAAAGCATTCAACATCTCGTAACTTGAAACTTTCAGCTCATACAAAATAGTAAATACCTCGTATGTGAACATTTCTGTCTGTTTCTTAAACATGCATGCCATCTCAATCTACTACCTAGCACTATCAATTTTTCTGTTCGACACTGACTACAAATTATACTGAAAACGTTTCTTTTGGCGACACCCGATTTTTTAAAACTTTTTTTCCCTACAAACTGCATTTTGGGAGATACGGGGTTTTGAATAGACACCGATGATATGTGACAATATGTGTGTGATATTTACACCTGTTCTCTGTGGGCATGTGAGACCTATTTTATAATAAGTGTATGGTGTTTCAGGCCTGTTCTCTGTGGGCATGCGGGACCTCGCCGGTCTGACAGGAGACGGACCCAAGTGGATTGTTCTGGACGGCGACATTGATCCGATGTGGATAGAGTCTCTGAACACTGTGATGGATGACAACAAGATCCTGACACTGGCCTCCAATGAACGCATTCCGTTGACGCCGACGATGAGATTGTTGTTTGAGATCAGTCATCTCAAGACGGCCACCCCAGCCACAGTGTCGAGGGCTGGCATCTTGTTTATCAACTCCAACGATCTCGGATGGAACCCGTTAGTGTCCTCTTTCAGTATAATCAACTGATTTCGAACATAATCTTAAATTGCCCAATGTTGCTCGCGAGATTGTAACCCATTTTTTTAATACACTGTTCAAAAGATATGCACGTGCTGTAACTCTTTACATTGTTGCAGAATATGCAAGCTATCGCGAGATCGTGAGAAGGTCGTGATTGGCAGATTAAAACAAGTCAAAGTTTATTTTTGGCTGTGCTACTTTTAGCACAGTATTTATGTAACAGTTAGCAAATGATTTTATAAACATCTTACCGTGGACTTTTCATTTTGTCATTGTTGGTTACACCTTGCAGATTCGTTCTCAGTTGGATCGACCAGCGGGAAGTGGTGTCAGAGAAAGCCAATTTGACCGTTTTGTTTGATAAATATGTGCCGGTTCTTCTGGATGCATTGCGAGTACGATTCAAAAAGATCACTCCCATTGTAGAAATTGCACACGTACAGGTAAGACCCATGAATACAATTTTGACTTGTTCGTATCTAACTAACAAGCGAAGCTTTACGTCCTATAAAATAGTTTGTTAAGGACAACGGGACAAGGGCCGACAGGCCCACCAAAACACCAGACCAGGTCTGGTCTCTCTTGTTCATAACGAACGAACGAAAAACGATGCTTAACGTCCTATTGCATGAGCGTTAAGGACGATCACCACGTCGCCACCCTGACAACAATGACCATCATCATCATATCAAAAATGAGAATAACTGAAAGTCATCTCAAATATATATACTACCTAACGCAGTATTAATCTCGGACTGTAAATGTTTCAAATTAATAAAAGTAAGGGTGGAGTATAGGGGGGTGGGAGTGGGGAGGAGTGGGAGGGTTGAGAGAGGAGAATAAATGTTGATCAAAGTTCTAATATTATTCTGGTGCACGTTAAAGAGCTGTAGGATGCACAGAATCTTGGTTCGCCCTTCTATTTCGTAGGAAAACAACCAGTCTACTTCATAATTTTTGCGCTTCCGAAAGGTCACGACCTTTTCATTTGCATTACGAAGAAATCTTCGCAGAGTGAAAATGCGGAATTTTCATCATTTTCACAAATTGTGATTCTCATATAAGTTTCTGGTATTTTTTGCATATATCGAGTCAGTTGCTATAAAACTAACATTGAATAAATGCTTTGACTGTATTCTCTCACCATTTATTGTTGTTGTTGATTCATTAAAATAGGTGTACTTTACTCTGAGAAAAGGGTGCTTTTGTTTTCAGATGTAAAATGGCGGAGGAGTTGTGGATCCGATTGAGATTTTCAAAATAAGTTTTGCATTATATCTAGGTTTCAAATGTCTCCTATGGGCATGATAGAGATGTAAAAATCACTTTCTGGTGTAGTCTTAGGAATCTGCACGAACAGCTCTTGGTTTAGATGAGCCCTATACTACTAGATTGGTAGGCCCAAAACGAGCTAGTTAGTAGGCTAGCGTAGGCAATGAACACAAGTCTGGTCCTGATTTGGCTCGGAAGAGTCCGCTGGACCTAAAGCAACAACCATGTAATGTAAGGAACACAAGTTGGGGCTATAGAAGTTCTATAATTTGTGTGTGTTTGTGGGGTTTTTTTTTTAAAGAAGAAGAAAAAAAAACAAAGCTCTATCCTAAACTTCACCTAAACTCTCGTTGGGAAAAGTTTTTTTTTTTTTAGCCCCTTAGGAACCAAATCTAAAGACGCATGCATTTTCGAGGAAAACAACCTCCGCAAATTAGAGAGTTAGGATGGCATTTACCTCCCCTGGATAAGGACGAACAAAATATCGTCTGCAACTAAAGGCGCTGCCGCTTCAGAACCGCAAACACGAAGAAAAGTTCATAAGGATTTCCCGATTGCATAACCGGAAACGAAAGGGATCACTATGAACCAAGTTTCGCTGGCCGATCTAAAGTTCCTTACTATTGCTTAATGTTGTCTCGATTGTTGGTAACATTCTCTTGGCGTGTAAATGTGATGTTTATGTGTACATTTAGGTTCTTTGTCACCTTCTGGACTGCCACCTGACACCAGAGAACACTCCTCCAGACAGTCCCAAGGAGTTGTACGAGTTGTACTTTGTGTTCTGCTGCATATGGGCATTTGGGGGATGTCTCTATCAGGATCAGGTACTGTATGCCTTTTGTTTAGTCAATTTCAATCCAAAAGCAAGGTCAATGGAGCTGTCCAAAGTGGATTCGTACGGGTATTTTGAATTGACCATCACCTTAAAGTTTAAGAGATGCAAAGTTAAAACGCTAAATTTGTGTGTAGAATAGTGTGAACAAGTTTTCCAAGGAGCATGGGAGTCATAGACATAAGACATAAGATTCTTTATTCGCTTCAAATGTAACACACAGAAGAATTTGCTTTGCGCGTCTGGGAATGGCATAAATCATTAAAAGTAACAATTAAAAACACAATTGGTCCCGACATCTGTGAATATCTCGGGACCTAAAAACAATTTCTTCATTCACTCACATCCACAAAGCATCAGCGAACCGCACACAAATTTTGTCAGGAAACAAAACAAAAAAGCAGACTACCAATATAAGGAAAGAAAACAACAAAAAAGCATGCGCTCACACATACACACGCACGCACACCCACACACACACACACACACATACACACACACAGAGGGTGCATCCAGCTGCACAACCCCTCACGCATGCCACGTTCATAACTAAATAATATAGGCCTATTGTATGGTGTAGTTATGACATATAATTATAAAGGAGATACAGAGAGAGTCATAGAGTCTTTTCGCTTCGAGTATATTTGCAGTATGTTACCGAATGAGAAATTAATATACAGTTTGGTAGTGTTTGGTGAGATGTTTGTGTGATGTCGATTATCTGTTAAAACGTCACACAATAAACGTGTGAAGTTTTACAGCTTAATCCTTTCAGTAAGTCTAAATTACTGTCAAACTCTAGAGAGCTTTAGGAAGCACAGAAACTTGATTCGTAGTTCCTTTTCGTAAGAAAACCCCTTGTATGTCATAACTTTTGCGCTTCTGGAAGGTCACGACTTCCTCATTTGCATTACACAGAAAACTTCGCTGAGTGAAAATCCGGAATTTTCATCATTTTGACTAATCGTGTTTCTCATGTAAGTTTCTCGTATTTTTTTGCATATATCGGGTACATTGCTATACGTTGACTGTCATCTCTCACCATTTGTAGTTGTTGTTGATTCATTAAAATAGGTGTACATTGCTCCGAGAAAAGGTGCTGTTTGGGGGCTGCTTTTGCTTTCAGATGTAAAATGGAAGAGGAGTTTGTGGATCCGTTTGAGATTTTCAACAACAGTTTTGCATTATGTCTAGGTTTCAAGTGTCTGTATCCTATGAGAATGGTAAAGATGTAAAATCACTTTTCTGGTGTATTCTTATGAATGTGCACGAACAGCCCTCAGTTTAGATGAGCCCAATACTACTAGGTTCGTAGGCCTAAACGGACTAGTTAGTAGGCTAGCGTAGACAATGAACACAAGTTGGGGCTATAGAAGCTCTCTAATGTTTTTGTTTTTAGAAAAAGAAGAAGAAAATTACCAATGCTCTATCCTAAACTTCAACTAAACTCTCGTTGGGAAAAAGTGTCTGTTTTAGCCCGCGATGAACCAAATCTAAAGACTCGTGCGTTTTCGACGAAAACAACCTCCGCAAATTAGAGAGTTAGGATGGTTTTTACCTCCCCTGGATAAGGACGAACAAAATATCGTCTGCAACTAAAGGCGCTGCCGCTACAGAACCGCAGGTACAAAGAAAATTTTGCAAGAATTTCCCGATTGCGTAACCGGAAACGAAAGCGATCACTACGAACCAACTTTCGCTGGTCAAACTAAAGTTCTCTATTGTCGAACACACTCTTCATAACTTCGTAACTTGCCAGCTTACATGAAAAGTGTAATCCAAAGGGATAGTGGTTAGCACTTTGCTTTCATACAGGGGAACGTGTTTGCATAATCATTGTTTTTGGTTATAGTTGTCGGATGGGCGTGTGGAGTTCACCAGATGGTGGCTGAATGACCTCAAGGGTGTCAAATTCCCCACCGCTGGCACTTTGTTTGATTATTATATCGACCCAACCACTCACAAGTTTGAGTCTTGGACCAAAAAGGTGAACAAGTTCGAATTTGATCCAGATCAACCTCTACAGGTGGGTTTGGGTGTTTGACTTGTAACGTATATTGCTGTCCTCTTTTTCTTTTTTTTTTCTCTTCATGTTGTTTTTTCTGAAGCATTGTAAGCATGTCATCGTGTTGTCCAATAGCTTGTGTGATGGTCTGTCAGACTTCGTCGTTGGTGATTTGCTGGGTATAGCAAATTCCCAGAAGTCTTCTATAGCACCTCATCTCCATGCTTTGTATTTTTCGTTGTAAGTCTGCTGTTTCGCAAGCGTATAGGAAGATGGAGATGACAAGGGAGCGCAGCAGCCTTATATTGGAACGTAGACTGATGGTTCTGTCTTTCCAAATGGGCTTCAACCTTATCAAGGCAGCAGTTGTTTGTGCGATCCTGGAGAGGATTTCCTGCCGGGACGCATTATCTGACACAATGGCTCCTAAATATTTGAAGCTATGCATCGTGTTGAGGGATTGGCCTTGGAATTTTTTGTCCGTGTTGATGCCATTGGTGTTGTTGGTCATCATTTTGGTTTTCTCTGCGCTTATTTCCATTCCATAGGGTCTGGAGGTGGTGTCAAGACTCTGGACCAGCTGTTCAAGTTCTTGTTTCTTTCCAGCCAATCTATCAATGTCATCCGCAAAACGGAGGTTGGAGATTGCTCTACCCCATATGCTGACTGCGCCTTCAAGATCTGCAAGGGAATATGAAATGATGCGCTCCAGGAAGATGTTGGAGGGAGTAGGCATCCTTGACGCACGACGATTGTTCTGAACCAGTTCCCGATGACGCTGTTGTGGAGGACTGCACTAGTAGCCTCTTTGACATTGCTATGTGTAATAAACTGTAATGACGTTCAATTCTGTTTGAGTGTTTTCAATCGACATATCGTCTTGTAATAAATTACGAAATGTTCTCTTTTTCCCCTGAGTGTGTATTCCATTTATGTTCCTGGGGTATCTTCTTCGTGCAAATATTTACGCTGGTGTTTTGTTGTTTGCCTGTGTGTTTTCCATCGGCACTTCCTCTTGTGATGAACTACGATCGATGATGTTCAGCTTATTGCATGAGTGTTCACCGGTGATAATGTTTTGTTCCTTACACAAGTGTTTTACATAGATGTTATTGTTGTTCTTAAAACAACAAAATGGATCCTCTGTTTATTACAGCGCGAGTGTTTTCCATTGATACATTATCGATATGATACAGGCAGCACTGGTACATACCATAGAGACGACTCGCATCCGCTACTTCATGAACATGTTGCTGGAAAAAGGTATCCCAGTCATGCTAGTGGGACTGGCCGGCACAGGCAAAACTGTTCTCATGAATGATAAACTGATCTCCATGGGAGAGAGCTGGGCTATCACAAATGTACCTTTCAACTTTTACACTACCTCCGGTAAGCATATTCAGTGACAGGAATGGAATAGAAACAAATGGTCACAATCTTGTGCTATAAAAATCAAGGTATCAAAAAAAGTTAAACGAAGTTGTCATCCACGCTTTCTTTGTGATTGATGATGATGATGATGATGACGATGACGATGATGATGATGATGAATGATGATGATTTTCTGTAGGGAGCAGAACTTACTAACTGTGTTTGGTACGCACATTTTGCGTTTCATACTGAATTTAATGATAATTAATAATTTGTGGATGCTTCTCACATTTTAATCTTGAAAAGAAAAGTATAGAACCCTTAGGGATGCTCGGAGTGTCTTCGGATGTTCAGGTTGTATTTTTTTCATATCACATGTGCTTTCAGTTTTCGTAACTGAAATGAGATGTGAGGAATTAATTCCTCATAAGCATTTGAAACAACGTCTTCTCACTGTCTGCAGTTCGCAAAGCCTTTGGCCAAGATATGCTCAGATGTGTGGGTACAGTTTTGTTCGTTTTTGCATTTGGTTGGATTTAACCGACAATATGTTTTTTTGATCAGAGATGCTTCAGCGTGTGCTAGAGAAACCATTGGAGAAAAAAGCGGGACGAAACTATGGACCACCAGGCAGCAAGCGACTTATCTACTTTGTCGACGATCTTAATATGCCTGAGGTTTGACCATTTTGAACACACTCTAGTTGTTTTGTGGACGTTGAATCGACTGCAATTAAGATATTAACAATTATCTTCCAGTATGTCATTTTAATCAGTCATTATTATGCGCCTACTAGATCAAAGTGCAAGGGCTGTTTAGTATTGGTTGGTGGTATTCAGATACAATGCGTCATGTTTTTTGCAAATTGTCGACATTACACTGGTGTTGCGTAGGTGGACCAGTATTTTACCGTACAACCCCACACGTTCATGCGACAACACATTGACCATAAACATTGGTATGATCGGCACAAACTGACGCTGAAGGAGATCCACAATACGCAATATGTTGCCTGTATGAATCCCACTGCTGGATCCTTCACTATTGACTCCAGGTTGCAGGTATATCTTTTTTTTATAGTTCCGGTATTACTATTAGCGTATTCTGCTACACGTATTTTAATAACCCGTATTTTTATATATACTAACATACAGAGAGAGAGAGAGGGAGAGGGAGAGAGAAAGAGAGAGAGAGAGAGAGAGAGAGAGAGAGAGAGAGAGAGAGAGAGAGAGAGAGAGAGAGAAAGAGAGATAAGCACGTCGAGGATAATGAAATTTACATTAAAGGAACTATGCATGGGTGAGAATAATGCACCATTTCAATGTTTGATCAACTGGAATTTTTAAGTGTTCGTAAGTGTTTGAAATAGTTTGATGTTTCTGTTTTCCGTTGTGGCTCTGGCAGATTCAGGTAATGGAAAAGAAAGCAAATCCGAGAACGCTCTGTGTGTTCCAGCGTAACTTTGCCGTGTTCGCCTGCAGCTTTCCAAACCAAGAAGCTGTGTGCACCATCTATACAAGCATTCTGTCTCAGCACCTCTCCACATCCAACTTTCCAGGCGTCATGGTGAGATATGCTGGTCATCTGGTCAATGGCTCTGTGACTCTACACAACCGCATCACGGCCACATTTTTGCCTACTGCCATCAAGTTTCACTATAATTTCAATCTCAGGGATCTCTCCAATATTTTTCAGGTATGTGATGTGGCAGTGCTCTTAGCGTTGTTTTCTACCTGGCGATAACCCTTGGGGTCATGAGCAATCTTGCCACTGTAGATTGTTCTAACCTATAAAGGGAAAAGTGAAAGCCACAGTTGAAAACCTGTCTTGACTTTGTAGGCATGACCGATTCACTGCGGCAACAGTACCCCCGTTGGAGTGCCGGGGGTTTCAGTATAAATAGTATCCCCACTTTCTGGAAATGTAGTGCTTTAAATTCCCACTGTCGCTGTCTTCCTCATTTGCTCTTTCCCATTCCTGATCTGTCCTATCACTCTGCTATACTATCTTCTTCTTCGCTAGATCAATGACCTACCTTTTTTCTTGAAAACTCTTCCTGGACAAGACTCCTTGTTTGTGTATGAGGTCTGTTGGATCAGCTTGGGAGTGTTGGACTGTTACACTCCGTTCGATGGTGGTGTTTTCTATCAGTAGTGGATTCAGCCCCAATGCTGAAGTACTGATGAGTGTAGCTCAGATTCGTTTATCCACGCAACCCGTTCAATCAGCATACAAGACACAAAGTCGACGTATGAAGTTTTCCACTTTTATTCAGCACACATCAACAACTGCATACAATCGCTCAATCGCTTTTCCACTCTCAAATTTTACTTTCCAACTCACTATCAACAACTATCCTTTTTTAACAGTGCGGCGCTTATATAGTCTCTACATACTCGGGAACAAACGAGAATAATCCTACATGAAACACCACAACCAATCAAAATTAATTTCATCATCATGTGACTCACGTCATACAACCTCATTTGGAATGGAAGCTTCCATGGTAACCAACAGAACAATCCATACGCTTCGATCGATAGTAAACAACCAATTCTCGAAAATTCTCAAATAATATCGACCAACTAAAAACACCAACGTTACACAAAGCCTCTACTAATAACAACGCAAAATCAAATCAAAGATAAATACACTCTATTACTGCATGCGCTGCAAAATAAAACGAACAGATCTATCGCGCGCGCGTCACACATAATATCGTGCGCATTTCACACGCACCATCATGCGCGTCTCAACGTAACATAACCCCCCACTCAAGAAGAAATTTACTTAATTTCATTCAACAACGATGAGACGCAACGAACAAACAAAGTCCAAAATTTAAACTTATTTAAGACTTTCTGAATACTGTCAATGCGCTCAGTTTATCTACACAGGGTCAATGGTTTTCATCTTCAAGTCTGACTGGATATTGCCAATGTCATCAGTCCATACACACAGTCAATGTTCTTTCATCCGCAAGGAAACGACGCCCTCGTCAGTTGCGGTTGTCATCGGCCCAGGGTCAAAGACGATGATCACGTGGGCTTTCCTGGAATCAGTGCATCCTCCGCTGTCTCCTTCTTCTATCGAACGTCCGACAATGTCGACGTTGTCGGTTCCCAGAATGCACTTGCTGGGTCTCACGGTCAAGTTGGCTTCTGTGAGACGGTGAAGCAGCTCCCTCAAAGTCTGCAGATGCTCTTCCCAGGTGCGAGTGTGGACTAGTAGGTCGTCCCAGTAACACACGACGTTGTCCATCCCATTGAGCATCTTCCTCATTCCTCTCTTCAGGGTAGCTCCGCTGTTGACCATGCCAAAGGGCATCCTAAAGCACTCGTACCTCCCATCAGGAGTTATAAAAGCAGTCTTTGGTATGTCCTGTTGACGCACGGGGACTTGCCAATAACCCTTGCTGAGGTCAATCTTTGAGAAGATTCTACTCCCCGATAATTGGCGGAAGAGGTCTGCTGCGGTAGGCATCGGCTCAGGGTCGAAGACGGTGATCTTATTAACCTTCCTGTACTCGATGCATACTCTGTTGCTGCCGTCCTTCTTCTTCACGACCACGACAGGGGACGCGTAGGGGGAACTGGACTCCCTGATGATGCCCATCTTCAGCATCTCATCGAAGTCTTTCTTCAAGGATTCGCGGGCCTTGAAAGGGATCGGGAAGGGTCTGGATCGAACGGGAATATTTGACGTGAGGTGGACTTCATGTTCGACCAAAGTCGTAGAGCCTGGGACATCGCTGAAGTTTTGGGGAAACTCGCACATAAGGTCCTTGAGCTCCATCTTTTGACCTTCCGTCAAGCCTGGTCCTAGCTTAACATCATCGATGCCTTCTTTGCTGTGGAAGTCTCCAAGTTCCAAAAGTTCCTCGCTGTCAAAGCTGTCGTCGATCACAGCTGCTGTTGCTGCGTGTACAGTCTCCACGTACAGCTTAAGGAGGTTGGCGTGGTACATCTTGGAATGCTGGCCGACCTTCACCTTGTAGTCGTTTTCTCTGGCTATCTCGAGAGTCTGCTCCAGCTTCTCCCGTAGCTCAAACACGTACTGGTAGCTGTTCTTCACTTCTGGAGTGTCCACTTCCTTCGTCCACAGTTCTTTCAGGATGTGCATCGGCCCTCGGATGGTTCTTCCGTACAGCAGCTCGAACGGAAAAAAGCCGGTGGACTCCTGCGGTACTTCTCTGTAGGCGAAAAGTAAGGCGTTGATGTAGCGATGCCATTGTCTGGGCTGCTCGCTGCACAGTTTCTTCAGGGTGGACTTCAGCGTAGCATTGAACTTCTCGACGAGCCCGTTGCACATTGGATGGTAGGGTGTCGTAGTCAAATGCCGGATACTCAGCAATCTGTTGACCTCCTTCATACAGTCAGAGACAAACTGCGTCCCGAGGTCTGTCAGAATTTCTTCAGGCACTCCAAGTCTGCTGAACATGTCCACCAGTGCCTCTGCAACAGTTTCAGTGTCAATCTTCTTCAGAGGCACTGCTTCTGGGTACCGAGTCGCATAGTCCACTAAAGTCAGTACCCACCGATGACCTTCTTCACTGGGAGGTCTTATTTCGCCGATTAGGTCTAAGGCCACCCTCTTGAAAGGTCGGTCGATCAAAGGCATCCTCTGCATAGGTACTTTCGGGACCCTTCCTCGAGGTATGGTCTTCTGGCAAATGTCACATGATCGGCAGAAACGGCTGACATCCGCATGAAGTCCTGGCCAGTAGAACACTGCCTGCATTCTGTCTGACGTCTTCTTGATGCCTAGGTGACCTCCCATGATAGAGTCGTGAGCTACTTCCATCACTTGGCGCCTTAGGGGTAATGGTACCAAGACTTGACGTAGTGGTTTCCCTCCGTTGACCCTCGGGTGCTGGAAGATTCGGTACAGGATCTTGGCCTTCACCTCGAAATAGACCGTGCCACTGCCCTTGGTCACGTGGTCTTGGCGGTTCCTGTACTTGTTTAAAGTGCTATCAGCTTCCTGAAGCTGGATCAGCTTATCTTTGTCCACAATGGCAGCCTTGGAGTTGCCGGCGACCTTCAGTGGCGTAGTCGTCTTGTCTCTCTTGGCCTGGGCCCTGGTAGTGACAGCACCGACGATCTCTGGTCGGCAGGGCTGAGCCGGAGTAGCCACATTGTCCCGTAACAGCTCTGTAAGGGCTCCATCGGGAAATGGCAATGGATCCTCCTCCACAACTTCGACGCGTTGGGTTGAGGCAGGACTCCATTCTGAATCGGGGTCGTCGGGTCGTCTCGCGCCGTCGATGTTCCCGATCATCAAATCGTATAGCGGCTTCTTCAGGCAAACCGCTTCTACTTCGCCTATGTAGAAAGGGGTGCTGACTTGAATCTTCGCAACTGGCGCTCTCACACATTTGCTGTCGGCCATGAGTGTCCATTTTGAATCGCCAGTGAACTGTTCTTTAGCGATTAGGTCTTCTCTGACGATGACCCCACTGCAGCCAGAGTCTCTTAGAACAGCCACTTCATGATTTCCGACGTGTCCCTTGGAAACAGGCATGTTCTGGACGGTCATCGCTGCGCTGGCGACGACGGGGATGGATTTCCCGTTGGCAAGGAGAAGTCGGCCATCGGTCATGCACTCTTGCACGTCCGCAGGAGTAGCTGTGCGCTTGGTCTCACTCGGAAGAATGACGCTCCCGCCGCACACTTGATGGTCAGATCTACTGGTTTGCCGTTGATTGGAGAACCGCCTCTGCCGGTTGCCCGCCGCTGCATTGTCCGTATTGCTCCGCTGTCCGCTACTTTTGTTTTGAGGACAGTTAGCCGCTCTGTGGTCTGTAGCGTTGCAAGTGAAACAGCCTCTTGAATGCCCTTCCCTGGGAGGTGGCGTGGAGTCCGTCTGTCTCTGGCTCGTCTGGCTCCCCTGGATCTGGTTCCCATGGTTTGCAGTCTTCTGAAATGGCTTCGTCGCCTTGGGTGGCCCCAGCGTTTTTCCGTGAGCGAGGAGATATCTTTCAGCAACCTCGGTCACATCATTAAGCATCTGCAGCTTCTGTAATTCTAAGTGGGTCGCCAGGTCCTTGTGACAGGCATTGAGGAATTGCTCCTTCACGATCAGGTCATGGAGACTATCGTAAGACTTCTCTTTGCCTGATAGTTCAACCCACTTGTGTAAGTATGACGACAGGCGCTCCACAAATTGCTTTGGTGTCTCGTCTGACAAAGGCCGGATTCACGGAAGCGTTTACGGTAGCCCTTCTCTGTGAAGCTGTAGCAATGCAATAGGGCGTCTTTCAATACGTCATAGTTTTTGGCATCATTGTTCGACAATCTGGTGTAGACGTCGAGCGCTTGCCCAGTCAGTAGAGCACTGAGTCGAATCGCCCAGTCTTGAGGTTGCCAGTTAGAGCTTTCAGCGAATCTCTCAAATCTCGCCAGATAACTGTCGATCTGGTCCTTCCCGTCGACGAACGCTGGCAATTTTGGAGCCTTGTTGTCGCTGATGACTTGTGGCGCATGCTGATTGTTTTGGATACGCGCCAACTCTAGCTGGTACTGACGCTCGCCTTCAAGACGCTTCAGCTCGAACTCTCTTTCTTCTCGGCGTCGCTGTTCTTCTGATTCTCTGTCTTCTCGGCGACGCTGTTCTTCTACTTCTTTTTCTTCACGCCGTCTCTGTTCTTCTCTTTCTTCCCGCTGACGCTGTTCTTCCTTTTCTTCTCGGCGTCGCTGCTCTTCTAATTCTCGTTCTTGTATTCTCTCCTGGGACTTGACGTACTCCGTCAGCTGTTTCCCTTTTAGATTCAGTTCAGTCCCTTTCTGCCAGAAGTCAGCCATCTTGATGCTTCTGGAAAGTTATTTTCTAGAAAGTTCTTTTCTGGAAAGTTCGTGACTGTGCTGTACCTTTCTAGACTGTTCTAGAACAGCACGCTTTCTGCAGTAGCGCTGATGCTTGTCACTAGTCGCCTTCGCTGACGCAGGCCCCGCTGTCCTCGTCGTATGCGACGCTGCACCACGCTGGTGTTGATGTACACGCTCCTGTGCTGAAGTAGACGCGACGTCCGCTCGTCGCTCTCTGTAACACTGGCGATGTAGCTCCGAGACTGTCCCTCGACGTAGTCTTGCGGCAGCCACGTAGTCCCGATCTGTTGTTCGCTCACGAAGCAACTCTCAGCGACTACACGCCCTTGCAGTCAACCCGAATCTATCGGGGATGTAGTCCCAGTGTGTTGGCCCCTCCCGACGCAACGTTGGCGGCTACCCTCGATGACTGCCTCTCGTAACGTTGACTCGCTTGTTGTCGCAGTTGAACCCTTGGCTATGGCGTGAATCGCGGCTTGACCCACAAAATGTTACACTCCGTTCGATGGTGGTGTTTTCTATCAGTAGTGGATTCAGCCCCAATGCTGAAGTACTGATGAGTGTAGCTCAGATTCGTTTATCCACGCAACCCGTTCAATCAGCATACAAGACACAAAGTCGACGTATGAAGTTTTCCACTTTTATTCAGCACACATCAACAACTGCATACAATCGCTCAATCGCTTTTCCACTCTCAAATTTTACTTTCCAACTCACTATCAACAACAACTATCCTTTTTTAACAGTGCGGCGCTTATATAGTCTCTACATACTCGGGAACAAACGAGAATAATCCTACATGAAACACCACAACCAATCAAAATTAATTTCATCATCATGTGACTCACGTCATACAACCTCATTTGGAATGGAAGCTTCCATGGTAACCAACAGAACAATCCATACGCTTCGATCGATAGTAAACAACCAATTCTCGAAAATTCTCAAATAATATCGACCAACTAAAAACACCAACGTTACACAAAGCCTCTACTAATAACAACGCAAAATCAAATCAAAGATAAATACACTCTATTACTGCATGCGCTGCAAAATAAAACGAACAGATCTATCGCGCGCGCGTCACACATAATATCGTGCGCATTTCACACGCACAATCATGCGCGTCTCAACGTAACATGGACGCTTTCTGCCGGGTTTTATATTGTTTGATTGATTTATTGTTGCTTTAGGTCCAGCGGACTCTTCCGAGCCAAATCAGGACCGGACAACCCCCGATCCGCATAAAAGATCTGCCGAAACAACCCTAGTGGGAAAATTGAATGCCCTCCACCGGCCAGTCACTTTACAATAAAGACATCCCACGCGGGGGACGGCTGAGGGTTGACCTCAACTACGCGAACACCCCGGTTACAAAAACAAAATAGAATACAACCATCATTATAAATCATCAACAAAACACATACATATAAAATGCCTATAGTGCGAAATAATACAATCATAGGAAGCCCTAGTGACCACCCGGCAGAAAGCGTCCAACACTCCCAAGCTGATCCAACAGACCTCATACACAAACAAGGAGTCTTGTCCAGGAAGAGTTTTCAAGAAAAAAGGTAGGTCATTGATCTAGCGAAGAAGAAGAAAGTATAGCAGAGTGATAGGACAGATCAGGAATGGGAAAGAGCAAATGATGAAGACAGCGACAGTGGGAATTTAAAGCACTAAATTTCCAGAAAGTGGGGATACTATTTATACTGAAACCCCCGGCACTCCAACGGGGGGAACTGTTGCCGCAGTGAATTAGTCATGCCTACAAAGGCTTCTGCCGGGTGGTCACTAGGGCTTCCTATGAAGTTATTATTTAGCAATATAGGCATTTTATATGTATGTGTTTTGTTGATGATTTATAATGTTTGTATTCTATTTTGTTTTTGTAACCGGGTGTTCGAGTAGTTGGGGTAAAGCCTCAGCCGTCCCCTGCGTGGGATGTCTTTATTGTAAAGTGACTGGCCGGTGGAGGGCATTCAATTTTCCCACTAGGGTTGTTTCAGCAGATCTTTTATGCGGATCGGGGGTTGTCCGGTCCTGATTTTGCTCGGAAGAGTCCGCTGGACCTAAAGCAACAATCAATCAATCAATCAATTCTACCTGGCGATAAATTGATGAATATGAAATTAGAAACAGTTTTCCTGGTTACTAGACCTCCGATGTAGCATTTAGAAATACTCATTGATACGTCTCATCTTTGGCAGCTTATTATCATGGAAAATGTTTCAGGGGATTCTTTTTTCCGGACCTGATTGCATCAAGAACCATAGCGAACTGATAAGACTTTGGATCCACGAGGCAGAGCGAGTATACAGAGATAAGCTAGTTGAGTCAGACGACATCATTCTCTTTGACAAAATACTGAAAGAAATTTTCAGAAAGAACTTTGAGGCGAGTCAACCAACTCTCTCTCTCTCTCTCTCTCTCTCTCTCTCTCTCTCTCTCTCTCTCTCTCCTCTCTCTCTCTCTCCCTCTCTCTCTCTCTCTCTCTCTCTCTCTCTCTCTCTCTCTCCTCTCTCTCTCTCTCCCTCTCTCTCTCTATTTCTCGTTCTGCCTCTTTGTCACTCTGTCGGTCTTTCTGTCTGGTCTCTCTGTCTGCTAACTTTGTCTAGCCTCTTTGTCTCTCAGACAACTATGTCTGTCTGTCTCTCTGGCTCTCTCTCTCTCTCTTTCTCTCTCTCTCTCTCTCTCTCTCTCTCTCTCTCTCTCTCTCTCTCTCTCTCTCTCTCTCTCTCTCTCTCTCTCTCTCTCTCTCTCTTTCTCTCTCTCTCCTAAACAACGCAAGATGTTTTTAGGATGGTCATATGCTTACTTGTATAGGTTCCCTAAATGTTCCTACAGTTGTCAATAGCTGTTGTTTATAGTCGTGTCAATTACGACTGGCATTTTTGACTCGCATGCATTGCAGTGTGAGTCTATGTACTCACCCCTAAAAAACATTTTCCAGATTTAGACGAGTCCTAAATAGTCCAAAAATGACGTCGAAAAAAATGTCCATACGTCCGTCTGTCTGTCCGCCCTGCGCCGTCTGTCTGCGCAAAACTTTAAAGTGCCTAAGTATTCAGAACTGTCTGCGCAAAACTTTAAAGTGCCTAAGTATTCAGAACTTCTGTGCAAAAACTTGTCTTGAGATCTTATAAATGATCAGTGAATGAATGATTTCACTTCAAGATCAAGGTCATTGGGTCAACAAATGTTAGTCTCAAAATGACAATTTTTCACAAAATTTCACTTTTTCTTTTTCTTAAGGTTATTAATATTAAACTTATGATTCTTTGAGGAATGATAGATACCAATAAGACATAAATACTTTACAAATTTGGTCAACCTCACTGCAAGGTCAAGGTCACTGGGGCTGTCAAAAGTCGTTTAGTATAGGTAATTTGAAGTGACATTGACCCTAAACTATGAGATAAAAAGTCCAAACTTGTTGTATTTAGAGATGATAGATTGATCTTTCATATGTGTTCCGTTTTTGCGTTGATCTTGCTTGAATGTCAGTGTTTTAGGCCATGCAAAAACATTTTTAATAATAGGTTTGCGTACAGTGGAATGACTGTATATTTAACCTAAAGTATGCAACATTGGGTTACTTGATCAGACATGCATGAGAGGTCCCATGAGGGTCAAGGTCATCCCAAGGTCACCGATTTTTTTTAACAACTTTTGGATGTATTTTATTTGATAGGACATGAGTGTATTTTGAGCCGGAGGTTAAGGTCATCTCAAGGCCAGTGGCATAGAAAGATCAAAGTCAGTTTTACTTTGCATTGTTATGCCACTGTCTCTTTCTTTTTTTAAATCTGAGCACTCATTTTCATGTTAAATATTGCGAGTTCCATAAGTAGCATGTGAGTCATATAGGCTTTGCCTTTCTAGTTAACCTATGTAATGCAAACAGGATGCGGACGAAAACATCGTCTTTAGACAGCCAAACATTTACTGCCACTTTTCGGAAGGCCTTGGTGATCCAAAGTACATGAGCATACCTAGCTGGGAGCGCCTGAACAAGCTATTGACAGACGCCCTAGAGGCGTACAATGAGCTGAACGCTGCCATGAACCTGGTCTTGTTTGAAGACGCCATGATGCATATATGTCGGATCAACCGCATATTGGAGTCCCCTCGGGGCAACGCTCTCCTCATTGGAGTCGGTGGCAGCGGCAAACAGTCTCTGTCCAGGCTGGCTGCGTCCATCAGCAATTTGGAGGTAATGGTTTATTTGTGGGCGGAGTATTTAAGAGAAAGCATACGTATGTTCTATCATTAAATTATTTGTGACTTTATCTGTCACTATTGTACTATTTTTTGTAACTTTGTTGAATGTTTTACTGATGACCGCTATATCTTCCGATTTTTCTGGAATAAGAAATTGCTGACTTGACGTGACTGTCATTTAATCCATTCTATAGAACTAGAGGTAACTTATTGTTAACATTGTAAATGCGAGTCGCATTTGGAAACTGGGCCTATATTTTTTTTTTTAAACAATAGTATCCAAATGGCACATAGATTTTTTTTTTAAACAATAGTTTCCAAATGGCACATAGATAGATAGATAGATAGATAGATAGATAGATAGATAGATAGATAGATAGATAGATAGATAGATAGATAGATAGATAGATAGATAGATAGATAGATAGATAGATAGATAGATAGATAGATAGATAGATAGATAGATAGATAGATAGATAGATAGATAGATAGATAGATAGATAGATAGATAGATAGATAGATAGATAGATAGATAGATAGATAGATAGATAGATAGACAGACAAACAATGCTTATAGGGTCCAGCGGACTACAAAGAGCCAAATCATGACCACAGAAAGTTTTTTTGATGCTGGATTAGACTGTTTCAACTGGCACATGTTTTTATTGTTTTCAGGTTTTTCAAATTACACTACGGAAAGGGTACGCGATTCTAGATTTAAAAGCTGATCTCAATGGACTGTACAACAAAGCAGGAATGAAGGGCTTGGGAATGGTTTTTCTTATGACTGATTCGCAGGTAATCAAGTGTTTCACATATCAGCCTACTCATATCACTCGTGCTGGGAGGCATTTGTATGTTATTTGTTTGTTGTTTTGGTTGTTGTGTTGTTCTTGAAGTTGTTTTGAAGTCATCTTTGAAAGTATCATACTGCGCTGCAAATGCAACGCTCCCTCATTTCCATATCTCTGGAAGATTGTTACACCGATTTCTGCGCTTATTTCGTCTAATGACGCTTAATGGGTACCGTAGCAAGTCGCTGCGAACAGAGTGTTTCCTTAGGTTGCAGATGAGAAGTTCCTTGTGCTGATCAACGACTTGCTGGCTTCAGGAGAAATTCCAGACCTCTTCAGTGACGATGAAATTGAAGGGATTATCCACCATATGCGTCCAGAGGTGAAGGGAGCGGGCTTGGAGGACAGTCGGGAAAACTGCTGGAGATGGTTCATCGACAAAGTTCGGAAGCTGCTCAAGGCAAGCTCTCTGCAGTATATGAATACGAAGGGGGTGATGACTTTAGAGATTGTACTTATGAGACTTCAGTGACAATCATCTTCACCCATTCACTTTTCACTTGAAATATACCATTTTTCATTATCTCACTACCACTTTCACTCTCTCACTTACCCTATTTCTTTTAAAATACATGCTATTGTAATGGATCTTACATTTTGTTTTGAATTAATCCTCCATACATCTATTTTTACCAATTGCTAATTTCTACCCCTTCACCCCGCAATCTTATCCTTAAAAAAAAGCATTTCAATACTTAAGTGTTCTATTATCCTATCCTGTCCCGTAACCCGGAGGTTGTAGTGACACCACAGATGATCGTTTAACCAGCATACTCCACCTTTCTCTGTCCTCAGCAGCCCTGATGGCTTCGCTCAGTGTCAAACCAGTCCATTCTCGAATGTTGTCCTCCCACCTCTTTTTCGGTCTCCCTCTTCTTCTACCTCCTTGCACTGTGCCTTGCAGAATGGTCTTTGCAAGACCTGATGATCTGGTGACGTGACCATACCATCGGAGTTTCCGTTTCTTCACCACTGTGAGGAAGTCATCCTGTTGTCCAATGGCTTGTGTGATGGTCTGTCAGACTTTGTCGTTGGTGATGTGTTGGGTATAGGAAATGCCTAGAAGTCTTCTGTAGCACCTCATCTCCATGCTTTGTATTCTTCGTTGTAGATCTGCTGTGAGGGTCCATGCTTCGCAAGCATATAGGCAGATGGAGATGACAAGGGAGCGCAGCAGTCTTACTTTGGAATGTAGACTGATGGTCCTGTCTTTCCAAATGGACTTCAACCTTGTCAGGGCAGCAGTTGTTTGTGCGATCCTGGAGAGGACTTCTTGTCGGGACCCATTGTCTGACACAATGGCTCCCAAATATTTGAAGCTATGTTGAGGGATTGGCCTTGGGCTTTGATGTCCGTGTTGATGCCAATGGTGTTGTTGGTCATCATTTTGGTCTTCTCTGCACTTATTTCCATTCCATAAGCTCTGGAGGTGGTGTCAAGCCTCTGTACCAGCTGTTCAAGTTCTTGTTCCTCTCCCTCCAATCCATCAATGTCATCCGCAAAACGAAGATTGGAGATTGCTTTACCCCCTATGCTGACTGTGCCTTCGTGATCTGCAAGAGCATCTGACATGATGCGCTCTAGGAAGATGTTGAAGAGTTTTGGAGAGAGTAGGCATCCTTGACGCACACCGATTGTTGTTCTGAACCAGTTCCCGATGATGCTGTTATGGAGGACTGCACTGGTAGCCTTGTCATACAGGCTTTTGATGACTTCAATAATTTTAGGGCTGATGTTGTACACTTTCATTGTTGCCCATAGAGCTGCATGCCAGACTCGGTCAAACGCCTTCTTGAAGTCTATGAACACATGATATAGATGTTGTTGGTGCTGTAGGTTTTTCTCACAGATTATTCTGAGGTTGAAAATCTGTTCAGTGGTACTTCGCCCTGCCCTGAATCCTGCTTGTTCTTCAGCTATGATTTGTTCAGCTTGGGGTTTCAACCTGTTGAGTATTATTTTCAGGAGGACCTTACTGGGATGGCTGATGAGGCTGATGGTGCGGTAATTTTCACACTCCTGAAGGTTACCTTTTTTTTGGGAAGAGTGATGACAAGCGACTGGGTCCATGGTGTAGGCCACTCCCCACTCTGCCAGATCTTGTTACAGATAATGGTGAGGGCATCAATCATCGCTTCTCCTCCTGCTTGTAGCAGTTCCACGAGTATGTTGTCCACTCCCGCTGACTTCCCTTTCTTCAGCGATTGCACTGCTGCCTCAACTTCTTCCCGGAGAATTGGGAGGATTTCTTCTTCTTCTCTGTTCTCGGGACATGCTAGAATTGATGGGTCTCCATTTGGTGTATGGTTGTAAAGGTCAGAGCAGTACTCTTTCCATCTGTCCAAGACTTCTTGTTCTTCTGTAAGGCATATGCCAGACTTGCTTTGGATCGTGGAGACTTTGGGCTGTTTAACACTTGTCAGCCGCTTCACAGTTTGGTAGGCCTTCTTACTGTTGTTCTTGTTCAGAGTGTTCTCTATTTCCTGGCATTGATCTTCTATCCAGTTCTCCTTTGCTGTGCGCATGCCTTTTCGGTTGTCATTGTTGATTTTTGGGTAGACATCAGCTCCCTGTGAGGTGTTCTTTTTCTTTTTTAGCTCTCTTCGTTTATCACACAGATCCAAAAGTTCAAGTGTGATCCACGGCTTCTTCTTTGGTCGGTGCTTGCCAAGGATCTCAGTGGCGGCATCTGTCACAGCTGAGTTGAAGGTGGTGGTAATGGTGTTGACATCTACTTCACCCGCCCCCAAAATGAGCAGTGGTGCAAATTTCCCTCCAATTGTGGCCTGAAATAGTTCTGCCACCTCCGGGTCTTGCAGTTTGTCCAGGTCGAACTTCAGTCTACTCTAGTGCACTTTGCTGTATTTACTCTCTTCAAGTGGAGCCTGAAAGACATCATCACGAGATCGTGGTCACTTCCGATGTCTGCTCCTGGAAAAGTGCGTGTCCTGCCAATGTTGATGCTTGATCTGAAACGTTTCTTGACCATGATGTAGTTGATCTGGTTGTGATGCTCCCCGCCGGGACTGTGAAATGTCCATCGTCTGGAGATTTTGTGGAGACCAAGCGTGTTTGCCAGTACCAGATTGTTGTATCTGGCAAACTCCAAGAGTCTCAGGCCCCTGTCATTTGTCTCGTTGTTGCAGTAGGGTCCACATGTGTCTCCCCAGTTGTGCGCATCTTGGCCAACCTTGGCATTCCAGTCGCCTTGCACTATGACTATGTCCTTCTTCGGCACTTGGTCAAGGACCGCCTGTAGATTTTCATAAAAATCCTCCACTTCGCTGTCGTCATAGTCTGATGTTGGGGCATAGGCCTGGATGATGGTGATGTTGAAAGGGGCTACTCTCAGACGGATGGTAATTAGTCTACTGGAGATAGGACGGCAACCCATGACAGTGGCTAGAATGTTCTTGTGGACCAAGAATCCAATGCCGTGTTTGTGCCTGCCATCTCTACCGCTGAAATAGAGCTTGTGGCCTTTGTCGGTCGTTGTTTCACCTAGGCCTTTCCAGCGCAGTTCTCTGATACCTAGAACGTTCCATTGATAGTGGTCCAGCTCGTGAGCCAGTTCTTCTAATTTTCCTTCCGCAGTTAGGGTCCTGACATTCCAGGTTCCTATGACGGTGTTGTTTCTCGTGCGGATCTTGCTAATTTGTCCATCAGTAGCATACTTATCACCTCCGTCCTGGTGGCCAACGGAAGGCGCGGTCCTTGTGCCGGGCGACGACCGATCCGGTATGGAATTAGTGGATTGCTTCATCATGTAGTGTGCCTTGGGCAAATAAGACCTGGCGGTGCCCAATCCTCTCCAGGCTGTTGGCCACAGCCGAAATCCACGAATACAGTGTGGCTCGCCTTGGCCCTGAGCACGTGTTCGTTGAACCTGTAGTAACATGAGGTACCTCCGCCCTGGCCGGTGACTTCTGTGTAGAAGACTTTCACCCAGTGATGCCATGCTAACATCTCCCCTGTTAGTCACCTCTTACGACACGCCGGGAATTGTTGGGTCTATTCTATTTAATGCCCGAACCCACAGAGCAGATTCTATTATAGGCTATATAAATACAGATACCCTTTTAAACCTAGCTTGGCAAGAGTCCAGTCATTGGTATTGTATCGCCAGCTTAGCCTGCATAATTATGCATGAAGTAATAAACACTTCAAACCACTCACTCAAAAAATACAAGACTGCAACTAGCCAAAGCGATTAACAGAAAAGAAAAGGTATTTCTAAACTTGGAGAAACAAAAAGAGAAAATACTTGTTGAGGTTACTTAATTTTAAAAAATGGAAGAAGAATATGAAGCTGCAAAAAATGAGAAAGCAAGACTAAAAGATCGGTTACAAAATGACACCATATTTGACAAAGTGGAGCATGGTGCTACAGATGACTAAATAATTACAACTGTTAATCAACCAATTTATTAAGGCTGGCGCCAGCTGGCCATTTATGTCTGCCAGACTTACTGATGATCTCTAGCAGTGTAAAATGGCCTTAAGGTTAGTGTCTTTTAAAAAAATGTAATATATGTGAAAATTTTTATGTTTTGTTTTAATGTTTATTCAACACAGTTCAGCTAATGATTTGATGTGACACACCCGTTGCATAATAGTAATTTCAACAACAATATATATTAATGTCTGAGGGAATGCTCTCTTGTTTAACAAAATAAGTAAATTAGATAAGTTAGATAACTTATTTTTAAGATGACTTGTAAAAAGACTTTAACTTACAGTTGACTAATAATGACTTACAGTTGACTTAAGTTGACTTACTAGGTAACTTTAGAAAAGTAACCTTTGTACATAAGTATTTTTGTAGTCAGTTAACTGGCAGTATTAAGAATTAATTTTGTATGTTTATGTTTTTGAGTTGATGTTTCAATTTAACTAGGTAACTATAAAAAAAAAATATTCCTACTTACAGAAGTATCTTAGAGTTAGTTGTTGAGTAGTTTTCAAAACTAACGTTGTGTGCTTATGTTTTTTAAGTTGCTCTATCAATTTAATTCTTTCTTCGTTGGATTGAATTACGTTATTTTCTTTTAAACATATGTTAAAGCTGTCACGATTTTTACTATAAAATAAAATGACAACTTTTATTTGCTCTCTGAAGTCCTTTAAAATAGAGTTATATTTCGGTGAAAGAATTTAAATACTAATATCTGCATGTCTTCTACTAAAAGCTAACTTGCTTAAGGTGTTTTGGTTTTTTTGCTTGCAGTCATCAATAATAAATCAAGTGTTTCACTCATTTGCAAACATATTATATAAATAATCTAAATACTCACTAAGCCTACCTTTTGGGTTACAAACAAAGACATTGTCATCAGTCCAAATAAAGTTATGTTCTAAATAAGTTTTATTAAAGTGTATTGAAGGACAAAACAAAATTATGTAGTCAAAGTATCTGTTACGCTTGAGACGCTCACGTTAGATCCGATCGTTTTGTTTTGCAAAGCATGCAATATTTCAAGAGAAACGTGAATGGGTGAAGATTATGTCGCTGAAGTCTCGTAAGTACAATCTCTACTTTTGGTATACATGTTTAACATAATAATTAATTATATCAGTCTGTTTGCGGGATCATAAATAATGTGGATAATAAGTTGGATAGTATACAGTTTCATTAAATAATGCTATGCATAGTATTATGTGCAGGACATAAATACGTTTAATAATCTAGAATGGAATAATGGTGAGAGGGGGGGAGGAGGAGAGAGAGGTGGTGGTGGTGCTAATTTATAGGTATTTGCATATTTATGCGTGGTTTTTTTTTTTATTCTCAACACCACACTCAAATACGATTCTTTTAGGTTGTATTGTGCTTTTCCCCTGTGGGATCCACACTCCGAGTCCGCAGTCGTAAGTTCCCAGCCGTGACCAACTGCACATCCATTGACTGGTTCCATGAGTGGCCGCAAGAGGCTCTTATTTCTGTCAGCAGACGTTTTCTTGATGACAATGAACTGCTTGAAGTGAGTATAGGAACGTGAACGTTTTACAGGCTATAAATAATGTTAAACATTATCTATCTATCTATCTATCTATCTATCTATCTATCTATCTATCTATCTATCTATCTATCTATCTATCTATCTATCTATCTATCTATCTATCTATCTATCTATCTGTCTGTCTGTCTGTCTGTCTGTCTGTCCATCCGTCCTTCCGTTTATCTGTCTGTCTGTCTATCTATCTATCTATCTATCTATCTATCTATCTATCTATCTATCTATCTATCTATCTATCTATCTGTCTATCTGTCTATCAAGCTAGCTAGCTAGCTATAGATATATGGATTTTTTAATGACATTTTTTTACTCACATGCTCGCATTCTATTACCCAAAAACCAAAATGTTCCAGATTAATGCAAATGTGCGCGAGTTGAGTCCATAAATAGTCCCCCTACATGTCGGTGCGTTTGTCTGTCCGTCCGGCCATGCAAAACTTTAAAGTGGATACTGACTCAGACTCTATGTGATATATAGGAACAACTTTTAGTAGGATGGTGAATTTCCATGAAAGCTAACAAATTATTAATGATTGAATGGCCCCTCTTTAAGTTTAAGATCAGATTATTAAAAAATGTTAAGTTTATTTGATTATACCCGAGTGTTCATGTGTAGGTCAAGGTCATCTCAAGGTCAAAGTCAAAATTACTTTTTGTTCAAATGACACCTTTTCGTTTCAATTTTCAAAACTTCATCTGGGCACCAGGCACTCATTTTCAGTAGGATATTGCGAATATATTCTCTAAGAAGCACGCGAATCATGGGCTGTATCCTCGTAGTTTATAACGTTGTTTCATGATTTCAGGAAGATATGAAGGCATCGGTTGCCAAGTTCATGGCATTTGTCCACACGTCAGTCAACGAGATTTCTCAGACTTTTTTGGCTAACGAAAAACGGTACAATTACACGACTCCTAAATCCTTCTTGGAGCAGATCATTCTCTATCAGAATCTACTGCGACGCAAGAACAGTGAGCTTCAAGCCAAGATAAGCCGTCTGGAAAATGGACTGGAAAAGCTGAGGTCTACTGCAGCACAGGTTAAGTTTTATATGTCAGTAAGAGTGCCTGCTTTTTATTTTCGTTCGGACAAGGCAAGCATGTTGCATTATTTAGTTTTGGATCACATATTTAAAACTTGGGGTTAGAGCCAATAACTATGCATTTTTCAACAAAACATGTGTTGTTATTGTTGTTGTTGATATTGTTTTTTTTTTCCTGTGTGTGCTTCAGGTGGACGATCTCAAAGCCAAGCTGGCTTCGCAAGAAGTGGAACTAGCTCAGAAAAACGAAGACGCCAATAAACTAATTCAAGTGGTCGGCGCTGAGACGGAGAAAGTGGGCAAGGAGAAGGCGTTTGCCGATTCTGAGGAAGAGAAAGTTTCCAAGATTGCAGTTGTCGTTGAAGCCAAGGCTGCAGACTGTGCCAAGGACCTGGCCAAGGCTGAACCTGCACTGAAAGCCGCTGAAGAGGCCCTAAACACCCTCAATAAGGTAATGATAGTTGTTCGTAGTTATGCTTAATTGTCAAAAACTTATCAGTGTAGTTGGTGTAGCAATGCCAGTCTGTGTATTTACCAAAACAAGACAAAAAAATCCAGATTATCTGTCCGTCCGCTTGTTTGTCCATCTGTCCGCCCCGTCCAGCGTCCGTGCAAAACTTTAAAGGGGCTAAGTACTCGGAATGTATTTCATGTATAACAACCAAACTTGTAAGGTTGATGTAGGCATATATAAGACCTAAAAAATGATCAGTAAATGATTGACTTCATTTCAAAGACAAGGTCACAGAATCAGAAAATGTTAGTCAAAAAAATACAATTTTTCACAAAATTAAACTTTTGTCCTAAGTTCTTAATGTTGAACTTATTATTCTTTGATGCATGATAGAAATCACATGCCACGCAAATTCGGTCAACCTTGCTCCAAGGTCAAGGTCACTGAAGCTGTCCAAATTCGGTTTATATCGGTACTTTGAAGTGACCTTGGCCCTAAAGAGTGAGAGATAAAAAGTCCAACCTTGTATGCAGAGTTAATAGATTGAACTTTCATTTAGGTACCATTTGACCATTTCTGTGTCATGTGCGAACTATGCGTCGCAGCCCCCCCTCCTCCCCCCATGTTCAGGAAGGCTCGCAGCCTGCGCACCATGGATAGGGATGCTTTCAAGCAAGACCTTACCGCTAAAGTGACCCCAGAACTGTGCCCCACTGTGGATCAGCTGAATAGTACACTTCAGGCGGTGCTTGATCGGCACGCTCCGGTGGCCCAGAAAAAGGTCAAGGCAACTCGCTCAGCACCCTGGTACGAGTCTATTACGGACGAGCTCTCTGAGGCGAAGAAACACCGACGCAAAGCTGAGAAAAAGTGGCTCAAATCGGGTTTAGAAGTCAGCAAGCAGATTTTCACCGCTGCAAAAAAACGGGTCACTAAAATAGTCCAGACTGCCAAAACCCGGTACTTTAGCGACAGAATTAGCAGCAGTGAAACTTGTAAACAGTTGTTTGACATTTGCAATCAGCTAAGGGGTAAGAGCAATGCAACATCACTCCCATCCACACATCCAGCATGTCAGCTCCCAGATGTATTTTGTAACTATTTCACACAGAAAGTGGCTGACATAAGGGCCGCTCTTGATAGCCATGAGATCCCACTCACTAACCCATTCTCACCTTCCCTCACCACCGCAAAGATGGAAGTTTTTCAACCAGTAACAGAGCAAGAGGTCAAGAAAGTCATCTTAAGCTCAAAACCAACATCTTGCTCTCTCGACCCCATTCCTACCCCCATGTTGATAGAGAATCTTGACCCTCTACTCCCGACCATTACCCACATTATCAACGAGAGTCTGTTCTCTGGTGTTGTTCCGTCTGTGCTCAAAGCGGCTGTCATCAAACCCCTCCTTAAAAAGCCAAGTTTAGACAAAAATAATCTAAAGAACTATAGACCTGTTTCAAACCTCTCCTTCCTGTCCAAAGTCATAGAAAAAATTGTTCTCAAACAACTGTTTGCCTACCTATATGATAACGCTTTACTTTGCCCCAACCAGTCTGCCTACCGACCATTCCACAGCACTGAGACAGCCCTCCTAAAGGTAACCAATGATCTGTTGCTCGCCTTAGATAATGGCAACGTCTCCGTTCTCACCTTATTAGACCTCTCAGCCGCCTTTGACACAGTCGACCATCACATTCTCTTTAACACTCTTCAACACTATTTTGGAATCTCTGGCTCTGTCCTGGCTTGGTTCCACTCATATCTTTCTGACAGATCACAAGCAGTCACTGTCGATGGCTGTTTCTCCAGCACAGCAGACTTGGTGTGCGGCGTGCCTCAGGGTTCCGTTTTAGGGCCGGTGTTATTCACTCTGTACACCAAGCCACTGCTTCTCCTGCTTAGAAAGCATGCTGTTGAGAGTCAGTCATTTGCAGACGACACACAACTGTATAAATCCACCGCCCCCTCTCTCATTAATTCCACTGTTCAGACTTTGGAGAACTGCATCACAGACATTAAATCATGGATGACACTCAACAAGCTTAAGCTTAATGACGATAAAACCGAAGCCCTCCTCATTCACAAGCACAACACCTCCTCCTCACTCTCGCCTCTCCCAACATCGCTTACAGTAGGGACAACAAACACTCAGTTTTCATCCTCTGCAAGAAATCTCGGCTACATTCTCTCCGATGACCTGTCCCTCAACAACCACATCTCCAACGTCTGTCGCTCTGCATACACGGCCATACGCCAAATCAGCTCCTTTCGCCACTATCTTACAGTCCCGGCCACCAAAACCCTAGTCTGCGCTCTCGTCCTCTCTCGTCTTGACTATTGCAACTCTCTCCTTGTTGGCTCCCCGAAACACATCATTGACAAACTACAAAAGGTTCAGAACTCAGCAGCTAGACTAGTATTCCGAGCAAAGAAACGTGATCACATCACACCTCTACTACATTCCCTTCACTGGCTTCCTGTGCAAGCACGCATAGAGTACAAACTCTCTGTTCTCTGTCACAACTTCTTCACAGATTCTTGTCCTTCCTACCTTGCTGATCTACTGTCGGTCTACTCCCCTTCACGCACTTTAAGATCATCTGCTGACACTCGCACACTCAAGGTTCCCGTCACCCGCACTAAGACATACGGCCAACGTGCATTCGCCTACTCCGCACCTAAGCAGTGGAATTCCCTTCCCTCCCATATCCGCAACATACAATCAACACAAGCATTCAAAAAGGCCCTCAAAACCCACCTCTTCAAACTGCATTATTCAGACTGATTTGTGTCCTGCTGCCATTCTCTCTTGTCTATGTCTGATCCGTAAGTGTATACACGGCTGTAAATATTTATACTGTTTTCCTTCCTGGGCCTAACCGGGCATATAAATAGCTGTGAATAGGTTTCTGCTATTCTACATTCTGTCTTTTTTTTTTGTCATTTGTGTACATAGTTGTAAATAGTATATTTTTGTCTTTTTTTGTAATTTATGTACATAATTGTAAATAGTCTGTACCTTTACTGTCCCGTCTTTTGGTGTATAGTAGCAAAAGTGATGTTTCATCGAGTGTATGTATTTATATGTTATGACTATGTAAAGCGTGGTGAGTCTGGTCATAGGCTGGAGTACCCGCTATATAAAAATCCGTTATTATTATTATTACCCCCGTTCGGGTGCCGGGATTTTGTATATAAATAGTATACCCACTTTGTTGAAATATAGTGCTTCACATTCCACTGTTTCTTCATTTTCATTTGTTCTTTCTCGTTCTTACGCTGTTCTATCGTAATCAACCTACTTATCTTCTTTGCTAGACCAGTCACTGCCATTTTTCTTGAAAACTCTCCCAAAACTTCTCAGTTATGTATTGGGTCTGTTGGGTCAGCTTTTGGATATTGGAAGCTTTCTGCCAAATGGTCACTTGGGCTTGGTATTATTATTAAACATAAGCAATGTAGGTATTTTATATGTATGTGTTTTGTTAATATTTTATTATGATGTTTATATTCGATTTTGTTTGTGTAAACGGGGGTTTGATAAACTATAGTAAAGCCTCAGAGTCCCCTGCATGGGATGTCTTTATTGTAAAGCGACCGGCTGATGGAGTGCCTTCAGTGTTACCACTAGGGTTGTTTCGGCAGATCTCTTATATGGATCAGGGGTGAATCCTCTTTAAACCAAGTTGTGGTCCTGATTTCGGCTCTTTGCAGTCCGTTGGACCCTATAAACAATGACTAACTAATTACTTTCATTATGTTCCGTATTTGCATTCATATTGAAGGTCAATGTCATTTTATTCCTTACAAAAACCTTCTGTTTTTTTCTCTCATCGTACAGCGGAAAGCCTGTATATTTGACACATAGTATGCATCAACATTGGATTATTTGATCATAAATGAGATCAGAGGTCATGTGAAGGTCAAGGTCATGTCAGGGGCAATGAAGGTCAAGGTCACTGTTTTTTTTTTTGCATGATACAACTTTTGCTGTAGTGTATTTGATTGTACATTGGAGCCAGAAGTCAAGGTCATCACAAGGTCAAGATCAAAGTCCATATGACTTTGCATTTTAATGCAACCGTTTCATTTCTTTCTGGACACTCATCGTTATGTAAAATAAGGAGCATTTGAGTTCTTTGGGCTTTGCCTTTCTAGTTATTGACTATTTTCTCGAAGTACATGTGCTCTCTGTCTGTTTGTCACTAGAACAATTTAACAGAGATGAAAGCCTTTGCTTCTCCTCCGCCTGCTGTTGTGAATGTGACGGCAGCTGTCATGTGCCTGCTTGCTCCTGGTGGCAAAGTGCCCAAAGACAAGTCATTTAAAAATGCTAAGGCCACTATAATGTCTAAGGTATTTTAGAGTGTTTTTTTTTTAGCTGATTCCATTACAAAAATATAGACTTTATTGACCCACATGTAAGTAGCAATTGGAGTCTAACTCTGTGTACTCACCCCAAAATAAAACTTTCCAGATTTTGGAAAATCTGCGGGAGATGAGTTGTAAATAGTCCAAATATGATATCCTAAACAAATGATCGTTCATCCGTCCGTCCGGCAGTTTTACGACTTATGCAAACCTTTAAAGTGACTAATTAATCGGTACCTATTTCATCTATCACGACCAAACTTGGAATGATAGTGTATTATTAGCTAGAGCTCCACATTTATAAGGGATAGAATGAGCTCATGTCAAGGTCACAGATTCAAGAGTTAATCAAATTTAATAAATTTCCAAACATTTCACTGTTTTGTAACTAGACCATGCTCAAATCTATCTCATCAATGATCTCTGTTTCTGACAAATCTGCTCTAGGATCGATTCTGATTTCTCTGGAAGAATTGACAAAAACTCTAGAAAAACGTCTGTTTGTTCTGAAAACAAAGAAAAAGATAGTATTGTCACTAGTAATCAGCAGAGGTCGAGCTCAAGCGGGCCGACTACCACTAGGACAATACCATCTCCTAAGGTGAACGCGCCGGCGTTTTACCACACTTCTACACACTATTACACCTCCGGGACGAGGGTGAACATCTGGTCCACGACCTTCCTTTTCCTCGCCCCATCAAAGTCAAGCACCTTCGGCTGGGACCGCGCCCGTGGTTGACAAACTCGAAGTCCTTTTCAAAGACTGACTATAAACCAGGACCATTGTCTTCTAAAAAGACATTATTTCGTATCGTTTCACCTTCCTGGAGGTAGAATCAATTGACTTGGAGGAGTCACCTCAACAGGGGACAGCACCTCCATCGCCACCTAAAAAATAATCTGTTATAATTAAGGAGAAACTTAAGAGTAGAAAATTGCTTGAAATAAAACATACTACTTTTATTTCTTCCTATCATGACTTTTTGAATACATTTGAACATTAGAGGCCTTAAAAAAGCCAACTACGAACAGTTGCTCCTGCTTACTAAAAACCGACCAAGTATAATTTGTCTACAGGGAACTCTTCTGAGTCCTGATAAAATACTTCATTTGTCTGAATACTCTAGCTTGCAATCCAATGTTTCTCATGGGAACGCTTTATGTGTTCGGTCAGACATTTTATTTAGCCCAGTTACATTGACCACAGCCCTAGAGGCGATTGCTGCTCGAGTATCTTTCAAAAAAACTTTAACAGAGAAAATCCATCAACGCTCTTGATATCTCTCAATGTTGTTTCCGCAAAAACAGGAGCACTTCAGATCATCTCGTTCGTTTCGAGTCGTTCGTCAGATACGCGTTGGTTAACGGTGAACATGTTGTTTCTGTGTTGTTCGATCTAGAAAAGGCGTATGACACGAGTTGGAAGTCCGGGATTCTAAAAGATCTAGAACGTATGGACTTCTGTGGGAACTTGCCCATTTTAATACAAAATATTTTAACCGACAGAAAATTTGAGATCCGACTGGGCTCCACTTTATCAGACTCTTTTGAGCAGGAAATGTGTGTCTTTCAGGGTAGCATTCTTTCTCTTCTTTTGTTTAACATTAAAATCAACGACATAGTTTAAAACGTCAAATCTGGCATAGATAAATCCTTGTTTTTTGATGATTTCTCCGGCTCGGCTAAGGGTAAAACCTTGGCAGGAGAGGGGCGTCAACTTCAGCTTTGCATAGATAAAATTCAGGAATAATGGGTAGACGAAAACGACTTCAAATTTTCGCTTTCTAAAACCGAATGCATTCATTTTCATCGCAAATAGAACCAGGTTTTGAACCATTCTCTCCGTGTTTGTGGCCAACCCATTACAGTTTCTAAACTGTAAAATTGTTGGGTATAATTTTTGACAGCAAATTTACTTCTCCGCCGCATAAAATTAAATACCTGAAGGAAAGCTGCCAGAAAAGTCTTAATGTTTTGAAAGTTATGAGCCACACAGACTTGGGAGCAGACAAGTAAACTCTGCTCCTCCTCTATCGTTCTCTGCTACGCTCTAAACAGGATTATGGTATAATCGTATATGGTTCCACTAGGAAAGCCTGTTTGAAAGCCTTGGATCCAATCCACCATCAAGGTCTTCGAATCAACCTGGGGGCGTTTCGTACTTCCCCGAAAGAAATTCTCTACGCTGAGAGATCCGTAGGTTTCAGCTCGCCGTGAACTATTTTCTCAAACTTAAAGCAAACCCTGAAAATCTCGCTTATGATTGTGTTTTAAACCCGTTATTTATACTTAAATATTCCAACAAACCGACAAACTTTTGTACCAGAATACATCCTCACTTTACAATACAATACAATACAATACAATACAATACAATACAATACAATACAATACAATACAATACAATACAATACAATATAACTTTATTGATCTCAAACTGAGAAATTCAATACATGGTCTGCAATCCGACATAAAAATTAAGAGTACATGGACAAGAACTAAGAAACGTATTAGCATATTATGCATACATAATTATATAACACAACATATTCATTTCCTTACTGCTTATACGGCACATAGACTGGACATTACTTTCAAGTTCTCGCACAGCACACTTACTATCACATTTATTCCAAAATTGAACATGTCATTTCTCTAAGATACATAGACTTAATATTGCCTTTCGCACAGCGCACTTACTATCACATTTATTCCAACATTAAACATGTCATTTCTCTAAGATACATAGACTAGATATTGCCTTTCCCACTGCATATTATTACAAAGTTTATTCCAAAATACCTTCTCATCCTTCACACACACACACATTAACACACACACACACACCCACACACACGCACACATCCATAGTAGCTAGGAGCAAACATTATTAACTAGGATACGTTCCAAATATTACTTAAACTGAGACTGCAGGCATAGATATTGACTCTGTTAATGATGACCAATTGCTAACTGTGCTCCCACCTTGGAACTTCATCAACCCCACTATCAACTTCAATCTCACATCCTTCAAAAAGACCGAAACTTCCGAAGCTGTTTTAAGCAACTTTATCTATAACAAATATGAAAAACGTTTTACGGACGGGTCGAAGAAAGGAGACTCAGTTGCTATTGCGTCGGTCTCTAAGAGACACCTCGACCAGCCTTTGCAACAGTGTATACCTGATTTCTGTTCTGTTTATACAGCTGAGCTCAAGGCCATTCATTTAGCTCTGAAACAGGTTTACCAATCATGTCTAATTCACTGTCAGCACTTCAGGCTCTTTCTACACGAGAAAGACATCGCACCCTTTTCTGGCAGAGATTCATGAGCTCCACACACAACTTGTTTCTGAAGGTAAAAAATAGTTTTATGTGGGTACCTAGTCACATGGGCATCCGCGGCAATATTGCAGTAGACAAAGCAGCTAAAGAAGCTCTGTATCTAGATTTCCCTTCAGAGATTTTTCCAGTTTGTTCAATACTCTGACCTGAATTGTTGACTGGCTTTTATTGTAAACGGCTCTGACAGACCGAATGGTCTATCAAATCAATAACAAATTATTTCAAATTTTTCCAGACTTGTCTGCTTCTTTGCCTAACTTCGCATCCATTCCCAAAGAAAAAACTGTTTTGGCTTGCCTTCATATTGGCATACTTATGTCACCAATGGTTTCCTTTGAAGGGAGAAGAACCACCCTGGTGCTTTGCATGTGATAATTCCTTTTCCTTCCGCAATTTTATGTCGTGAATGTGCTGATCTGGTTGATGAAAGAAAAAGAAAAAGATATTTTGGTTCTGTACCTTTTAACGAGATTTTAAAGGTTAGCAATAGTAAACACCTGTTTCAATTTATACATGATGTTGGTTTCTCTTATCGCATGTAGGTCATATCGTCTTGTTTATATTCTTGTTTAAATTTTATTAGTAAGACTGGTTTTATTTACATCTTTTATCATATTTAAATATTAGCAGTTTAGTCTGATTTTGCTTAGTTTTGTGTGGTCTTGATTCGGCTCTTGGCAGTTCGTTGGAGCCTATAAACATTGAATATCTATCTATCTTTTCAAGTGGAGCCGGAAAGACATCATCACAAGATCGTGGCTTCTTTCAATGTCTGCCCCTGGAAAAGTACGTGTCTTGCCAATGTTGACGATTGATCTGAAGCGTTTCTTGACCTTGATGTAGTCGATATGGTTGTGATGCTCTCCACTGGGACTGTGCAAGGTCCATCGTCTGGATTTTTTGTGGGGACTAAGCGTGTTTGCCAGTATCAGATTGTTGTATCTGGCCAATTCCAAGAATCTTAGACCTGTGTCATTTGTCATTGCTGCAATGGGATCCACATGTGTCTCCCCAGTTGTGGTAGGCATCTTGGCCAACCTTAAAATTCCAGTCGCCTTGAACTATGACTATGTCTTTCCTCGGCACTTGGTCAAAGACAGACTGCAGATGTTCATAGAAATCCTCGACTTCGCTGTCGTCATTGTCTGATGTTGGGGAATAGATCACTAGAGTCATTCAGATTTGTTTCACATGGATGTTTGAAGTGAAATTGGCCCTAAACTATATAGACCATAGATTGATGATTTAGTTTTTGTTTAGCTCCACCTTTGCTGTGCACTTTCGTTTTGCATATAGGATGGTGTAAATAGATTTCCTAAAGGGCATGTGAATGATATGGGTTTTTCGCTTATAGTTCATAAGATTATTCATGTATGAGAGTAACATTTTCTAAAGTGTATGAAGTATTCTTTTCATAATTATATGTCATTTAAACCCGTGATGCTGAGGGTTTTTAAAGGTATTTTACTATCAACAGATCGATAAAATGTTGGATGACCTCGTGCACTATGACAAAGATCACATCTCGGAAGAATCGTTAAAAGCTGTGCAGGTGTATCTCAACAACCCAGATTTCAATCCAGAATTTATCCGTACCAAGTCAGGAGCGGCAGCAGGTCTGTGCTCTTGGGTGATAAACATTGTCATCTACTACAGAATATTTTGTGACGTAAAGCCAAAGAGAGATGCGCTGGAGGAAGCAACAGCCGAGCTGAACGCTGCCAAAGAAAAGCTGAAAGTCATCAAAGATCAGGTGACAGCACTTCAGGAAGCACTTGCAAGGTCAGTTGAACTACTTTGACTCAAGTGAGTGCAACAATATGACTTTACGGATTTGGTAAATATCCTGAGTCCAAAATTGATGTTAAATACGTCCGTCTATCTGCCTGTCTGTCTGTTCATTAGTCCAAATTAGTGTTCATCTATCCGCCTTCTGTTTATTAGTCCAAATTAATGTTCTCCTATCCGTCTGTCTGTGCAAAACGTTAACGCTGACAATTACTCGGAAACTTTTTCATCTATTAGACCCAGACTTGATAGGATAATATATCTCATGAGAGTTTGGCCGTTTTCAGTGAGCTCACGTCAAGGTCAAGGTCACAGGAGACAAAAAATG
Organism: Oncomelania hupensis; assembly: GCA_036898135.1. NCBI lineage: Eukaryota > Metazoa > Mollusca > Gastropoda > Littorinimorpha > Pomatiopsidae > Oncomelania > Oncomelania hupensis. The sequence continues at coordinate 79,375,606 of CM072512.1, read as the reverse complement.
TTTAGCATTTGAGTAAAAACATTAAGTGACTTGTTCCATTCAGATCATTGCTAGGTTTTCATGATGTGCCCTGTTTTCCAGCTGTCAAGCCCAGTTTCAAACGGCAACAATGGAGAAACTGAAATGTCAGCAGGAAGCAGACGAAACTGCGAAAGTTATCAATCTTGCCAACCGTTTGGTGGGCGGGCTAGCCTCTGAGAACGTCCGTTGGGCAGCGTCCGTTGAACAGTTCCGAATTGATGAAAAAATGCTAGCTGGTGATGTGCTTCTCATCACTGCTTTTGTCTCATACGTCGGATCTTTCACCAAGAAATACAGGTAATATTTTATTTTTGCAACAGGGATGAGGCGGGTCATGTCTTTTTTTAAATTTTTTTTATATTAATTATTGTTAGATATGATGTAACACATTTTTTTTTTACATTTTTAAATTTGTGTGGTGAATTCTAAGATTTTATTATATTATTATTATCTAATATGCCATTTATATTTTAAAATTAATGTTTTTTATTATGCATGTGAAGTGTATTGTATATGATGTTGTTCCCTTGTATGCTTTTGCGAGAACGGTTGGTGTGAATGCTTGCATACTTTGTTTGTATTGTTCATATGTCTGTTCTGATCGATGTACTGTCTTATCTAATATATATCCTATGTTAAGAGCGATGAGCGGGGGTACCGCACTATACAAGCCTACTTATTATTATTATTATTATTATTATTATTATTATTATTATTATTATTATTATTATTATTATTATTATTATTATTAAGAAATTGGGCAAAAAGCCGTTTTGAGAAAATCTTTGCTCACCATTACATTTAATTCTTCTGTTCTGTTATGTGGATATATTTCTGGGTGACTTTTGATGTTCAATTTTAGTACTATTCTGTCTGCATGGATGAAGACTTATATTCTTTTACGTAATGTGTATATTCTGTTCCTTACGTTTATGATACAATGAAATGATGTTTAGTTTTACAGAACGAGACACGTCGATCAAAAAAGTGTTTAGCGGCAATAACCGTTTTTACCTGTATCATAAATGGGCGATCACAACAATTGCAGAAGAATCAAGTCGGTTTTGTATTTGGTTAGTTTAACATTCGACGTTACGCAAGTCCATGCGGGATACACGCCATGCTTTGTATCAAATGTTAGGTCACAGTGCCTCAGAACGTTTCAGCTTCTGTTCGCAGTAGTTGAAAACTTCGAATTTCTGACGATGCCAGGCAATTCTTAGGTAGGGCTGGGTGTTCTACAGCTCACATTGAATGAGAGATCCACTCATTAAGTGAGTAACTGGGGGTTTCCAGGACCGTTACGCATTGACCATTACGCACTGTCCGTTACGCATTGACCGGTGTGACGTGTAGTAAGTTCGATCTTCCGAGTCATATTTGAATCACAAATGTGCAGCAATGTCAGTCTGTAGATTTACCCCAAAATTAAACTGTTCCAGAATTTTGCGCGGGGTGTACCATACATATGTGTATGTCCATCCGTCCGTCTATGGAAAACGTTCAAGTAGATAATTTATGTGAACCTATTTTGTTTATCACAGCCAAACTTGGTAGGATGATGATGATGATGTATAGGCAAGTGAACTTTAAAAAAAATATAATTCTCACTTTTTGTTCACATTGTGTTCAGGCTAGAACTGATGGACTCGATGTGGTTAAAGTTCCTGAAGACGCTTGCTGTGCCTATACCCATCACTGAGGGCTTAGACCCGCTCAGTATGCTCATTGATGACGCCAGCATCGCAGCATGGAGCAATGAAGGTCTGCCTAGTGACCGGATGTCCATTGAAAACGCCACCGTCCTCACCAGCTGCGAACGCTGGCCCCTGATGATTGACCCTCAGCTGCAAGGCATTAAGTGGATCAAGACTCGCTATGGCGACAACCTCAAGGTCACTCGTTTAGGTGCTAAAGGCTATCTGGACGTGATTGAAAGCGCGGTGTCCAACGGTGATGTTGTGCTGTTGGAGAATCTGGGTGAAGACATGGACCCGGTGCTGGATCCCTTGTTGGGTCGAAACACTATACGGAAAGGTACCGCCATCAAGATGGGTGAGAAAGAAGTTGAGTACAACCCCAAGTTCCGTCTGATCTTGCAGACAAAACTGGCCAACCCTCACTATAAACCTGAGATGCAAGCCCAGGCCACTCTCATCAACTTTACTGTTACCCGTGACGGTCTGGAAGATCAGGTACTTACATCATACCATACATACGATTATTAATATTCAGATTGTTTAGACTTAGCGACATGCGGAAATTTTTTTTCCTATTGAATATTTTGTAGAATAGGGGCAGATCTGTTCAAACGAATCCTCTGGCAAACGCTCCGTCCAGTCAGTCGTGATTGAAGAAGTGGCATTTCATGACGTCAAAATTCTTGTGTCCCACGTGCTTATCAGAATGTATGTAATTGTTAAAGAGATATTACTTGTTTTGCCAGAATTGCACACTTATTTAGGGTGTCACTCACCTTACTACAAAGTCCATGACTTTACTAACAATTTCCGTAAGGAGTTGGGCATAAAGTGCAAGTTGATACATTTAAATATGATAGTATACAATGGATGTTCGCTGAAGTATAATTGGTGCGTCAGTAAGACGTCGGTGATCGGTCAGCATTCATGACCTCTTAGCAAGAGTTTTGGAGGGGTTTTAGCGCAGAGTGGACGAAAAAATTCGGCTGGCACATCTTGTGAACACCTGTAAAATGCTTTGGCGTCTTCTTTTACTGCAATATTTTTGTGTCCGTTTCTGCTCATTTGTGACTCACATGCATATAGCAATGTACTCATTCAAAAAAACTTTTTTTTGCAGATATTTGCAAATCGGTGCGAGATGAGTCCTAAATAGTCCAAAAATGACATAGAAAACAAATTCTGTCCGTCCGTCCGTCCGTCCGTCTGTCCGCCGTCCCCCGTCTTTCTGTGCAAAAACTTTGAAGTGGCTAAGTACTCAGAACCTATTTCAATTATCACAACCAAACTTGGTAAGATTGTGTATACCCATGAGACCCCATAAATGATCAGTGAATGAATGGCTTCGCTTTAAGGTCAAGGTCACATAATCATCAAATGTTAGTTTTAAAAAGTTAAAATTTTCACCAAAAAAATCTTTTTTTCCAGGGTTTTAATATCGAACTTATGATTCTTTAAAGCATGATAGATATCAATGAGAAACACATATAATACACATTTGATCAATCTTACTCCAAGGTCAAGGTCATTGGAGCTATCCAAAGTCGGGTAGTATAGGTACTTTGAAGTGACCTTGACCCTAAACTATGAGAAATATAAAATCCAAACTTGTTGTATTTAGAGTGATAGATTGATCTTTCATATTTGTTCTGTTTTTTTTTTTTTGCGTTGATCTTGAAGGTCAAGGTCATATTAGGCGTTGAAAAAACATACACAAAATATGTAATTGTATAATGGAATGGCTCTTCATTTAACCCATTGTATGCAACAACATTGTTTTTTTTTTTATCAGACAAGAATGAGAGGTCACTAAAGGTTAAGGTCATCCCAAAGGTCCCCGTTTCTTGCCATAATACAACTTTTGCTGTACTTTATTTGGGGGTCAAGGTCATCCCAAGGTTAAGGTCACTAAAGGTCAAGGTCATTTCAAGGTTACCGTCTTTTGGGCATATTACAACTTTTGCTGGAGTTTATTTGTTAGTACATAGGTGTATTTGGACCTAGAGACAAAGTCATCTCAAGGTCAAGATCATAGAAAGACTAAAGTCGTTATTTGTATTTTAATGCCACAGTTTCATAAACACCTTCTATAGCTCCTTCTCAATAACACACATGAATTAATCTCATCATCAGTCTAGTATGCACACATGTCGTGGCGCTCCATGCACGGGCAGTGGTGTTCGCTTTTTATAATTGTTATAAGTGTTGGTTGCCTTTTACAAGTTAATAATAGTTTTAGTTGCCTTTTTATGTGTTTCAATGTAATATTTTTATTGAATCTTTTTAACATTATGTTGTACATTTTTAGTGAATTTATTCAGACTTTATATACCTACTGTTGTTGTGTAGTATAAATGGTGTATGAATGTGTCAAGCGCGGAGAGCACAGCCACTTGTGGCTGTGATGCGGCGCTATATAAATCTACATTTATTATTATTATTATTATAAGGAGCATGTGAGTACTATAGACTCTGCCCTTCTAGTCTTCTTTTTGTTTCCTTTCCATTTACTCAACATTCTCATTGCTGTTGTATTCATGTTATTAGCATTCTCCATGTTTTCCCCCTTTCTTTATTCATAACGTTCGTTTATTTTGTTGGAATGTTGTTGCTGTTGTTGTAGTTGCTGGTTTTTAAATGACGGTTCGTGTTCTGTGGAAAGGAACACACAATAAAAGAAAAGATTTTAAATAATAATAATAATAGCCAGTAAAAAATGTAGCAGTTTAATCTAATTGACATGTCAGTCTGTTTCTTTTAATAAATGTTTCTCAATCGTCTTTTTTTTGGGGGGGTTCATTCTAATGTGTGTGTGATTTCAGTTGCTGGGAGCAGTAGTGGCAAAAGAGCGACCAGACTTGGAGAAAATCAAATCGGACCTGACGAGACAGCAAAACCAGTTCAAAATTGTTTTGAAGGAACTGGAGGACAACGTCTTGGCTCGCCTTTCCTCGGCGGGCGGTAACTTTCTGGGCGACGTGGAACTAGTGGAAAATCTGGAGACGACTAAGAAAACGGCCACTGAAATCGCCGAAAAGTCTGCGGAAGCAAAAATAACAGGGGAAGAAATCGATCATGCTCGTGAACTGTACAGATCAGCCGCTGCTAGGGCGTCACTTCTTTATTTTATTATGAACGATCTGCACAAGATACATCCCATGTATCAGTTCTCACTCAAGGTAAACGTTAAATGTACTTGAAGTCTGTAGTAAGTAAACTGTTGGGTGGTTCTTTCATTTATAAGTGCATTCGCGCCTAACCATTTGGAATGTGGAATGTAATGTAGGCTACAAGATATTACATTATTTTAGTCTTGAAATCTGGCGTCATCTGCATCTTTGAGCCAATTCAATTAATGTCGTTCATTGCACATAGGTAGGCCTACATTTTGTAGTAAGCGCAATATGTATTTCATTGAACATGTGTAGTCTAGCGTCTATGCATTGCAGTTCATTTCCGATTATATTTATGCAAGCATTGGTCATACATTACAGTATTTTCTCTGTTTAACAGGCTTTCAGCGTTGTGTTCGAGAAAGCTATCGATCGATCCGAACCGGCAGAAGAAGAAAAACAGCGAATCCTCAACCTGATAGACAGTATCACCTTCTCCGTTTTTACCTACACATCCAGAGGTCTTTTTGAGAGAGACAAGCTAACATTTGTTACACAGATGGCCACTCAGGTCAGTAAAGCTGCCAGTTTGTCACCTTTGTTTCTGCAGTACCTGGAAAGAGAAGCTCTCTCACTGGCTGGATGATAGCAGAAAATAAAATATGGCAACCTATTTAAGTGCTTTTACAAAAACTAAAATTGCATACTATTTTATAGTTGTTTTTTTTACTCGCACACAATGATGGATCTCTTTTTTTTTTTACTATGTGCATGAAAAAATTAGTACAAATCAGTTTAGCCAGTATCAAAATTAAACCAAAGCGAGTTTAGAAAATGAATTACTCCAGCTATTTTGCCCTATTAAAAAAAGGTCACGTCATGAAAGAGTGAACAGAGTTTAAAATATCTGCATTGTAAAAATCATTAAACTTTGCCAAGTCACATTTTGACTCGCATGCATAGCCATGTGAGTGTATGTACGCACCCCCATCCTCCCCTTTCTTTTCTCCCTTTTCTTTCACGCCTCTCCCCACCTCCCACCCCATCCCCCCACTCCTAAATGACCAGTGAATTAATTACTTTACTTCAAGATCAATGTCCCTGGGTAAATAAATGTTAGTCAAAAAATGGCAAATTTCCACAAAATTTTCATTTTTTGTAAAAGGTTATTAAACACGATTCTTTGAGGCATTATAGGTATCAATAAGACACACATACTTTACAAATATGGTCAACTTCATTCCAAGGTCAATGTCACTAGAGCTGTCCAAAGTCGGGTAACATAGGTAATTTGAAGTGACATTGGCCCTAAACTATGAGAGATATAAAATCCAAACTTCTTGTATTTAGAGATAATAGATTGATCTTTCATATGTTTTCCGATTTTGCGTTGATCTTGAATGTCAAGATCATTTTAGGCCTTGCAAAAACATTTTTAAAAAATAGGTCCTCGTATAGTGGAATGGCTGTTTATATAACCCATAGTATGAAACTACATTAGTTTCTTTGATCAGACATACATGAGAGGTCACGTGAAGGTCAAGGTAATCCCAAGGTCAAAGTCACTGAAGGTCAAAATCATCGCAAGGTCTTTTTTTTTTTTGGTATAATACAACTTTTGCTGTACTTTATTTGATAGTACATGAGTGTATTTGGACCCGTAAGTCAATGTATGTCAAGGTAAAGAGCATAGAAAAATCAAAGTCGGTATTACTTTGCATTTTAATGCAACCGTTTCATTTTGTTTTTTCTGGGCACTCGTTTTCATGTTAAATATTGATCCATAAGGAGCATGCGAGTCATATGGGCTTTGCTTTTCTAGTTATTGACTCCTATGGGTGCAGCAATGTGAGTGTTTATATACATGTACTCATCCCCTTCACCCACATCCTTCCACGAACAACCCTCTTTCCCCCCACCCACCCCTACCCCCTCCTCTCCCCTCCTCTTCTTCGACTTCCAAAACCACAAATTGACATTTTTAAATCTAGCTTCTCTTTTAAAGGCCCCCTGTTATGGAACACTCTTTAGAACTAAAAAATTGCACATCGTTAAACAGCTTCAAGTACAAGATTTACAAGCTATTTCTTAATAATTTCAACAATCATACATTCTAGCATGCATCAATTGATTTTCCTCTTTCACCCCCTCCCTCTCCCCCCCCCCCTCTTTTCCCACTCAGTCCGTCAATTCTCTCTCTCTTTATTAAATTAAATGGTTCCAGTTAAATGTGTTATATTTAGTATTGTTAGTTTCCTTGTTACGAAGTTAGCTTGTTTATTCCTTTAATTTCAAATCAATGTTTGTCTTTGCATGAATGCGGATGAATGATTAAAGTAAATGTGTGAGTGATTGAAAGAATGACTGATTGTAAGATTAGCAAAGTAATGCTAAAATCATTTTCTTCTTGTAATAAAATATTGAATCTGAATCTGAATCCTCCTGTCTCCATTCCAAGAATTTTGCAAATCTGTGAGAGATTAGTCCTAAATCGTCCAAAAATGATATTTTTTAAAAAGTTTTTTATCCCCTCAGTTCTCTTGTCCGTCCGCTGTCTGTTGTCAGTTAATGAATGACTCACTTCAAGATCAAGGTCGCAGGGTCAGCAAATGCTAATTTAAAAAATAAATCACGAAATTTCACTTTTGTCTTAGAATTTGATATTGAATTTGTGATTGTGTGGTACACGATATATATCAATGAGACACACGCTATGATATGTAAATGTTGTCAACCTCACTCCATGGTCCAGGTCACTGGAGCTGTCCAAAGTCTGTTCAAAAGGGTACTTTGAAGTGACTTTGACCCTAAACTATAAGAGATAAGATGTCCAAACTTGTATTTTGAGGTAATTGATTGGTTTTTCACATATGGTGGTGTTTTTGCGTTATCTTGAAGGTCAATGTTATTTTATGCCTTACAAAAACAAAATTGTCATCGTATAGTGGAATATATTTGACCCATAATATACATCAACATTTAGGTTATTTGATCATACTTTAGCATCAGAGGTCGTGTTTTTTATTGATTGATTGATTATTGCTTTAGGTCCAGCGGACCCTTACGAGCCAAATCAGGACCGGACAACCCCCGATCGCATAAAAGATCTGCTGAAACAACCGTAGTGGGAAAATTGAATGCCCTCCACCGGCCAGTCACTTTACAATAAAGACATCCCACGCAGGGGACGGCTGAGGCTTTACCCCAACT